>JTEE01000114.1:303630-319770 GCA_002896455.3 Chlorella sp. ArM0029B | reverse complement strand
CTCCCCTCACTCAATCTAATCTCCCCGTCCCTTCCCTCCCCTCCCCCTCCACTCCCCTTTCCCTCCCTCTCCCTTGCCGTGCAGCAGATATCTCTTGACAACTGGTGATAAGACGGCGCTTCGTTTGATACACCTGGTTGCGGTTGGCCAGTACAAACAAACAGTGCTCTTCAGCACTAGCAAACTGGGAAGCATATCCGTACAATGCCTAGCAAGCGCCACGTGATATGTGCAATAGGCTGGGGCAAAATTTAGCACAATTGTATGCACATGCCACGTGGCAGAGGCAAGCGGTTGGAGGCACGCGCACAGTTCACATGCACAGCTCATTGGTGTCGTGTGCAAGTCCTTTTTACGGGACTTTGTGCATGGGAGGTGTTTGGACACCGACCTTGTAAAAAGGAAGTATAGTAAGTTTGGTGGTCAACATTTTCGAACATTTCTCTGTGGGCCGCCCCTCGGCGGGCGCGCTGGAAGTCTTGATCCCTAGTGAATTTTGCTCCGGTCCTTACGAAGCAGAGCACGTGACCTCGGCGCCGGGGGAAAAGTCGCGAGCGCGGGCGAAAGGTGTTTTCTTGGTTCTCGACGGCCTGCGGGCGCGTTACGATGTGATATCGTAAGTGCAAACAGTGGCGCTTCCTGTGATGCGGGACGCGCGGCTTCAAATGCGCGTCACAGGCAGGCACCTGCTGACGTGGCACCGCCGCCGCTGCTTGTCACACCAGCATCTCAAAATCTCTCTCTCTCTCTCTCTAAGCCGGGCTGTGAGACAGGCCCACAACCGAGCGGGCGGGTTGGCGAGGGAAGTGAGGGAGGGGGCGGCGGTGCCGCCGTCGGCGGCGGCAGCAGTGAACCAAGGGGAGGTCCTGGCAAGTGCCTACGGCTGCGCATGGCAAGCAGCATAACTGGCAGTGCATAGCGCTCATACACGCTGGTGAGAGGGCAGGGGCACACCTGAAAACAGGGGCGCGGGCGCGGAGCTTGGCCGGGTCAGCAACACGGGGGGAGGGCTGTCGACAGTGGGACTGCAGCGCACGGGGCCGGGCACTTGCGCAGGACCAAAAGAATTGAATGCGGGGAAGTCGCAGGGGGTCTTGCATAAAGCATCACCACTTGCTGACGTTGCACAGCACAGCATGCAAAGTACCACCCTCTCCTCTCACTCTCTCTCCCTTGAGTCTCCTTACAATACTTGTTTGGGCAGGTGAAGCGAGGAAGGAAAAGCAAAGCTGGGCAAGGCGAAGCCTTGCCAGCTTTCTTTTGCTGACGAGTGGAGGCTGATCCAAACAGCATCTCAATATCCTAAGAAACAAAAAGTCCCGTTTTGCGTGCTTGCACTACGCACGCGGATTTTTGCTCAGCCAAAGAACTGGGTAGTGTCAAATTTTGGTTGTGCATGTGCTGATTTGCTCAACCAATGGGTGTGCATATTTGGTTGTGCATGTGGTTTTTTGCCAGCAAAAAATAACTGTGCAGTTTTGTCTGGGACTACTAGTGGCAGCTGCGCGCGGCCATGGGCCCCGTCACGAGGCCCGGGCAGTGGAGCAGGTGGCCAGACTTCAACGCCAGCAGCAGCAGCATGCACGCAAAAGCAATTCTTCTCGCCAGATTGCCTTTGCACGCACGCAGCACAGTTCCACAATTCTCCGGCAGGCGACGACGCAGCAACAACCGGCGGCCCGGGGCCAGCTGTTGCACCAGGCGGCAGTCGCCAATTGCCTATTCAGGGCCCTGCCTTTGCCCTGCCTTTGCTGTGAACTTCAATAAAAGCACAGGGGCAAACGATGAGCAGCCCCGGCGTGTACCCTGCCGCAAGCCTGTGTTTATGCACGGGCAGCTTTCTCACCCGCGCCGTGCTTTTTGGGCGTGGAGACAACAAGGCGTGCCCCAACGGGCACGGGCACACCTAACTAGTAGTAATCCACCGGGTACGATTGCCGAAACTGGGAACTTGAGAGACTTCTCGTAATCACCTATCAGTGCCGTGATGTCACATTGTCAACAATAGCCACACGGACAATCCTCCTCGGCTTCACCACACGCAGCCAGACAGGAAGGATTAAGATGCCAACGAGAACAAAAGTGATGTCAACAATCAGAAATAACGCCAACAGCTTCCTACTGCGCATGCGAGCCCGCAGTCCCCACAAGTGTCGCATTCCCTTGTGAATAAAAGATCCGAACTGGACCCGCCGCCGTACAACTGAAAGGTGCACCTAGGTGGCAACCGAAGGCTTTCCTCCACTCCTTTCCAATTCTCCGTGCGTATCCTCCCGCACGGATATTTGGTGCGTCATATCACTCCTTACTTTCGCTAATTATGCATGTTGGTGCAAAATTAGCATAATGCAGACGAGACGGGGCAGACGTGTACACTGCAACGGGAGGATCAGGTCGGGATGATCAGGTCCGGGCGGAGGCTCCGCCCAGACGTTGGTGCTGCTCACGTTGGTGCTGATGGGCGCCGCGCTGCTCTGACGCATTGCCTTGCCTCCCTCTCCAGAACATTAATAGATGCACTCTGTATGTCATCAGTTTACAGTTTACAATTCGCTGCTCTGACGCGCTGCATTGCCTCCCTGTCGCTGCATTGCCTCCCTGTCCAGGTCATTGATAGCTGCGCTCTGCCTATCATCAGTTTACTGCATATACAGAGCTTGGCCGGCTCGGACTCCCCGGCTCCAGTTTTCCGCCGCCACTAATGAAGAGGAATACGTGCTACCAACAGGCTTTGGCGGCGTGCATCACTATGCAATCCCAGGAGAACTCGCCAAATCCGCGCCTTCAATTGGCACACATCCTACAGCAGGTGTTCTTCATGTGTATTTGAAGGCCATGCGATGGACAGATGGTCACCTGCGGATGAAGGGCTTTGTGTTTTTTGACTTCACTTCCATTCCTGCTCACTGGACGAACCGTAGAATACCGATTGCTAATGTGCCGGAGGTGAAACATCGCTTGCGCATGGGTCTGCGTTCAAGGTCACAAGGCTGGGAGCGCGAAATCTCACTCGAGACTTCCGACGACTACTGTGAAGAGCAGGGTAAACAAAACTTCAACACATGTTATGAGCAGCGCAAGGACCTTTCTGAGATTCAGTATCGGTTTCCTGACATTTCAATCGACTTTGGGGCCTCCAACCTGACAGATATCGATTTGTTTGTGTATGACTGGCCGCGATATGTATCATTGACGGCCCAGCTGCACACGGCGCCCATCGAGCAACAGGCCCATCCCGACTCCGCGCCAACCATTTATCACTTAGTGCACTGCCCCTTTGGCTTGTCGGCAGACGAAATTGCCAAAATGTTAGTGTGGCACATCCCATTTCATTTGCGCCTCGGCTTCCAAGGCACTGTGATGTATGTGCGTGGAGATGACATGCCAGCCCTGGAGGCCCATTCAACTGTGCGGTCGTTTGTTCAGAGCGGCAATCTCATCATGGTTGCCTGGGACCATCTTGCTTACCTGTCGACATGGGAGTATCCTTTTGACCAGCAAGTGGTCCTCAGCCATGGAGTCCTCTCTTTCTGGGGCGAGCATGTGCGTGTCTGGGCGGCAGACTTTGACGAATTTCTCATGGCGGTGCAGCCAGGTTTAAGCGTGCCAGATATGCTAGCAACAGGCTGCCTATCGGTGCAGTGGCCACAATGCCACTACCTTATTCGGCGGGGCGTCTTCACACACCGCGAAGGCGAGCCGGCACCAGTTCCTGAGCCTGAGCTTTGGAAGACATCCACCTCACACCCCTTGCTGGCATACCCATATAGCTCATACCACTTTGGTGGAATACAGTTTCCTAAACCATTGGTGGATCCAAGCTTCGTGCAGACCATGACCGTGCATTTCACCAGCCTGTGCATGGGCACCTCCAGCATTGCTGACGGAACCAGTACTGGCAAGCTTCGGTCAGCTTGTGCCAGTCGGGCACCATGTGAATATGTCAGCGAGCAGTGCGCTTGGGTGGCACATGTGGCAAACATGCATGTGTCAAGGACAGAGCCGCAAAACACCTCGCATGTCGACCCACAATGGCTGTGGATGCTGAAGGGTGCGTAGGTGCACTTGCTGTAAACAAATTGTTGATTCGAATCAGTGCTATAAGACCGACTGCAGGGGGCTGGTCATGGAGGGAGCCGGACGGCCAGGGCAGTGTCTCTTCAAGCAGTGGCGGGCTAGCAGTGCCTCTATTCAAGCATTTGGTGCAGTAAAAAGAGTCAGCCGTGCACGTGCAAGTATCTGGTTCGCCAAAACAACATGAGGCGGCACTCCTCCGCCCAAGCTGCAGGGCAGCTTCTGCTTCTTAGTGTATTGAGAGATGGAAAGAGGCATGTTTTAATAGCCAGGCCCTATCTATCTGTCAGAATTTTGCCAGGCGCCATGACCTCCGGCAGCTTTGCCGAACTGCGCCTGCGCTTTTGGTGTCCGAGTGCAGCTCTCATGAACACCAAGGGTTCGCTGTGACTGGAAACAGAAGAAACTATGATCTTTACACAAGCATGTCACAGCAACTGATGCATCTTACTTGCATGCACCCTCCAGCTCCCTGCCCCTCAGACACTCAGGCCGCTGGGGGGGGCTTCCACACCCCGATCGCACCCCCTCAGCGTGCTGCTGCCAAGCCACACCTGTTCCCTCCCAATCCTTGCACCCCAGCACTGACATGCACACAGGGTGTAGTGCCGCCTCCCGCTGGCCTGTGGCTGGTGTGTTATTTGCCAGTAGCAGCCGGGAGGCGGGGTCCCCCACCCCCGGTGTTTGGGGTCCCGCGGTTGCAGTGCCTGCCCACCTCCATGATGAGCATGCTTTTGGTAAGCTGCTCTGATCCCTGCGATGCTGTCGCATCTCAATTTTTATGCACTCGTGCATGTCTGATTGTTTCACTGAGCAGCACAGGTTTGTGCTGAACATACGTGTAACCCGATTCCCAGGTCAGTCAGTCTCCTCCCTCAATTCTTATTTCCAATAAACATCGAATTTTCTACAAAGTGGAAACACAACAACAACAACAGCAACAGCAACAGCAACAGCAACAGCAACATGCCGCCTGTTGGCGGAGGACGCCCCAGGGGGGCAGACCTCATGACAAAATGATGTTGGCAACCAAACAGTTACTAAGCATTTAACACCACTAGAAGTAAACGAGTTGAACGGAAACAGAGCAGGGGGGTACAGCTGCACTACATCCGGCTGGGCGATGTGAAATTTGGTGTCGGCTCCTTCCCGATGCTATCTTTCCAGCGTTTATGGCTTCTCAGAGCCCTCTGAGGGGCAGGAGGGCCCCGGCTAGCGCGAATGGGCGACGAGCGAAAATGCGCCAAGCGCGCCAAGCACTGTATTACAGCGGAAAGCTTCAGATTTGATGCGTAGCACTATTTAGAGAAGTCAGCCGGGGCGGCGGGGCAATGAATGCACCATATCCGTCACACATAGCTGGGGCGTTGGGGCCGCCGCTGCCGCCCCGGCGCCGCCGAGCGAGCTGGTCTCGTCCCTGCTTCTGCCCGCCTGGCTGGCACGGGATTTTGGCCAAAGGGGCATGCCAATGGGCTGGCCGGCCCTCCACCCCCCTCCGAAACCCCTCCATGCACCTCCCTTAACTTGTACCCACCCAGAAGAGCTGTTCCAGGTCTGAGAATCACTATAAATTGGCACATGCAACCACCCGGTGCCGACAATGTGCCAGATGGTAGCCAAGGGAGTGCAGCAGTCACCTTGGGTTTCTGGATTAGGGAATTCGCTGCCACGAAAGCATCACCTTACACTACTAGGAAAAACAAACAGCTTTGAAGCATGATGCAGCCCTTCGGCGGCAGGAGCGCTGCTGGCAGCGATGCATGGACAGCGGGGCGCTGTCGGCAGGGGGGCCTGTCTGCAGGCGCCCCAACTTCCAAACTGCATTGACCCTCCTTTTCCTGACAAAGTTAGATTACCTTCCTCTTCATATACACTCTCTGGTGCCGACAAGGCCTTCCCCCACCTTCGTGATGCTCAGTTTATGGCTACAACATTTTATTAGAGAAACACGTTTTATGCGAAGGTCTCCCCCCCCCCCCCCTCACTTTTTAGAAAACTATTTATCCCAAACTGAAAGATCAAAGCGTAGCCGCCTTATGGGGGGACAGTGCAATTCCAACAAACAATGTCCGATACAGACCCCTGGACAGCAGGGAAGCAGGATTGCAGGCAGGAGAGGGAGAGCAGGGAAGCACAGCAGGCTGACCGGTGCAGCGGGCTGAACGGAGCAGGGGGAAGTGCGATGAGGAGCAAAGAAAGCAAAACCGCAAGGTTTAGTGCAGGGGGAAGCACACCAGAACTGTTGAGCACAATGCAATAGATGGAGGAGTGCTTTGACTCGGGTGAGGGGGCGCCCATCTGGGCGGCGGCATGCCGGCTCGGGATGCGTGCGCCGGGTGGCGCCGACGGGTAGGTGAAATGAAAGTACTGGGAGTGAAGTAGGTAATAATAGCAGAAGTGAGTGGCGAGGGAACGAAAGCTGGGAGGTGAAATACATGGGGGGCAACAGGGGGTGCCTAGCCAGCGGCATGATCCCACGTCTGGCGTCAAGCACGTGCGAAACTGGCCGACTGCTCGGTGGGCTGGCAGCTGGGGCACAGGAAGAGGTGCAATGGGTGGGACTGGGAGGGCACAAAGAGCTCGGCGTGGCGCAGGCGAAGGGTGGTGTGGGCAGGCAAAGACAATGTGTGCCACATCCTCCACGTCACTAGTAGTTCGAGTCAATTATGCGCACGTTATTGCACACCTTCTTGCGTGTGTGTATTGGTCACACCAACGTTCCTCGAACACACGTGCCCTGCCTCCATGTTGTTGCACACGTAATAATCATGTGCAGGCAAGCTTGCACACACGTATCAAGCTAACGTGGTTGCAAAGATGATTGGTAACACGTGTGCAAACGTAGATGGATATGTGATGAACTGTGTGCTAACGTGGTTACAAAGCAGCATGTGTATGAACGGTGCTATCAACATAGGTGGCAGGCATGTACACATGTTGGGAGCCGTTGCGCAACTTGCAGAGAACGCCCTGCGGGCTGCTCACAGAGGTCTGCAGCAGCGTTAAAAGCAGAAACGAAGGTATTAAACGGCAAGAACACCAGGCAAGCGGGGCCTTCTCATGCAAGCATGCCAGGCGTGCTGCGACTGACAGATGGCCCGCTTTTCGCGAACCGCTTGTCGCTCACGCATTCCTTTTCTCCGCGCAACCTCTTTTCAACAACCGGGACTTTTCCCCTCAAACTGAGGCGCAAGCCGGCGCAGAGGTGAGGTAACAGCTCTGCACGCCTGAAGGCCTCCGGCGGTTTCTGTGTCACATGCTGGCCTAGGGCTGTCTAGGGCTCGTCTGGGGAGCATCTAGGGTGCAGCTAGGGAGTGCAGGGGACCAGCAGGGCCCTGGGCTCGTCTAGGGCTCGTCTAGATTTTGTCTAGGGTGCAGCCAGGGAGTGCAGGCGGGGACCAGCAGGGCTCCGGGGCTCGTCTAGGGCCCGTCTAGGGCTCGTCTAGGGTGCATCTAGGGTGCAGCTAGGGAGTGCAGGGGGGGACCACTAGGCTGACTGGCTGACTGAGGGTGGGTTACACGTCGTGTCCAAGGCTCTAGGCAAATTGTGACAGGCATGTGCCAAACCAGTGCTGTTCAGCACTATCTTTTATGGGAACACCCAATAAACCGCAACATGTGTACCTATGTGGGGGCAGGCGGCACACACGCAAGGGCAAATGTTTCAGGTACATGTGTAAGTACGAGTTAGGATGGTCGTCATCGTTACAACATACAAACATACACAGTATGCGTGCACACACGTTGCTACACACGCAGGTTCAAGGCTCACGTATTCACACACAATATAACGTGCGCATAGTCAACTTTTAGATGTGTAAGTGGCATTTTCCACTCGTTCTTACGTGTGTGAATTAACATGTGTATGTAAGAATTTGGCGCGGAACATTACGTGTGTAAACCCGACTCGAACCACCAGTGCACGCCTTCTTAAAGACATTCACTCCTGACGATCTGCGATTTGCCATACACCGCCCAAGTATGGTGCCCACCTGCACGGCCTGGCTAAGGGCTATGGGGGCAGGCGTGCTGCTAAGGGGGCAGCCTCGGCCACCGCGCTGTCCCTACAGCACCCAACTGGCGCCACCTTCTTTCTGGCAGGCCCCTGGGGGATTGCCGCTCATCACTCTGCCAGTGTCCTGTTTTTCACACGGCTTGGGTCATGTCTGTCGGTGTCTGTCTGAGACTGCGACAGACTTGGTCAAAAGAAGTACAGGGATAGGGGGGTGCCCCAGCTTCCCAGCGGCTGCCGAAAGCTCTCTGTCATGTTCGTGCTCCTTTGCCCACGCCTCTGCATCCGGAAAAATCAGGGGGGATATCCTAACATTAGTGAGCAATGCCCCAGCCCTGACGGGCAGCCACCACCAGCCCAAAGGTGGGAGTCGTCGTTGGCCTGGACGTAAGGGCAAACACTGCATTGACTTGCAGCACTTCAACATGCATTGAGTTGCCGGCAGGAAGACAACCTGTTGGCCCTATGCCTCAGAGTGTTGCCCAGTGTCCTCCTGCTGCGGTCCCAGTAGCGCTGCGCCTGCTGTGCGGCAGGCATGCTGGGCGGCGGCAGCAGAAGGCCGCGTCGCCCTACATCTTTTCAAATGACTGTGATGTTGTTATTGCCCGTAAGCGCGACAGCCCGGCTGTCGCGCCCCGGCCAAGCGTCTAAAAAGCTCCGCTTCGCCCGCCAACAGCTCTCGGGGTCGCCAAATGGCACTGCACACAACTGCAAAGCATGTCATAATCCGAAAAGGCCTGCCGGGCGCCGTTTGAGGCGGCCCGCTCAACGGCCGGTTCGGGAACGCTAGCTCTCGCCCGGTGGTCAGTCAGGTGACTTGTTGGTGATGTATGCATTGAGTTGAATGCAGCGAGCGATGGCTGCATCTGCCGGTCTGCCTGGCTGCGGCAGTGCAGCGCTGTGCTGCGGGGTGGGCTGACTGCCCTGGCCTGTCGGCCTTAGCAATGGTGGAAGTGCAGGCGTGGTTCATAAATCATGCCTCGGCTGCTGACAGGCAGCAAGCTCGTCAACCGTTCCCTCACTACCTCGGGCGACAGCAGGGGGGCCTGCCCTTGTGCAAGCGGCAGCGAAGCGTGCGATCTTGTGCTCCTTCTTTCCTCCCATCCCTCTCTCAATCCGACGGTTACACCCTCTTTCATCCACCCTCCAGTGCTCGCTGTGTAATGTGCAATTCTGGTTGATTCCCTCCCGTTGCGTGCCACGTGGCGCCACTGTCACGCCATGCACAAGCGGTGGACTGTGCCAGCCAGCATGCTATGTGATAGGTACCTCATGTGTACATCAGAAGGAGCAGCAATCCAGCAGAACGTTGTGTTTGGCCATCGGTTGTTGGATGTTGGGGTACCGGTGCTTTGAATGAGTGTCAAACCAACATGAACGCAAGTCAATGTTGGAACAACGGGCGGTGAGTGCATGTGGGCCAACGTTGGCGTTGTTGGCTTTCGTTGGATAGCGTTGGATGTTGGTTCAACACTATTTAACTGTAGAAAACCGGGGCCCATTTTTCCGGATGTGTGTCACGACCTGCGTCCCGTGTAACTGTCACATGCGGAGTGACTGTGGCCTGGCAGCAGGCCATGGAGATAGAGCTTTCAGGTTCACGGTAGTGACGTTTCAAAAACAATTGTCCGCGGCAAGTTTCTTGTTGCGGAGGCGTCGCTACTGCTGTTTGCAAAGTGGATGGCCGGTTGGGGATGGTCGTTTTGGGCAAACAAGTGGCAAAAGTGGGGATGAACTTTGGCAAAAGTGGGGATGTTCAACTTTGCCGCAAAACTTTTTCGAACATTTCCAGCTCTTTCTGTAGGCTCTGCTGCGCAGCGGCATGCCTTGCCGGCGCCTCTCGGAGACGTCCCGGCACTCCCAGGGCCCCTCAAACGTCGCATTGTGCGTATAGATACACACACGCGAGGGCCTGGGAGGCTCGAAAACGGCGGCGGTTACGCCGCCTTGCCGCCATGCTGTCCAACTGCCCGGCGCCTTCGGCAGCGGTCTTGTGTCGCTGGCCGCACCTGTTCGAGCGACTCGCGAGAGAAGTTGATTTGGTTCCTTTTCGATAAATTCGCCGAAAGTTTGGGGACGAAGTGCGGAATGTTCGGGGACGGTTTTCGTCTGGCCAGCTAACCCCAAGCCGCGTTGATCTGTGCATTTGCACAGAGCCTTTTTCTATTAAAACAACTGGCAGTGCACGCCAGTGCTTGAAAAACTACTTCCCCACCCCATTCGGAACTCCCAAGAACGGCCATGCCCACGTCTCAAGAACTGGGCGAACCACTGGTTATAGAGGAGGAACCAGCAAGGCCTCTCATCCATAGAGCAGGGCAGCATGAAGTTGGCACGCTATGCAACGTTTCCCAAGACTGTGGGAGGCGCCTTTTGGCAAGAGGCAGCGCAATAGTGCTGCCCCGGTGTGGCACGGGAGCGCCACAACCGGAGGCAGGGCTGCCAAATGTGCACCGCTGCTACTGCAATGCAGCCTGTAGACAAGTCTTAACCACTCCTGCCATAAGCGCGAAAAGTAAACTAATTTTTTCATACAGCAAAAAGTGCCACCTGAGCGGTCCCCCAAGAATGGTATTGCGCGGTGCCGGCGCCTCCGCCAGCACATCATGCCCCGGCAAAAGCCGACCGCGATGCGTCAGTCAGCGACAGAATATGAAACCTCGCCTGGTAGCTGCTGCTCATCTTTGCTTCTGCCGCTGCCGCTGCCGCTGCTTCCTCTTCAGGTGCCTGCCCAAAGCCGTCACCAAGGAAGAGCTCAGCCGTGGCCTCCATGCATGCACAGACAGCTGGGTTCTCTTCGTACTCATACCTAGGGAGAGTGGAAACAGGGAGGCAAGTGAGCACCCAGGTCAGCTGCATGAAGTAGGCACGATTCAAAACAAAGGTGCAAGAAACACCCCCAAATAGGCCTCTTATGATTTCTAACTTGACAACCGGCAGCTGACAAAGCGACGCTCACCCCTTCTGAAGCAGCGTGGGTGCATCGGACTTCCAAAGCAGCTTGCGTGCTGCATCCACGCGCGCCAGGCACAGCACCGCCTCTGCTAGCGACTTGCGCACCGCATCATCTGCCTCCTTGGATGTGATGCCGCACAGCATATACAAGACAGTTGTGAGGGCCTGCAGGTAATGCTTGATGGAGAGGCAGATGCAGCTGGTAAAGCACAACTCAGGAGTCATTGCGCCCCGCACTTTCGCTGCAGGTTGGGCGCTGCTCTTATTTTCACGCGGCTTGGGTCATGCCTGTCGGTGTCTGTCTGAGACTGCGACAGACTTGAATAGGGTACAGAAATTGCGCCAACACTCTGGAAAGCCTCCGGGTGCCACCCTTCCATGACGATTGACGGGGCTTCCTGATGCAGGCTGCCAGGGCCCAGGGGCCAGGGGACTTTGAGCAGGCAAAGAGTTTGCGGACAACTTGTGTGCCGTGATACAACTTCTGTTGCCAACGTTGGCGGTTACCATGCGCTTGCGCCCGGCGGCACCACAAACTGCTGAATTCATTATATCAGGGCTCGAGCCTCTGTGGCCTATCAGAAATGGCATGGGCATGTTTCAGCAGCACGGCGCAACTTGCAGCGCGTTTCGTAGCGAACGGCAGCCCGACAACGGCACAAACACGTGATGCGGCGCGCCTTGGGACGAACCTGTGCCACATCAGCGATCAACAGCAGGCAGCCATTGTGCTGCCTGGATGCTGCTTGCAAACAGATGAAGTTTGGTGGGCGAACCAGCCTTGGTGCACCGGGCCACAACGGTGGCAACGGCGGCAGTGGCGGCACTGGGCCAGCTGTTGCCTGGCTGAATTGGCGTCATCCAAGGCGATACACTTCGACGGCCCCATAATATGTATTCTGCGCACCCAGAGGCGCACGAAGCGAGCGCCGTGGGCCTAGTGCCGCACTTCCACGGGCCACCAAGCCAGGCGCACCGCGCACTTTTCGGGCCGCAATTTCATGCAGGCCCGCACCACAGAAGCTCTATGAGCGCCGCGGGGCCGACAGCGAAGGCCAGGTCGCGCCGCGATTAATTTCCGCGTTTGTGACAAAGAAGGTGTTCCTTGAAATGCGTTTTTACGAACACTGCGATCGGGCTCATATCCATCAAGGAACTCAGCGCCGGAATTTGAGGCGATTCCGTGAGGGTGCTAATTCCGGCGCTGTATTGGGGGGTGGAACAGCGAGGGCCTCCCATCCATAGGGCAAGAGCAGCATGCAGGTAGCGTGATCCAGGTGGCAGCAAGCAGATGTGAAGCAGATGAACCTGTCCCAAGCACGCCTGGGGGGCGGCCCTGGGCACACGGCAGCGCTGGAACGCTGCACCCGGCCGCGCGAGGGCGCCGCGATCGGTGCCTGCGGCTCTGCGCTTTGTCTGTTGCAGCACCAGTTTGTTGCGACACTGGTACTAGTGCAAATGCAGTCTGGATCCACACGGGGACGGGGTGCCCACGAGGGCCAAACTGTCAAAGCTGCGGTTCATGCGGGCCCACCGGCGGCGGCGGCGACAGGGTGATTTTGAGAAGCGGCGGTGCGCCTAGAGCACGGGGTTTGCGAGTGGTTCTGCATGCACCAAACAGGCTATGCGGGCGGCGGCGGCGAAGAGAACAAGCGCCGGCGGAGTTCACTCAGATTTGGTACTGCAGCGCGCTAGGGCGAGCACGCGCTCCAAAACCGCCCGGTTCTGGGATCGGACGCCGGAACTCGTAGGTTCCGCGCAATTGGAGGCCGGCGGGCCGGCGTTGGCCCCGAGCGGACCGCCTTTCGCGCTGTGAGAGATAGGAAGCAGATGAGCCTGTCCCAAGCACGCCTGGGGGGCGGCCCTGGGCACACGGCAACGCTGGAACGTTGCACCCGGCGGCGCGAGGGCGCCGCGACCGGTGCCTGCGGCACTGCGCCTTTGTCTGTTGCGACACTGGTGCCATTGCAAACCCAATCTAGGACCACACGGGGATGGGGTGCCCACGAAGGCCAATCTGCCAATGATGCGGTTCATACGGCACCAGCGGCGGCGGCGGCGGCGGCGGCGGCAGGGTGATCTTGAGAAGCGCCGCACCTAGAGCACGGGGCTTGCGCGTGGTTATGTATGCACCAAGCATGCAGTGCGGGGGGTGCAGGCGAAAGAACACGCGCCGGCGGAGTTCACTCAGATTTGGTACTGCAGCGCCTTAGGGCGACCCCCTGAGCACGCGGAGCACAGCGAGCACGCGCTCCAAACTGCCCGGTTCTGAGATTTGACGCCGGAACTCGAAGGTTCCGCGCAGTTGGAGGCCCGCAGGCCGGCGTTGGCCCCGAGCGGACAGACTTTCGCGCCGTGAGAGCCCCCGGAATTTGTGACAAGAACGCGTTATTCGACCTGAGTCCGAATTGATGATCCCGAAGGCGTAGCCAACGTTTCTAGCGGAGCGGGGAGCGCGGGAGCTCACACTCCATATACCCCCCCGGGTTATCGGGGAGGAACCAGCGACGGCCTCCCATCCATAGGGCAAGAGCAGCATGCAGGTAGCGTGATCCAGGTGGCAGCAAGCAGATGTGAAGCAGATGAACCTGTCCCAAGCACGCCTGGGGGGCGGCCCTGGGCAAACGGCAGCGCTGGAACGCTGCACCCGGCGGCGCAAGGGCGCCGCAACCGGTGCCTGCGGCACTGCGCTTTCTCTGTTGCGACATTGCTAGAATGGCAAACCCAGTCTGAGCCCACAAGGGGATGCCCACGAGAGCCAATCTGCCAATGATGCGGTTCATACGGCACCAGCGGCGGCGGCGGCGGCGGCGGCAGCAGGTGATCTTGAGAAGCTGCGCAGCTGGAGCGCGGGGCTTGCGAGTGGTTCTGCATGCACCAAACAGGCAGTGCGAGCGGTGCAGGCGAAAAGAAGTACACTCAGACTCATATTGCGCGCACCATATTGTGCGCCGAGCACGCTCAGCAGAGCGAGCACGCGCTCCAATYCCCCCCGGTTCTGGGATCGGACGCCGGAACTCGTAGCTTCCGCCCAATTGGAGGCCAGCGGGCCGGCGTTGGCCCCGAGCGGACCGCCTTTCGCGCCGTGCGAGCCTCCGGAAAACCTGACAAGAACGCGTTAATCGACCTGAGTCCGAATTGATGATCCCGAAGGTGTTGCGAACGTTTCTAGAGGAGCGGGGAGCGCTGGAGCGCCTACTCGACACACCCACCGGGTTATCGGGGAGGAACCAGCCAAGGCCTCCCATCCATGGGGCAGGGGCAGCGTGGCGTCAATCTTTACGCCACGTCTCGCAAGGACGATTGTGGGAAGGCCTACGGGCAATAGGCAGCGCTGTGGCGCTGCACGCGGCGACAGCGCTGCAAACTGCGCATTGTACGCTGCCATTGCAATGCAGCCTGCACTCTGACTGACTTTACTTGCAAACCCAAAAAGGATGGGACAAATAATTCTGAAACAATAGCTTGTATCAAATCAAGGGTGGCAAAAAAATGGTGGAGCGTGACTACCGCATCCAGGCGTGCACAACGGCACCCGCTGCAAGCAGCGCTTGGCGACATGCATCGGCATTCTGCTCGTTTTCACACCACCGCAATACCTCCAGCACAGTGCAACAATTCCTGTCTTTGGCTTCGGGGCTGCTTCCAGCTGCCAAGAGCGCGCGCACGCACTGCACATGCCCACGCGATGCCGCTTGGTGCAGCGGCGTCCACATCTCGTAGTAGTTGGCCAGCTCAAGGTCTGCTCCGGCTGCCAGCAATGCGTTGAGGCACGCCAACTGCCCCGCTGCCGCAGCTTCTTGCAGCGGTGTGTTGCAGCCGTGATCTGATGCATTCACGCTGGCGCCGGCTGCCACCAAGAGGTGCACGCAGGCGAGGTGCCCCGCCGCCGCTGCCATGTGCAAAGCCGTCGCGTCGCAAGGGGGTGCGCGGCCATTCACGTCAGCGCCCCCGGCTATCAACCGCTGCAGCTCTGCTGCATCGCCGCTGGCCGCGGCATGATGCACAGCATGGCGTGTGGGATCTGCTGCGGCTGCTGCGGCCTCCTCCTTGGCGCAGCGTTCTAGAGCCCCCGCGACAGCTGCCGCCGCTGTCGCTGCTGCCACCGCCGCTGCTGCCACCGCTGCTCTGCCCTGCCGTTTTGCTTCATTGATTCGTGTCCTCGCTGCGTTCTTGCGAGCTCTGTGTGCGGCAACGGCTTTCCTCACGGCTGCCCTTCGTTTTTCGGCGGCAGCGCGTTGCAGTTCTTCGGCTGTGCAGGTGGTGCATTCTGCTGCTGCGCCGCTGGGTGGGCTGCCGCTGCCTGCCCCTTCCGCCTTTCTCTCATCGGGCTGCCGCTCTATCGTCAGGTCCTGCAGCAGGGGTGTTCGGAGTTGGCACAATTATTAGGAACGTGATGGAAGGGCTGGCGCCGCTTTTAGGGGGCGGGCAGGGCAGGGGCACGCCACCGCTTCTCGCCATTCAGTGGACACGGAATGTCGGCTCCATGTGCGCCCAAGTGCAGCACTGCCGCCACGCAACTGCTCTGGGCGTCGTGCTGTGTGAACGTGTTTGGGGCACTGTCTGCCGTGCAGCCACGAGGTGGGGCGGATCACTTTCACTTCGCACCTGGAGAGTGCCTGCCGCCGCCGCCGCCAGCGGGCCTTGCCGCCTAAGCCGTCCGGTCCTGCAGCAGGTGTCGGGAAGTCGGCAACATTATTAAGAGTGTGATGGAATGGTTGGCGCCGCTCTCAGGGGGCCGAGAAGAACAGGGGCACACCACCGCTTCTCGCCATGCGTTTTGAGCAGTCCCCGCGGCTCCCCTCTAAACATGTGTAGCATGAACGATGCTGCGCCGAAGCGGCACAAGCACCACACGCAGGGCGCGGCTATGGCTGTGAACGCGACTGCACAGTGAAACACTTCGTGTTTACACTCGCAATTCATCTTCTGCTTCAGCGATTAAAATTGCGATAAATTGACCGAAGTGGACGCGCGTGACGGGAGCGCAAGCCGCCCCGATCGGCTTCCCACGCAGGTTGACGGGGAGGAACCAGCGACGGCCTCCCATCCATAGGGCAAGAGCAGCATGCAGGTAGCGTGATCCAGGTGGCAGCAAG
>JTEE01000114.1:284441-303202 GCA_002896455.3 Chlorella sp. ArM0029B | reverse complement strand
CGGTTCTGGGATCGGACGCCGGAACTCGTAGCTTCCGCCCAATTGGAGGCCAGCGGGCCGGCGTTGGCCCCGAGCGGACCGCCTTTCGCGCCGTGGGAGCCTCCGGAAAACCTGACAAGAACGCGTTAATCGACCTGAGTCCGAATTGATGTTCCCGAAGGTGTAGCGAACGTTTCTAGCGGAGCGGGGAGCGCGGGAGCTCTCACTCCATATACCCACCGGGTTATCGGGGAGGAAAGTCGGCGGAATTCGAAATTCGTTACTTTTTTGCGCACAGAGGATGGTCCGGGGGAACAGGCAGTGATCGCCATCTACCGAACGTTGTGAGACATAGTTCTGGCTTGCTGGACCAGAAGGGAGGACAGCTGGGAAGGCAGAAAGAACCTTGCCTTGTGTGCTGCCCTGTTGGCTGTGACAGTTCGCTTCCCCGAACGGCGAGTCCTTGCGCATCTCGGTCACATTTCGCTTTAATAATTTATGATATGAAATCGGTAGGTGGTACGTGAGTCCCTGATCCGGGTCCGCAGGCTCCCGAGGCCTTTGGCCCAGTACCAGTTGGAACACTGCCTGGCAGGGGTGTCGCGCCCGGGAGGCTCGTGTTCAAGTCACAATAGAGCATACGCAAACCGGTGCGGGGCCGGAGGAGCCGGGCTGCTGCGGCCTCTGCCTGTTCGCATCCGTTCCCTTCACTTCGGAACGCATGTCGGAGCCGGCGCCGAAACCTGTTTGGAAAACGCGCAGCTTTCTAGTGTTTTGAAAGCTTGTTGCGGGGCGCCCCGGCGGCCTCCGCCCTCGGTGTCTTTCCCTGTGGCGTTTAGATCGTGGCCGCTATTATGTGAGTGTGCGTGCGAGGGCGGAGGTTGCCACTAGGACACCACTGTGTGCCACATGGCAATTCTGCCCTGTGCGGAGGAAACTTCTAGAGGTGACAGAGAATTCCGCGCCCGGACTTGCAGTTTTTGGCCTGCCCTTCCGTAAGAAGGGAAAGGCCTTTGCATTCGCATCATACCCATGTTTGGGGTGTCCCTGGAATTCTACGTGTTTACACGTTTCACAAAAAAAAACAATGGATATCGTTTCGCGGAGTCGAGGCCAACCGACGTATCGCATCCCCCGGATCATTTGTGTTGCGAATTGATGGTCTCAGGTGCCCCGACCCCCGACTATTCCGCGAGGCCCGCGTGGCACATGCGATTCTGTGAAGCTCTTCGCACTCGCAGCGCGAAGCCAGGGCAGGCCCCCACGCGCATCAGCACGTTTATACTAGGCGGCACACCGTGGGGTTCCTCTGTGATAGTCCTATTTTGCTCCTCCAAATCCTCCCCTGCCGTCCGTTCTGTGCCCGTGCTGGCTGATGGTGTCTGCGGAGGGGCTTCCTGCGGCCTCGTTGTTTGGCCGAGGACTGTGAGTGGCAAGGGGTGTCCGGGCGCCGGGCCGAGGGGGGAGGGGGGTGCTGAAGGAGGTCCCGCCTGGTCGGCGCCCGCTGGCGCCGAGGCAGCGGCGAGCGCCGAGGCGGCGCTGCCCTGCACATGCATGCCCCACACCAGCCAGCCCTCCTCACTTGTAGCTGTTGTGCCCCGAGGAGGCAGGCAGGAAGTAAGTGCGTGTGTCGCTGGCAGCAGCAAGCCCGCGGCCGGGCTGCCCCCCGCGCTTCCTGCCCTCACCCCCGCCCTCCTCCTCCGGGCACAACAACTACACACTGCTAAATTGAGGAGGGCTAGCTGGTGTGGGCATGCATGTGCAGGGTGGTGTGGCAGCTTCCCATCCATCAGCTCGTCTTTCCTATCTTTTGCATACAGCTGCCCTGGAAACCAGGCTAAGTTCGCCGGCGGCACAAAGAGACGGGTGGGTCAATGGGGGGCAGCTGTATGCAAAGGTCAGGCAGCAGAAGTTCCACTTTTGCCTATGTCTTCTGGACCTCGTGAGTCTGTCCGGGCCAGCTAATTCCAAGCCGCGTCAATCTGTGCATTGGCACAGACTCTTTCCTATTTTTCTTTCCGGGCTCCAGTTGTATTCTTAACTCACCTCAGCTTCAGCAGCGATGTGTTCTGCAGTGCCATCCTGCTCGCAGCTGAAGCAGCAGTTCTTGATAGCGCCGGCACACCCACGCCGCCGCAACTCGCTGCTGCTTCGAAGCTGCAGTGTTTGGCAGGGGGGGCACAAGTGGGCATGCTCATACCACAGCAGGCGTGCCGTGGTACTCAGCACATAAGGTGAGCAGCAACGAAGCCAGCAGCATGCTGCACAATTTGCTGCTGGCACCGCTGCACCTGGGACGCCAGTGCTTGCAGCAGCCCGCGACCTGGCTGCAGCAGGAGCTGCCTGCCCGCAGGGAAGCGCGTGACGTTGGGTAAAATGGTGGCCACGTGCTCATAAGTGTCTGCAAATTAAGGGCCCGAGGTGAGCTGCACAGGGCAACTCCTGAAACTGATGCGCTGACAGCTGGAAGTTGCACAACCAGCTGCTTGACGAGCAACAGCACTGCAGTGCCAGCTACTGGTCGCGGGACGCATGTGTAAACTAAACTAGCGGCCCACCTGGCGCCCTGCGGGCCCCAGAAGAGACTTCAGCCAAAAAGAGCTTGAGCAGCATGGCCACATGTAGACCCTCCAGCTGCCCTCTCCCAACCTGCAGTAATGCCACACACTGTGGCTCAGCTCCCTGTGAATCATATCACTGTGCGGTATATAAAATTCTCCTGTCCCTCAGGCCTCAAATCTGTTACCGCAGGAACCCAAAGGTGCACTTCCTAGCAAATTCATGTGACAATGCTGTACCTGCAGCAGCGCCTCAGCCCCCGCCTCAAGCGAGGTCCGGTTGGCAAGCACCTGCAGTGGGGGCGGTGGGGGCAAGCCTGGTGTGAGAGTGGGCCAAAGCGTTAGGGTGGATTTTGTTTGTTTGTTTAAGGTGGTGCGGGGTGGATGTGGCGTGAGCAGGTGGCAGGTCTGCAGGGCACGCTGGCCTGGTGTGCTTGCGAGCGCAGTGATCGCGTGGCCGCCCCGTCTTGTGGCCCACCCCATGCCGCCATGTCTACAGGCAACAGAGGGCAGGGGCTGACCAGGCACCCACAATCGGCGGAGCGCAACTTTGAACCCCCCCACACCTAATTTATTGCACTCAGCAACTGCAAGCCACAGCATGCTGGGCCTTGCAGTACCAGCTGTGAGGTGGAGCACACTTTGGTCCCACCATGATCAGCAGGTCTTCCCGCCCGCTGCACGCCTTCTCCCGCACATAGTCCATGCAGCGCCCCACAAAATTGAGCTCCAACAGGCGCTGCTGCACGTCCAGTTCCTGCAAACAGCGCAGGCAAAGCGAGGCGGAGCGGGGGAGACAGGGTTACGAGATGCTGCCTGTACAGCTGCCTGCCAACCGGGCCGGGCATTGAGCGAGATGGCAACACTTGGTGATGTTACAGGCGGGCTTTTCCGCTAAGCACGAGCAACAGTGTTGAGTAAAGTGCGCGCACCTGGGAAAGCATAAACCAAAGAGGTAAGGGCAGGTGGAAGTTGGGACGGCATGCCGTGCACGTGGCGCCTGCGCGCCCCTTGTTCTCCCGCGCTCAGCGGCCACTGCCTGAGCTGGGCGCCTCCTCCTCCTATGCCCCCTCCTCCTCGTCTTCTTCCTCTTCCGCTGTTATTTGACCGCCGACGCTGGCATGCACGCACCCTGCCACCTGGCTGCTGCCGCCTGCCGCTTGCCCGCTGCCGCTCCATGTTCTTGGCAGCCTTGCTGGCCTTGGCTGCTGCCATGCCCTTGCGGCAGTCCAGGCCACCCTTAGTGTACAGCACTGTGTGCACTGTGCCTCCTGAGCACGAGGCTGAACTGCTTGTTCCCAGTACCGAGAAAAACGCAAGTTTCGGCAAAGATCCGTGGATCGATTCTCGCTCGCAGCAAGAAAGGCCGGCTGGCGTTTGGCGGCTTGGACGTCCGAAGAAAGGGGGCTTTGGACGAAGAACCACCGACACTGCCCGACCCGCACCTGCTTGCCTCAATCACCCCAACAAATCTCCCCTGTCGCGTGAGACCTAACCGGCTCCATAGACGTTAAATGTAATTTGATTTGATTTTTTTGAGTGGGTGCTCCTCCGGCATCAGCGGGCTGCCGCATGTGAGCTCAGATTGCTCACACCTGGCAGGCACCCTCATCTTCCCTCCCTTCAAACCTCTTATTCCCTTCCTTCTTTCTCATTTCCTTCTCTTCTCCTCCTTTCCCCTTCCTTCTCTTCCTCTCCTCTTTTCTTTCTTATTCTCCCCTTTTCTCCCTACTCTCCTCTTCGTCTCCTCCCTTCCCTTCCTCCTCTTCTCTCTTTTCTCCTTCTTTCCCTACCAGCGAACCGGGAGGGGGCTGGGGGGGGACAGCCTCATCTATGAATCCAGCTCGTCTGGCCAAACAATGGCACAAAGTTGCCGATGTGCAGCTGGCAGAGTACGAGTCACAGATCTCCCAGCCAGACGGCATATTGCTGACCATTCTGCGCAACATTGGTGTGCGCAATGCACTCTCCGCTGAGGTGAGCTGCGGTGGGTACACATGCGGGGTGCGCCGGGTGGATGGTGTTGTTCAGGCTTGCTGGGAGGTCACGCTGCTGAGGTGGCTGCAAATAGTCTGTGGGATGCCCACGCATGCATGCGAGGAGCCGGGGGCGGGTCACTTGCAACAAGGTCCAGGTCAATTAAGGTCCTCGATGTGCACCACCCTGCCCTCACTCCCTTGTGGCTGCTCGCTGCTCTGTGGCTGTGCTTCTGCCGCTGCTGCTGCTTCTTGCTCTTCAGGTGCCTGCCCGAAGCCATCGCCAAGGAAGAGCTCAGCCGTGGCCTCCATGCATGCACAGACAGCTGGGTTCTCTTCATACTCGTACCTGTGGAAAGCGGAAACAGAGAGGCGAGGTGAGCATCCAGGTCAGCTGCAAGACCCGGCAGATGGGTGCAAGAAACGCAAGAAGAAGCCTCTGATGATAGTTTGCATCAAAGCCGCGCAGCTGACAAGCGGTGCTCACCCTTTCTGAAGCAGCGTGGGTGCATTCGACTTCCAAAGCAGCTTGCGTGCTGCATCCCCGCGTGCCAGGCACAGTACCACCTCTGCCAGCGACTCGCGCACCGCGCCATCTGCCTCCTTGGCTGTGATGCCACAAAGCACATCCAAGATCGTTGTGAGGGCCTGCGGGTAGTGCACGCCGGAGAGCAGATGCAGCGGGTGAAGCACAACTCAACAAGTGGTTGCGCCCCGCACTTGCTGCCGCAGCTTAGACGGCTGATATGTTTGGGTTGTTCCAGGCACCAATGTTCTTTGAGACATACCTCAGTTTCAGCCGCGATGTGTTTTGCAGTGCCATCTTGCTCGCAGCTGAAGCAGCAGTTCTTGATAGCGCCAGCGCACCCACGCCGCCGCAACTCGCTGCTGCTCCGAAGCTGCAATATACGTCAGAGGGGGTGGAGGTGGTGGGGGGGGGAGTGGGCATGCTCATATCACAGCAGGAGTGCCATGGTACTCCGGCAGGTCAAGTTGGGCAGCGACGAAGCACGCAGCAGGCTGCACATATGCCGCCACTGCACCTGGGACGCCAGTGCTTGCAGCAGTCCGCGACCTGGCTGCAGCAGGAGCTGCCTGCCCGCAGGGAAGCGCGTGATGTTGGGCAAAATGGTGGCCACGTGCTCATAAGTGTCTGCGTAGAAAGGGGCCGAAGTGAGCTGCACATGGCGACTTTCTGACACCGATGTACAGACAGCTGGAAGTTGCATCAGCACCTGCTGACGAGCAACAGCACCGCAGTGCCAGTTTCTGGCCGCAGGAACGCATGTGTAAATTTGCTGGCAGCGGCCCACCTGGCGCTCCGGAAGAGACTTCAGCCAAGAAGAGCTTGAGCAGCATGGCCACATGTAGACCCTCCAGCTGCCCTCTCCCAACCTGCACACAGTGGATCTCAGCTCCCTGTGATTCACTTCATTGTGCCGCATATCATGCCCAAGCCCCACGCCTGATAGCACAGCACCCCAGAGTGGACTTGCTAGCGATACACGTGGTGGCGCGTACCTGCAGCAGCGCCTCGGCCCCTGCCTCCAGCGACGTGAGGTTGGCCAGCATCATGACGAGCAGGTCCTCCCGACCGCTGCACGCCTTCTCCCGCACATAGTCCATGCAGCGCCCCACAGCGTTGAGCTCCAAAAGACGGTGCTGCACGGCTAACTCCTACAAAAAGCGCAGGCCGAAGCGAGGCGGAGCGGCGGGTGGCCAGGTGTTGGAGATGCTACCGACACAGTTAGCTGCCAACCCACCGCCGGGCCGGGCAGTAAGCGAGAGGGCAAAAGTTGGTGATGTCACGGGCAGGATTTCTGCACAAGCACAAGCAAACAGGGTTGAGCACAGTGCGCGCACCTGGGAGAGGTTGACCAGGGAGGTGAGCGCCGCGCGCGAGGCAGCGGGCGCACCCGGCACCAGGCGCAGCAGGGGCGGCAGCAGCGTGCTGGTGGCGCCTGCCAGCTGCGCCACCCCTTCCGGTGACCCCGTCAGCCCCTGCACCAGCTCTACCGCGTGCTGCGCGACCTGCACGTTTGGGATGGGGGCGGGGCAGCTGTAGGCCTGTGGAGGGGGGCTGCGGTAGGCGCAGAGCACATGCACAGCTGCTGCGGAAACGGTGCAGGGGCTCGCCAATCCCAACAACCAGCGGCGTGAACGCACCTGCGGGCGCTGGTCGGTGAGGAACTCAATAAGATCATCCAAATCCGACATCTTTGCAGGCTGCTGCGCACACTGCAGCGAGGGCGAACTGGAGGGTCGACATGCAGCAGGCATGGGCGGCGGGGGCGGTGGCGGCACTAGCATGGCCAGCAGCAAGGGAGCGACAGCGATCATCCTGTCGTCTCAAGGCATCAAGCGTTCACTTATAAGCAGTTGCAGCGCAAGGCGCACCAGGTTGCCGGCCAGTGCTTTTGGCGGCACCTGTGTGTGAGGCGACTCCCGTGTGGGCAACAACTCTTTTCCCGTTTTCCGTTGCCTGTTAGTTGTACTCGCGCACTCAAGCGGCAGTGCATGCACCTCCATGCTGGGCCCGGGTAAGGTGCCCCTGTTTGCACCATCCGTTTCACGGCAAGGCTCCATTGTGCTCACACATTCACCATCAGCAACAAGATGGCATTGGTGGCGAGCTGTGCGGCGGCGGTGCAGGCGCCCTTCCGCACCGTCGCACCACGCCAGCAGCCTCGCGTGCAGCCGCTGCCGCGCGTCCAGCAGCTATGGAGTGCCGTGGTCCCGCGGGCAGCGGCTGTTGACCTGGAGGCTCTGGAGGCGGCGGCCCTTGACACCTCAGTTGCGGCGGCACCGGCGGCGACTGCGGCAGCAGCGGCCCGCCGGCGCAAGTCGTCGCGCCGCTTTGCAGAGCAGCTGGCCAAGGTGCCCAGCAAGGAGACAGCGCTTTCCCCGCTTGACGCCATCCGCCTGGTGCTGGACACCGCCTCTGCCAAGTTCACCGAGACGGTGGAGGTGCACGCAAAGCTGAACATTGACCCCAAGTACGCCGACCAGCAGCTGCGCGCCACCGTGTCGTTGCCCAAGGGCACAGGCAAGTTTGGACGAGCGGGGAGAGCAGGAGGCTGTGGGCACAAGGGCCAACGCTGTGACAGCTGGGGATATTGCAGGGCGACGTGTTGTGCGGTGCGGCAGGCCTTGCAGCTCCCGTGACTTGTGGCTGCCCGCTCCCCACCTCTCTGGGATCTCCTCCTGCCGTCTTATTCTGCCTGCGGTTCCAGTCAGCACCCTCTTGAATCCACAGTCACTCTCGCTCTGTGTCGTTCGCCACCCTCTCGTGCAGGCAAGACGCTGCGCGTGGCGGTGGTGTGCCAGGGCGAGAACGAGAAGCTGGCACGTGAGGCGGGCGCCGACTTTGTGGGTGCTGAGGACCTGATTGAGACGATTGGCGGCGGCATGATGGACTTTGACAAGCTGGTGGCCACCCCTGACATGATGCCCAAGCTGGCCAAGCTGGGCCGCGTGCTGGGCCCCCGCGGCCTCATGCCCAACCCCAAGGCCGGCACAGTCGCAACCGATGTGGCGGCGGTGAGTGCGGAAAGGGTGCAGGGTCGAGATCTGCTGTCAGGTGCTGGTGCATGTAAAGTTAAAGTATCGTTGCCATCATGGATGGAGTCTGCATTGCCATTCTGTGTTGTCAGGCTGTTTTGTGCTGCTCAACCGCGCAATGCCCTGCACTCTGCCCATGCGCTGGGTTATATACTCGCATGACTCTCCTCATGCTGTGCCTGCCTTGCCGCATCCTAGGCTATCGTTGCCCTGCCTGCGTCCCGGCTTCCGCTTTGCAATTTGCCCTCATACCCCGTGCCTTCCGCTCTGCCCTCCCGCAGGCTGTCAAGGACTTTAAGGGTGGCAAGGTTGAGTACCGCGCCGACAAGGCCGGCAACATTCACGTGGGCTTTGGCAAGTCCTCTTTCAAGGCTGAGGACCTGCTGGAGAATCTCAAGGCGGTGCAGGACAGCATTGACATCAACCGGCCAAGGTGGGGCCGCAGGGGCGGGCGGGGGTCAGAAAGCAATAGGAACGGATAGGACAGGGGGGGAGTTGGTGAAGAGAGGCATGCCTGGCAGCTCAGTGGATGAGAGAGCATGCACGCTCGCGCGCACTTGGGTCGCACAAAGTCTGCGACATGATCTCCAGCCATTCACGCTGCTGTGCATCTGCTTTCCGCATGATCGGCACACAGCTGCTACAACATGCCACGTATCGTACTTGCTTCCCCTCGCTTGCCCTGATGCAGCGGTGCCAAGGGCGTGTTTTGGAAGAGCGTGACGGTGTGCTCCACCATGGGCCCTGGCGTGCGCGTCGCCTATTCTGCCCTCCGCGACATGAAGTCTGAGTGATGCCCGCGCTGGCCAGGCTCATCGAGGCGGCACATGAGCACCGCATTCTCTTATTTTAGGTCTCTGTTTCCTGCTCTTTTTCTGTAACGCCCTGTGAGAAACTCGTATACAGGAAAGACATGCAGACAAGAGGCAGGGAGGCGCTGCGGTGTGCCGCGCCTATATCGATGCAACTGTTGAGTTAGGTGTTGCTGAGGAGAAGACGAATGTGTGCGGCACATACTCGCGATGTTTGCTAATGCAGGCGGCGGGTGTTGGATGTGGGGCTGGTCAATGACAGGCTTTGCGTGCCCTGCTCTCAACTAATGGCGCTCAAAGTACTCGCCCCCTGGCATGTGTCTGCCCTGCAGGCCTGAGGCTGCCCCTGCCGCCTGCTTCCGCTGCTCACCGGCAGCGCTGCTCGCCGGCACCGGCAGCAGCCAGCGTCTGCACGCTGTCGCTCTCCCTTGACAGGCTCCCGCCAAACCGTTTCTGTCCTTTCCATCTTGCCATACAGTTCTCAGATGGCACCTTTCATACATCCCTGTGCAAGCGCAGCCTTGGCATCAGCGAGAGCTGACTAGCGATACTGGTCGAGCCCATGAGACTGCTGTAGTCTGTGTCGGCGCCACATAAGGCAGGATTTGCGTCAAATTTGGGCCATTACGAACACAGAGGAGGGCTGTCGACCCCCTGGCCCCTGACCTCTAACAGCCCCCATGCCCAATGGTCTCCAGGAGGGGTGCGACGTTGCCGAGGTGTAGGCTCCCTGGCTGGGGCAGGGAGAATGCATGTAGCTTGAGGCTGCTCTGGCACTCGCAGGTCGCGCGCCCAGGCTGGGTATTAGTGCTCTGTGGAGCAAAGGAGCTGCGCTGCCCGCCGCATGGCTTGCACAGCCGGTGGTAACGCTTTGCCAGAGAATTTATGTTGAAGCGCCGTTAGTGATCGCCAATTGTTACCTGCCAGCGTAGGGGCATATAGGGGCATGCAAATTGAGATCTGGATGTATTCTTTTCTCAATTCAATGCAAGGTTCTGTTCCAATTGTCACGGATGAGCAAGCTGTGAGGTAGGTCAAGGACTCCCACAACTCCAGTTGTGCCACTGTCGTGTAGTGCGCTTCCGCCTTGTATGCCAGCACCATACCACTTGCTTGCATCTGAAGGTGCTTCCTCACCATCATGCGGCAACTGCGGGTCACATATGTGGTGTGTCATGTATCTGGGCCACCAGTTGTTGTGCTGTGGCATGTGCGTGTTGCAGTTGGTTCGCATAGAAAGTGACCAACCCCACGTTCGCCAATGTCCATCCCCACTTTCGACACTTCTACAGGCAAAACTATCGTTCTCAACCCCCAAAGCATTTTGCAAACAGCAGTACCGAGGAGTCATTGCAATTGTTTACAGTAAAGTCACCCAACCCAACATTTTACTGTCACAGTGTGGAGGCATTGCAAGGCCGCTAGTGTGCTGTGGCTAGTGTGCTGCGGGGTAAAGGTACTGCGTTCCTGTAAGGCCCCCCAATACTCCTGCCCAGGCCAGCGCTGCCCCTGCGCCAAATGGTTCCCTTTTCGCCAGCTGATGTTAGTGGGTTATACGACTAGGAGTGCAGTGAAGTAGTTGTCAGCCATGCCAGGCCTTTAGTCAGAGGCAGGCTGTGCACTGGGTGGCATTACTGGGCACATCGGTTACGGGGTGGGATGCACTTGGCAGTAATATACATTGGAGTTGAAGAGACGGATGCAGACAGAAACGGTTGCATTGTGACCGGCAACGCAGCTGAAGGGCACATCCCAGCACAGATTATCAAGCCCTGGTAAGCTGCCGCTGGCGGCCCATGCCCCAGGCCCCTTGGTAAGCATCCTGCCATGCTAACACTGCACCCCACATTGAGCGCATTATATCAACGTTGCAAAGGGATGTATGGCGATCGTTGTGCGCAGTCCGCCGATTACAAGGCCCGGAGCGGCCCTGGACGATTTTGTTTTTGCAGAATGTGTCTTGAGGAGCATGGGGATGTATTCAATGTGGAAATCCGATAGGAAATAGCCCACAAATGGGCCGCAGCCCGTGAGGGGGGTATTCTCTTCCACACAGCAAAGCACCGTGTCAGATGTACAATCAAACTTGGCAAGGCGTCCCCAGCTTTGCACACCTACCCTAACCCTCCATGCTGCTGCTGCTGTTTGACGAAGGGACAGAACAAACTTGCACAAGAGAGGGCCTAAAAGGGGAGCACCGCCTGTCCAGTCAAGGACCTGCCTATGCACCATCAAAAAGTAAATCAAACATTAGAGATGTAGGTGTTGTCAACCAGTAGTTGAGGTTGCGGCATCGTTGTCAAAGCTTCCGTCACAGGCACCGGTGCCACGCACTGCACAGCCATCTGGCCCTCGATCCATCTGTCCATGTGTTTGGCTGGCGGCATGGCACGCTCAGCTATCGGTGCAGCCCAGGGCTTTGCTGCTGGCCATCAAGCCGGGCATCACCGGCTCGTGCGCATACTGCAGGGAGGGAGGAGGCAGAAGAGGGAGGCAGAATGCAGGGGCAAGTGAGAGGGTAAAGATGCGGTGAGCGAAAGCGCACAAGCAGCCTGCATTGTCTGCAGCAAACCCAGGGCGCACCGTATGCCAGCACCAAAATGCACGCAGCCTAACGCCCCTGGACCCTCTCGCTTGCAACTGACGAGGCAAGCAACCACAGCCACTGCGCCACCCAAACCCGGCTTTGTCCTGAAAGCTTTGTGTATGTTGATGGCAGCCAGCTGCAACCTTCCCCAACCTCTCTAGTTGTGCCCAACCTACATCCCACCTTCATCTCGTAATTCTTGCGCGGGTTGACAATGTTGGGGTGCTCCAAGGTAAGCTCCTGATTGATGTGGGCGAGAGGTGAGAAGAGGTGAGAAGCGAGGCAGGGTTTAGCAGGGCAGGTGTTCAATGTGAGCAGGCGCTCCGAGAGGAGAAAATAGGAAAGGTGCACAGATCAACGCGGCTTGGGTTAGCTGCAACCCCGAACTTTGGTAACAAATCGGGACACCCCCCCCTGAAGCTGCCCTTTCCTGCACTGTCAGCCCAGGCCAGCCTGCTCTTTGGATTACACTGAGTKAAAGATGAACAATGGTGAGTATGGACACAAAGCATGAGGTTGCAGCAGAAGGCTACCAGGCAGCAGCGGCGACGGCGGCGCGCCACCCATCCCCCCCGTCGTTCCCAGCACCCGGCACCTTTGCCCCAAGGGGCAAACTGGGGGCCCGGCGCTTGCTGCCTGCGCCGCTTCTACCACACACTGCACGGCCCTGCGCTGAATTTCAGAAAGAACAAGAGCCCAAGAAGCCACCTGCAGCAGCGGCGGCGGCAACAAAAGTCGGGCGTCAAGGGTGCCCCGCTCGCCCCACCCCTCTCCACAAGCAACACAACACGCCGAAGAAGGCTGAGTGCCACAGAGCCGCAGGTAGCGGCCGCCGCCCAACACACGTGCACAGCTGGAGCGCAGCAGCGCAGCAGCACAGCACTGCCCCGGCCCCAAGCTCCAGCAGGCCCAGGATGCCCCGAAACAGACCCCCTGTGGGTACTCAAAAATACAACACAGGAGACTACAGCGGCCTACGCCCCTAACAGGGGCGGCGGGGTGTCGGGGGTCCAGCTCAGCAGCAGCAGTACGTGCCAGCCTGTACTGCAGGCCTACCAGTTTTCGCGATTAAAGCGCGCCTAAGCGGGTTGCATACGCGGAAGCTAGAGATTTATTGTGCCTACCAGCCTCCGTTGATGGACAGCGCTCAGTTTTTGCCAGTCACTTTCCCCCGCCATTTGCAGCTTTAACCTTAAACCCACAGCTGCAGCACGGCAACTCGGACACGCATGTACACGCGCACTGAAAGGAAATAAAAGAGGCCTACCTGAAGCGCAGCACACCGCAGACACCCCCTCCTCCGGGAGCGCCCCGGGAAAAGGCAGATCCAGGAAGAGCGGGAAGCTGTCCTGCTGAATTGCTGCCTGCAGCCAATCGAAGGTAGCACATGCACACATAATTAGGGGAGACGACACGATACATAGGTGGGGCGCCGAGCACAGCAGCCAATGCGCATCATGCTATGCATGCTGGTTGCGCTGAGCACGCTGTGGTGGCGCATCTGCTGATCACCCCTGATCCTTCTGCATGCCCCTCTTCAAAGCAATCCACACTGATGTCTGTGTGCCTCCTTGTGCGTGATGCACACACGAATATAAAGGTATGCTAAGCAGCACAGAAGGTGGCATGCTGGCACGGCAAGGCGGCGCCGACATGACGCATGTCCAACAGCGGCGCTTACCCATGCTGTCATCCGGCAGCATGGGTTTGCCTGCTATGACGCCACGACAAGATAACTGCCCAAGGGTGAGGCCCACAAACGATCAGCCCTCGACTCACGTGCGGTGGGAGCAGCACCGAAGCCGACAGGCGGACGCGGCTTGTGCGACGACAACGACTGCAGGACACAGCCCCAGCTCAGCCCCAGCTCCTCAACAATGCTGCAGCATGCAGAGTGGCAACAGCACTTGAGGATTACTGCTAGTACCATGGCAAAAAAGTTGTGCATTAGGAATGGGAGCACGCACACTGCGGCAGCGCAGCCACCCGGCCAACGTGCCGGCGGCGCCCGGCGCTGCCGCTGCTGCCGCCAGCAGCCCTCACCGGCCCCGTTCTGCCTGAACCCGGCAGCAGTGTACTGTCTACTTGCGTAAGGAGAGGGTACCACGAAGCCTGACGGCCCGAGGCGACCGCATCACCTGCTGAGTTCCGCGCAAGCGAGTGGCCAAGAACTGCGGCTGCGCGTAGAGGCGTCGACGTCTGAGTTCACTGCAGCAGAGAGGGTGCAGCGAGGTGTAGTTTGCGCTCACTTGGACGCGAGTGGGCCGGCAGAACCCTACTGCCGACTTGGCAAGCACCTGCCGCCAGCAGCAGTGCACCAGCGCCCAGCTTGTTTCCCACTCTAAATGAAAGGTTTCGAGCCAGATACGTGCACATATCTACCTTGAAGCCTGGTGCGTTCCGCAAGAATGAGCAAGCTGAAGCATGATTCCTGCATGCTACTTTCCATGCCCCGGCGCACGTGGCGGCGGCGCCGCCGCCCGTGGAGGCAAGCACAGGAGGCAGGATAGCATGGCACTGCCCTCCTTTTTTCAGCTCTGCCTTGGGGACACTGCAGCCTCAGAGGGTTTAAAAAAGCAAAGCTGTAGCTTGCCTAGAGTGGCCTTCAAGCAAAGTGGCACATCCAGCCTCAACCCCGAACTTTGGTAACAAATCGGGACACCCCCCCCTGAAGCTGCCCTTTCCTGCACTGTCAGCCCAGGCCAGCCTGCTCTTTGGATTACACTGAGTGAAAGATGAACAATGGTGAGTATGGACACAAAGCATGAGGTTGCAGCAGAAGGCTACCAGGCAGCAGCGGCGACGGCGGCGCGCCACCCATCCCCCCCGTCGTTCCCAGCACCCGGCACCTTTGCCCCAAGGGGCAAACTGGGGGCCCGGCGCTTGCTGCCTGCGCCGCTTCTACCACACACTGCACGGCCCTGCGCTGAATTTCAGAAAGAACAAGAGCCCAAGAAGCCACCTGCAGCAGCGGCGGCGGCAACAAAAGTCGGGCGTCAAGGGTGCCCCGCTCGCCCCACCCCTCTCCACAAGCAACACAACACGCCGAAGAAGGCTGAGTGCCACAGAGCCGCAGGTAGCGGCCGCCGCCCAACACACGTGCACAGCTGGAGCGCAGCAGCGCAGCAGCACAGCACTGCCCCGGCCCCAAGCTCCAGCAGGCCCAGGATGCCCCGAAACAGACCCCCTGTGGGTACTCAAAAATACAACACAGGAGACTACAGCGGCCTACCTAACAGGGGCGGCGGGGTGTCAGGGGTCCAGCTCAGCAGCAGCAGTACGTGCCAGCCTGTACTGCAGGCCTACCAGTTTTCGCGATTAAAGCGCGCCTAAGCGGGTTGCACACGCGGAAGCTAGAGATTTATTGTGCCTACCAGCCTCCGTTGCTGGCCCAGACAGTGAGCGATTTCAAGAGGTCCAGAAGACATAAGCATAGTTACTGTGCTGGCAGCTGCCGCTCTGGAAGGCAGAGCTCGGTCGTCAGGGTTCTTGGCAGCGGCACTGGGATGATATGGCTAGGGCTGCCGCCGCCAATCCTGCCACCGCCACGGGCCGCAGAACGGACGGCAGGGGAGCAGACTGGGACATTATCACAGAGGAACCCCACGGTGTGCCGCCTAGCAAAACTGCAAGTTCGGGCGGAATTCTCTGCCACCTCCAGAAAACCTCTAGAAGTTTCCACAACAGCGCAGAACTGCCACGTGGCACACCGTGTTTTCTGTGGCGGCAACCTCCGCCCTCGCGCGCATGCTCATGTAATAGCTGCCACAATCTAAACGCCAGGGAAAGACACCGAGGGCGGAGGCCGCCGCGGCACCCCGCAACAAGCTTTCGAAACACTCGAAAGCTGCGCGTTTTCCGCACCGGTTCGGCGCCGGCTCCGACATGCGCTGCGAAATGAAGGGGAACGGATGCAAACAGGCAGAGGCCGCAGCGCCGCAACAAGAGACTATAGTCACGATAGACACCCTTGAACCTGAAAGCTCTATCTCCCTGGCCAGCTGCCAGACCACAGTCGCTCCGCATGTGACGGTAGCACGGGAGCAGGTTGTGACACAGAGGCGTGGGCAAAGGAGCACGAACAGGACAGAGGGCAGGAGAGCTTTTGGCAGCCGCTGGGAAGCTGGGGCACCCCCCTATCCCTGTACTCTCCTTTGATCAAGTCTGTCGCAGTCTCAGACAGACAGTGACAGACATGACCAAGCCGCGTGAAAAAACGGAGGGCAAGGGCGGGCGACAGAGCATTGACCTGGCATGGGTGGCGGCTGATCGCCCTGCCTTCAGCCAGGCCCTCCCTTTGCCCTGCTCCGCCTCGATCGCCACGGAATCCCACCGCCCACCTTGCGCCATGCCCTTCCACCCATCAGCTCCCATCTCCCCCCAAAAGCTTGCCAAACGGAATAGTATCAAATGCAATGTGCGCCTTTCTAGTAGCACTCCTATCACTCCTTTCTGTACCTGCGTGCCAAATAAGATGTTGTCCACGCACTCCACCCCTAGCATCAGAGAGTGGTCCTGGTTGGCCACCTCGTACTTGTAGGCCCCAAACCTGCAACATCAAGAAAGTGTGGTGCAGGTCTAGAAAGCGATGGGGTGGGTGGGTGGGTGGATAGGTGTGCCAAGAGCAGGTATTGGCAGGCAGGTACAGGCTGGCGGGTTAGGCATGCCTTTGTTACTCTCCCACTGCCGCAGAGACAAAGCTTGCGTGCGGTGTGGTCGGAATAGCAGGAGAGGCACGAATAATCTGATGCCACATCCACCCCAACCTCTATCCCGCCCCTTCACCGCCCCCACCTGCCGCGCGACCATATATTGTGCTTGCGCAGCCAGGGCAGCGCCTGCTTTAGCACACCGTCCCGCCCAAGAGAGGGCGTGGGGTAGCCGTGCTCCAGACGCCGGTGGTATACGCTCACCACCTCGTCTCCCGCCTGTATCAGGTGCGTGGCAAGCGCGCCCAGCAGCGTGTCGCGCACCACCGCGGGCCAGGTGCCTGCGGTAGGAGGGAGGGTTGGGAAACGGGAGCAGTTAACAGCGAGCAAAGTCAGAGAGGGGAGGGGCTGCAGGTGAGGTGGGGTGCCTGTAAACGTGTTGCGCCAAACCACACGAGCCAGGTGCCTGCGCACAGTTGGGAAAGACCAAGGGAGAAAGCAGGAAGCAGGGAATGGAAGCAAAAAATTGTAGAAGACGTCCAACCGCGTGTCGCGCACCGCTTCTGCAAGGTGCATGTGCACAACTGAGGGCCAGCACGGGGAGGGACACAGCCCCAAAAAGCCCAAACAGCAGTGGGGCAGTGGAGAATTTGCACCGCTAATGATGCATAGCGTGCAGGGCGGCCATGTCCCCAGGCCACCAGGTGCAAACACTGGCAGCCCAGCCCAGCCCAGCCGCACCTGCAGTGCCGCCCAGCTTGACCTGCTCTTGTGCCACCGGCTTGTAGTTGCTCTCGCTGACCTGCATTATTGGAGAGAGAAATGAGGCAAATAAAGGTAGGGGGGTACTGAAAGGGTGGTGGTGGCTTCAAGCCAACCACCCAAGGGGCAGGGGACGGCTCTTACTTGCTCTCGCTGACCTGCAAGAAAAGAGTGCCGAGAGGCGGGCGGAGGGGCAGCAGCATGCCATCATGCGGAGTGGCAGAAAATGACGCACAATGGGGCACCAGTGGCACACCCTTCCTGCCCTGCTCTGTGCGACCCCTCCTTCCTTCCTTCCTTCCTGTTGCACCGTGTATGTCTCAAAACAGATGACAGGTCCCGATGCGGCCTTTGCCTTCCCGCTGCCTTTGCCTTCCCGCTGTCCTTGCCTTCCCCAGCCATCCTGCCTTGCTCTGAGCCCACCACTGTTGTCGCGAGACGAAAATGTCGCAACCAGTGGGCCTTTGTGCCCTGTGCTGTCCTGCCCTGTTTGCCGTGGACTGGCGCGCAGGTGATTTCTTGGACGCACCTCGAACATGAGCGACCAGTAGGGGCCCTCACACGCCGCCTCCGACTTTGGTTCAGTGCCATCAGCCTTGCACAGCGTGGGCAGCTTGACATCGTCTGTACCATGTTGTGGAAGTTAGCAGGTAAACAAGCAGGTGGATGGGGTTGGGACATGAATGCAGCGCCTTGCACAACACAGGCAGCTTACTGCCATCTGCACATATATGGAGGCGTGTTGGGTAGTGAAAGCGGGAAGGGGGAGGGAAGGGCAGACGGGTATGCGAGGTGCGGGGAGGGAAGGGTTCTTGCATAGCATGGGCACCTCTGCGACGTGTGCCGGCTTGGAACAGCGTACGCCAACCCTCAGCACTGCACCGAAAAAGCGGCCGCTGGATGTGAGCTGGAACGGCGTCCGGCCAGTGCCCCCGCGCTGGAGTGTGGAACTTCTTGCCCCGACCGCCCAGCCACCCCCAGCCCAGTGCTTCTTGGCGGGAGCTGCTCCCACCCCAGCACTCCACAACGACACCAGTTTCTTTTTTACTTACCTGCAGGACAGTTCTTTTTGGCGTAGTGTGAGAAGACGGTGACGCGGTAGAAGATACAGTCGTCCTCGGGGAAATAGAGCCAGCACTTCTTGCCGAGGGCGCACTGGCCACGGATGCCTGCATCAGAGCGCGCAAGGGGCTTGGGTTGTCTTTTGACCTTCTAATGAGGAACGCTATCTATCTGGGGGTTTGCAGGCAAAGGGGAGCGGACCACGGATGCCGGTAGCATGATTGACGTGCATGAATGGACTGCAGATGAAGTTAGGACAAGCAGAGACAGCATATGATGGCAAGAGGTAGACAGGCAAGGCAGACAGCAGTGCCATTTGGGGCAGGCCAGCCAGCCAGCTCCCTCACCACACTTGGCCCTGAGGCACGTACAAAACTGACGTGGGGCATCTGGCTGTGGCCTCCCGCCCCTTCCCCAGGCTTGAGGCAGAAGCAACACACCCACACAAGCCACTCACCAAAGCCGACGATGTGTGAGGAGGAGTGCTGCAGTCCGTCAGCCCACTCGTCTTGCCCCAGCCAGCGCAGTGTGAGGTCAAGAGGCATGGTGGTGATAAGGGCATCATAGGCTACCTACAATGCATGATGGTACTTGGTTGTTTGTTATTTCATTGTGCGAAATGGCAGGGTGTGGGGAGGGGATTTGAGTGACTTGCACTATTGTGGAGGTGAGGGCCAGAAGAATGATGGTGAAAAGAGCATCACCGGCCACCTGCTAGCAAAGGAGGGGAAGGATGAAAGATTGCTGCGTGAATGGTTGGGCCCCAGTGTGTCACGAGCGCCGGGCGCCTGCTGCAGCAACTCCGCGCCCCCCCC
>JTEE01000114.1:266751-278906 GCA_002896455.3 Chlorella sp. ArM0029B | reverse complement strand
GTAATTTGCATGCTGTGCTGCGCAGCGTCAGCAAGTGGTGATGCTTTACGCGAGACCCCCTGCGACTTCTCTGCATTCAATTCTTTTGGTCCTGTGCAAGTGCCCGGCCCCGTGCGCTGCAGTCCCACTGYYGACAGCCCTCCCCCCGTGTTGCTGACCCAGCCAAGCTCCGCGCCCGTGCCCCTGTTCTCAGGTGTGCTCCTGCCCTTTCACCAGCGTGTATGAGCGCTACGCACTGCCAGTTATGCTGCTTGCCATGCGCAGCCGTAAGCACTTGCCAGGACCCCTCCTAGGTTCACTGCTGCCGCCGCCGGCGGCGGCACCGCCGCCCCCTCCCTCACTTCCCCTGCCAACCCGCCCGCTCGGTTGTGGGCCTGTCTCACAGCCCGGCTTAGATAGAGAGAGAGAGGTGCTGACGCGCGCGGGCTGGAGAGAGAGGGCTAGAGAGGTGCTGAGTGCTGAGTGCTTCTGAAATGTTTGTCTTTGCGCATTCGTTTCATTTGTGTGTACACACGTCGCGGCTGTCATTATGGCGCAGCAGGCTCAGAGCGATGTGTCTTCGCGGCGGGTGGGAAGCGTGTCCGAGGGGCAAGTCCGAGGAAAAACGACACCAAAGAAGCAAAATAGGCAGTGAGGCGAGACAGTATGGACATAATCATTTGATTGATGTGGACAGGCTGAAGAACGGAGAGAATCAAAGACAAGCAGGCACAAGAGACGGAACACTTGAGAAGTAAGAAGATTTCCACCAAGTTCTCGGGAAGTTTAAAGAAAGAATTCTAACTGAGACATAATTCGATGGAACACCACGAAGATTGCAGCACGACCAACATGCATGTCTTCTTGCGACACGGACACAATTTCGAAGCGTACTAGGCACAGTGGGGGGACTCTGGGGGTTCTCTGAACCCCACACATGACATGTGATTTGACCCATCCTGCACGCTGGAACCACCAAACCAATTAGATATTCCTTTTCCTGGTAACCTAAGGAGTCAGAAAAGCACCAGGGTGGAGTGGTTCCAAAGTGTGGTGAGGGGCATCAGCACGGTAAACACGGCTGTGATTTGTGCCGTTGGCGGTAGGGTTGGGGGTAACCCTCGGGTGCTGTGGACATAACTGGTTATAACGCTACATAACTCAACCGTTAGTTATATTTCCCCCAAACGTTAGCCTGGAAAAGTAACCATGCACACAAGGGGAAATGCGTTATAACCCGTTACTGCCGTTACTGCCGGTTATTCTGGGTTATCATGGTGTTTGTGGTTGCATGGGCAGCTCTGCAGTGTTCTAGGGCACAGATCCGACAAGTTTTACAACACAGAGCCAGTCATGGTCACGGCACAGGGCAGAAGGAGAAAGGGAGGGAGAGTGCAGGGTGCGGAAGGAGGGTGGCGGTGCACGCACCACACACGGTGGAAATCTCAACGCCGCATCCTGCCGCCAAGCACCGCATGACCACCACATCCTTCTCGTTAAGCACTGCAGCCAAAATACCGAACTTCCCATACCAATGCCCAGGGTTCTTGGCCAGGTAAGCAGCCTGGGCGTCTTTCAGCTCAGCAATTCAGGCCAGGATGTGCTCAGGCAGGGCAGGAGGGGCTCCTTATGAGGTCGAAATTTCGGCAATTGATCTCGATCTGTCGTTCCGAGGCGTTTATAAGCGAAGAACCCAGCGTACGCATTGCCAGCTGGCAGGCCCGAGGGGTTTTGCCAGGTTTTGCTGGTGCTGCCCCCTGTCGACAGCCCCCTAGGGGCGCGATACTAACGCGTTACTAAAGCTCACTCTCATCGTTACTGGGGGCGTTCACACAGGGGTGCCTTGCAAAATTAGATGTGGCCTAGCACGGTAGACTCCTCTTGCTGCGGATTACTGCTTATACAAGTGTACTAAACGCTAATCCCCGCCCAGCGGGGCGAAGCGGAGAGGTCGATTGTAATTCTGCCCTGCTGCTGGCTGTGCAGCGGCGGGCTGTGCGCGGCAGTATTAATACTGCGATATTAGAGCCATATAAAGCGGTAGGGAGCCGGAGAAGAAGTAACATTGAGGTCGATCGAGGCCCCTCAGCGGGCTCCGCCAATCCTGGGGAGGGCAGATCGCCGACTTGCGGATTACACCTGCTTCTCTTCGGATTACTCTTTATTAGGCCCCAATCCCCCATAATCGCGACACAGAGCACAGTGATCTCCAGCCGCCCAAACCCCCGAATCCCCCCCTGTGTGAACGCCCCCACTACTGCTGTTTGCAAAGTGGTTGGCGGGTTGGGGATGATGGTTCTGGGCGCAAAAGTGCCGAAAGTGGGGATGGTGAACTTTGCCGCAAAACTTTTCGAAAACACCAGGTGTCGATGCCTACTGCCTTGCCGGCGCCTCCTGGAGGCGTCCTGGCACTCCCACGGCCCCTCAAGCGTCGCATAGTGCGTATAGAAACACCCAGAGAGAGTTGCGAGGGCCTGGGAGGCCCGGAAACGGCGGCGGTTACGCCGCCATGCTGTCCAACTGCCCCGCGCCTTCGGCAGCGTTCTTGTGCCGCTGGCCGCACATGTTCAAGCGATTCGCTTGGAGAAGTCAAATCGTGTATTCAGGACACATTTGCGCAGAACTTTTGTCAGAAGTTTTGGGATCAACTGAAACTTTTGCTACAGGAAGTTGCAAAGGTTGGGGTGGAAAACTGCCAATTCGATCGAAAACGAGTTTTCCGAACCACCTCCCCCTGCTCCCTCGCACTGGTGTTCATTGTGCCTCCCTGAGCCCTTCTGTGCCCTGTGGAATTTTTGTCTCGCGGGTTGGGGGCTGGCGGGGACATGTACAGTGGGTGCCCGGCTCATGGGCCCCCGACCTCCCTCATAAGCACAGAGCGAACCCACGAACCTCATAAGGTCGCAGATCACTGCGTTGGGGCCCAGGCGTTGGGCAATGGCAATGGGCGCTGCCCTGCTCCCACGCGCGCGTCCACAGCAAAAATCAAGGGAACCTGTCAGCACAGAAGAACCACAGGGAATCCTTGGCGCCGAAGGCAGCGCTGGGGGGGAAGCGGGCGCTGGCCATCCTCCCCTGCAGCCTGAGGACGTGCGGCCCCAGCGCCGCCGGAGCATCTCACCACAGTCTGATGAGGAGGACTATGTGACGCCGGGCACTAGGGCGCGCCAGGAGCGTGGCCCTGCTGCAGCGGCGGCCCGCTGCAACTGCCGGACTGCCCCGGCACCACACGCGCCAGCGCACTGTGCAGGAGCGGCAGCAGCAGCAGCAACAGCCTGAGTCACAGCCACAAGACGTGCAGCAGCAGCAGGCCAACCAACAGCAGGCGCTTACTGAAACAGCCAGTACTTGCTGTGCGCGGTTGATGTGCGCGCACAGTGCGCGCACACTCCCAACCCCTGCTGCAGCCTGCTGCAGTTCTCCCACTCACGCCCGCATCTGTGCCCGCCTCGATGCTTCCCTTGCAGGCAACGCCGCGGCCTCGCGTGTGCGCAGCTTAGCCCCGGCCCTGTGCTGCTGCGGCTCCCACAGGCGCGCCCGCTCGCAGGCCCCGCCGTCTCACAAACGCGGAGGCTGCCGCAGCCCCAACCCCCGCCCACGAGCCCCCGATGGCCGCCCAGCAGGTGACACGAGGCTGCTCTTAGGGGTCTGTTGCCTGGGGCGACGCCTGGGCTGCCACGAGCGCCACTGGGCTGCCACGCCGCTGGGCTGCGCCCCTGCCGCCAGCCCCTGCCGCCAGCCCCTGCCGCCTGCTCAGACCGGCCCCTACCCCCACTACTACCTTCCGATCTACTTTCTGATAACATAAAATGTCTTATTTCGCGCTTTGCAGGACGATCGCCCCGTGTGGGAGCGCATGCGCTGGGAACAGTTCCGCGACTATGCGCAGAGCGCGAGGCGCGAGGCCTTCCACTCGACATGCCTGCTCCGGCAAACGGCGAGGAGGCGGCTGTCACGGGCGAAGCAGCGGGCGGCCATAGCGCGGCGACGGCGAGGCCCAGGAGGCCCTGCAGCTTGCCATAGTTTTTTATAAGCTTGTTTATACTATGTTCTTACCTTTTCAATGCGGTAGGCACGAAAACAAAAATGTGTAATTTTAATTCCCAATTGATCATATAGTATCAATATATAGTATCAATATCTTATCAATATTGTTTGTTCCATTCCCAACCCGCCAACCACTTTGCAAACAGCAGTACTGAGAAACCTCATTCCTGCCAGGTCTGGTTCTTCCTGCCCGCTGGCAAGTCGCGATGGAAAGAAATGTTGGCAGGGAAAGCTTCCTGTGTAGCAGCTGTCAAATTCAATTGTTTTTGTCCCGACCCGCGACTTGTATACTCCCCTTGGTTATGCGAGTTGCATTTTGCAGCGAAACTAATGCCGCTTATACAATCCACTGGCCCGCGGCCCACGCTTCCCCGAGCCGACAATGCGTGGATGATTTTACTTATTGGAATTTGGTACTGGTGCAACTTTAAATTTGGATTTGGCCTCAAGCGAGCAAGTCGGAAGTTTCAGGAGCCACAGCTTTGTCTGTTCCTCTTGTGGGTGCTCTTCGCCATCGGCTGGGCAGTGGCCGCCTTAGTTCGTGTCATATACGTTCGCATGGCTGCCCTAAGGACATATGAGCGAAGTACTGGCCTGGAACGGGACGAGGAGGCAGTAAGGCTGACAACTGACGAGCAGGCAGTGCCTCATGGACTCACCCTCGCGGCGGTTGCACATACCATAGGAATGAGCTTCACATGCCTGGCATTCATTGCCGGCAGTGTACCAGTCGTGCAGGTAAGTTCCACCAGCATGTCAGCATGTGCGCATGAGGAATCAGGCCGTGTATGCATCACCACATGTGCATTCCAGGGCACCTTGCACCTTACTTCTATTACTTGCTCTGTTTTCGTCCTTCAGGTCTTAAAAAGCTTCGCACCCATCTTCACAACCTTGTTTTCAATGTGCTATCTCCATGCCGTCTTCCCGTACTCTGCAATAGCAGCGGTGAGGCAATTGTCAGTAACTGTTTGAATAGTATTCGACTGCTTTTTACTTCATCATCCCATCATTTACACTTGCAGGTGATGCTCATGGTTTGTGGGGCATTATTGTCCACCTGGAACACTCCTGGTTTCAAGTAAGGAGCAGCATGTGTTGGAAATGCCACAGCCTGGAACATGAGTCTACAGCTTGACTGAACTCAATATGTTTGGCTATTTACTGACCCCCAACTTCCCTGCAGCCTTACCGCCATGCTGATGTGCATGGCAACCAACCTTTCCTTGCCACTGCGGAACGTCCTAGTCAAGCAGCATATGCTACCCAAGCAGGGACAGCACGCTGTGGGCAAGGCAGCTGCCGGCTCTGTGAAAGTGTCAATTGACACCACGGTCAACCTCAATTTTGCTGGCATGATTATCATGACACCGCTGTGCCTTATCTTCATTCGGTCTCTAAACATATCTGCTTTAGATGTCGCCATCGCACTGAGACTTGGTATGTACCGCATCATGTACGAGATTGCGTCATTTGTGGTGCTGAGTCGGACGGACGCAGTCATGCATGGCTCTCTGGACGTTCTGAAGCGTGCAGCCATGACACGTAAGCCGACAAGGACAGGGCATGCTGCTGTTATGACCACCAATTCGTATGTTTGATATATCAAGTCAATGTTGGAGGTTATAGTTGCAGCGTGGGTTCGGAGTCGAATCATGCACGTTTGTCTCTGTAGTAAGAGTGTGTGAATGGGCAAAGCGGGGCAGGGTGGGGGTGGGGCTAGTGTCGCATGCAAGTGTATGAGCCAATCTTCAGCTATACATAGGAGGCAAGGTGGAGGGGCAAAAAGTAAACACGGTCACATGGCCAATATGTCCCCAGCATGCACACTATGCGTCTGCTTCACACATGCAAATAACTGTGCCAATACCCTCTCTATGCAGTGGTGGCTCTGGCAACTTTTGAGAAGGTCCTTCCGCTGAACCTGCTAGGCTCGCTCCTTGCTTTTGGCACTCTCCTCTGGTACAAGGTATCGGTGTCGAAGCATGCTATGTCTGGGCACTCTGGCAAAGCTTTCCATCTTCCTGACAAATGGCGGGAGAATGTTGCCTTTTGTCTTAAGTTTTCATTAGTTTGTGCAACCACCGGTGCATTGCGCTTCTTTCTGCAACAAACATGGCCAAAGTGATTGCAACATGTAGCATCTGTACTAACAAAGCAACTAGTAGTGTGTAATGCTATACGAAATCGTTTGATTTGCGCTCTGCCAGCTCCTTTGAGAGGTTGGCCAACAAGTGGTTGCAATCCGCAGGTTGGGGTTGCGCTGCTGTAGTAGGGCATCCAGCTTCTGCAGCAAAACAGTCCCAGGTTCACCTTGCGTGAGAATCCTTGGCCCCTCAGAACCCTACTGGACCCAACATCTATACACCTGTCCCCCCTTTTGGCTCCCTCTTGCAGAGCCTCGAATGAGCATCACCGGTCGAACCATTGTCTCTCTTTTTACGGGACTTTGTTCATGGGAGGTGTTTGGACACCAACCTTGTAAAAAGGAAGTATAGTAAGGAGTTTGCTAGTCACCATTTTCGAACACTTCTCTTTCGCGCGCCGCCCCTCGGCGGGCGGGCTGAAAGTCGCGATCCCTAGTGAAATTGGCATTGGTGCTTCTGAAGCAGAACACGTGACCTCGGCGCCGGAGACAAAGCCGCGAGCGCGCGTGAAAACACGTCTGGGAAAGATTTTGGAGCCACTCAGGCCTGGGTGGGAGGTGGCCAGGTCCAAGTACACAAGTCTGCCCAGCTCCGAGGGGGTCCTGGTCTCAACCAGGTTTGGCCAGGTCCAGGAAGACAAGTCTGGTCTGCTCTGAGGGGGTCCTGGCCCCAGCCAAACCTGGCCAACCCCTGTCTAGTCAGGTCTAAGGGGGTCCTGGCCCCGGCCAGGCCTGGCCGGCCCTTGTTGTGCCTCCTGCCTGCCGCGGTGCTGGGTCAGGCAGTCCCCTCCCTTCCCCCCCCCCCCCCCCTCTCCTGCCCTTCCAGCCGATCCTGTGTAGTGAGGGCGCCCCCTTGGGGGTGCATTGAAATGCTCCCCCCTGGGGGTGCATGACAAAAACGTAATAATGAATTGATTAATCACAGCATACAAAACAACAACACATTGCTGCAACGGTGGCTGGGCCACTGCTACCGCATGGCGAATTTAGCGGCAGTGAGGGCAGCAGGCAGAACTGCTCATGATGACCGCCTGCCGAAGCAGTAGGTGTAGACGCAACTGCCTGGCATCTCTTTGTAGCAGCGCGGCTCAGGAACGCCCCGCATAACACGGGCCACTCTTCGTGGAAAACTGAAATCCCCGCAGCCTGCTGTGCCAGCCCCGCCAGCGCCTGCGCATGCCTTTCACCCATGTTTTCTTCTTCATTCCCTCTGTGCCTCTCTATTTTTTAAAATAAACAACAACCCCAATCATGCAATTCCAAAACGCCGGGACGACGCATGTGGCACGCTTTGTGTTGCTGCATCGCAACAAAGTGAATACACAGGTGGGGGCTGGCAAGCAGGGTGGCACAGTATGCCAGGTGGGGCGAGTGAACGGGACTGCCCATTGAGAAACACAGGCGAGACAAGTATTGCAAGCCAGATTGGGGTTGAGAAACGCCATGACAGACTAAGAAAAGCAGTGGGCGCCATGCTGAGTTCGCTGTGCCAGCGAGGCGCCCACCCTTATTGGCGCCCAGTGCCAGGGGCACTGTATTGCAGGCGGTGTCCTCAGTGCACACTGTAAGTTGTTGAGACGGCCTCATGTGTGGGACTGCTCCCTAATCCCCGTCTGCACGTGACGCACCGGCATGCCGCGGCGCGCCGCGGCAGCACCGGCGTTGTGCACATGACAGGAAGGGCGCTGCAGAGCTGAGTGGTTCTGTTTACGCAGTGCTTACAATAAAGAGTGATTTGCTTTCTTCCCCCCCGCCCTCGGTAACAGTCCTGACATCAGCACAGTCGACTCGAGTCGAAGCGACCGCCGACTGCATGGTCAACGCCAGGGCATGTCCAGCCAGAGCCGTGAACATCGATGCATACACTTCCTAGCGCTGTCAATGAGGATATCCGCCGATTCAAAAGCTATGCCGGCGAGTGTGCGGAGGCGGAGGCTCAGCGAAACGGGGGTCCGCCGAAGGCGGCACAGTCGCCTTCCCACTTATTTTCGATGCGCTTGGCACCATATGCTGTCAGGTGAGCACTTGAAGGGCGGTTATGCACGCGTTCGTGATCGGCTGTCGCCAAACGGGCGACGGCCGCCCCGCCGGCTCTCAGACACATTGCATACTGCGTAGCATGCTGGGCGAGAGAGCTTGTGGAGTGGCGCCGGCCCGCTGGAGTTCTGCCCCGACCACCGCCGCCGCCGCGCGACGCCGTCATGACGCGTCGCCGTGCCGCCCATGTAGGTGCCGTGCCGCCCATGTAGGTCACCGGGCAGCCCTCGTGAATACAGCTGAGCACCCATGGGCAGATGCACTGACAGAAGAAGCAGCTGTAGCGACGGCCAGCCAGTGCGGCACGCAGCTGGTGCATAGAACAAAGGGCGTGCCTGGCGTCACGTCAGCAGCGCCTCCTTGAGTCTGGATATGAAGGTGGGTGCCAAGCGCTTTAATGAGTTCGGCAGGGAGGAAGTAGTGAGATTTGTTGGAGTGCTGGCGCTGAGGCATTGCTGCCATAGCCGCTTGTCTTTGCCTTGCGGCACGGCAGGCCTGGTGGACAGCTGGTTGGGAGAAGGCAAGAGATGCAGACTAGTAAGTATACTATGCTTTGACAAACTGTGTGCAGTCCTGCTGCGCCGTACTGTCAGTGGGAGCACAAAGGGTGGTCATGGAAGGTGATTAATGCCTGCAGCGCTCGCAGCAGGCTCAGCGTGTCGTACTGCGGTTGCTGCCGCCCTGCGTACCACTTAAGATTGAGCTCCCTCCGGTGCGCTCCTCTTGCCATTTCCCTGCAGCCCCTCGTATCACCTGCCTCAACCGTGTCTCACCCTTAGCAGCACAACCGTCAAGGCCTCCATCCTTACTGTTCCTGCCCGCCCCATTTCCCCCAGCAGGTGGCTTCCCGACAAAGAGGGCAACCCTTATGCCAACAAGTACTGGCTGAAGGTGCTGGCGACGCGTGGCTGCAGTGCCAGCACCACCCAGCTGGGCGTGGGCGCCATGGCCAACGTCGATCTGTTGGTGAGTGCAGAAGGGTCTGGGTTCAGAGGGTGTGGGAGGAAGGGGCAGCAGTGGCAACTCACAGACTGGGAGCGGCGCTGCGTGCACTGCGTGGCGCGGCGTGCACTGCGTGGCGCCATCTGCTGCCACACATGCACCCATGTCCTCCGCCTGCTCACTGTCACACAATATGAGGTGTTGCCACGCCTGCCAACCTGTCCCACACCTCCTCCCCCGCTGCCCTGCGGCCTCCTCTCCCCGTCACCCCCTTCAGTTCAAGCCGTGTAGTGGTAGACGCGGCGCCGACACCACTGACCTCAAGACGTCCAACAAGGATGCCATCAGCGCCATCAAGAGCCGTGCCAGCGCAGCAGTTGCGCCATCCGGCTGGCCAACAGCGGCCTGGCCGCAGCCAGCTGAGCAGCGGCCTGCTACGTCTGGCTGCTGCTGTGGCAGCGCTGGTGGCTGAGCAGCAGGGACCTGCTGCTGTGGCAGCGCTGGTGGCTTGCCCCTCCGCCTCTGTACTCTTTAATGCTCCCCAGCCTGGTGCACATTTGTGCCACCTGTGCGCTACCTTGTGGTGCATGCCATCGCTCAGCCTGGGCCCCTCTTTCTTTCTGCCCCATCCCTGAAACTCAAACTTATGCACGTCTGCCCCTGTACACAACTTGCTTCTGCATGCGCACCTGCGATACCACTGCTTGCACACAGACGTGACGCGCGTGCACCCCTCCCTGCCCCTCTGCGCACCATGGTCTGCCCACATGAACATTCCTCAATAGTGTAGTTTTGGCGCACTCCCCTTGCACTCCGCACTCCGCCCTGCCTCGCGCTTCCCCCGCCCCTCCCCGCCTTCGTACGGGCCACCCCACTGCTGTACTTGCCGGGCGGTTCCCCTTCCACCGGGTGTCATGAGATCTGCTCGCACACATACTTGCATGCCTGTGCCCACATGTAAACACTTCAATCACGTGTGGCTGGTGGGGCTGTGGGAGCTTGAAGGAGGCAGAATTGGACCTGGCTGGCTCCACAGGGGAGGTGGACCTGGCTGGCTCCGGAGGAGAGGGTGACCTGGTCAGACCTGGCCGGTCCCAGACCTGGGCGGCTCCACGTCCCTTTTACAGGGCTGACCAGGTCACCCTCCCTCCCAGACCTGCCTGGCTCAAAAATGTTTCCCAGACGCAGGTTCCTGCGCGGCATCGGCGGCCTGCGGGCACGTTACTATGTTACGTAACTGCAAACTGTAGCGCTTCCTGTGATGGGGACGCGCGGCTTCAATGCGCGTATGCACACAGGCATGCACCTGCTGACGTGGCAGCCGCCCCACCGCCGCTGCTGCTTGTCACACCAGCACAGGGGGTGGCACTCCTGCAGTGCCACTGGCGATTTCTCAGGCGAGGTCCCTGCAGGCCCTTGACGTGTGCAGCGTGAATCATTTCGGTCGTTAGACCACAGTTAGAGTGGTGCAGTTGTTGCGGAAAGTAGGCGCTCAGAGAAGGCCGGCGCGCGCGAGGTGCGAACGGCACTGGGCCTGCAGGAGCTCTGCGGCGCCCAGGGGCGCGTAGCACGTTCTTGTGAAGATATCGAGCGGTTTGGGGAGCCCCGCGCTGCCACCGCCGCAGCTGTAGGGCGGGCGGCGGGCGCTGACGACGAGTGGCCGCGGGCCGCCCAGCAGGGGGCCGTCCCGGCCAAACAACAGACTTTGCTTGCCCTCCCTTTCTCCTGGCCCACCATAGACTCGCACTCTGGCGCATGCACGCGCTGCAGGCCCCAAGGCTGCCCCTGCCGCCTGGTTCCACAGCCTGCCGCCGGTGCCGCTCGACGGCAGGAAGCGTCCCCACCGCTGTCGCTGCCTCGCCGAAGAGTTTCTGTCCCTTTTTTTCTTGCCTACCGTTTTTCAAATGGTATCTTAACAACACTGTGCACTCGCACCCTTGATTCTGCGAGCTGACCAGGGAAATTGGTTGGGCCTCATAGCTGGCGGCAAAGGGCGGCCGCTCAGGGCGGTGGGCCGGCGGGGTGCCGCTGGGTCGCTTTAGAGCGCGGCGCTTGCATGTCGGCAGCCTCGCTGAGGGCTTTGAATGCTTTTGGGGCGGCTACGTTTCGCCCGGAAGGCCTTTGGGCGCTTCGCGCTGCACACATCCCCGCCCTGCTCGCAAACCGCTGCAGGCTGTACCAGTGAGGAGTACAAATGGTAACAACAAACACATGCACAAGAGGAACAGCATGCGCCAGGCCGCGCTGGCATCGACCTGCCGCCGCTGTGGGGGTGGGAGGTAAGGGAGGGCAGCAGCCGGCCCAGGCAGCCATAAGCACACCCAGGCAAGCAGCAACCACAGTGGCACCGCACTGCCCCACACCCGGCCAAACCGACGCACATCGCAAAGCGACGGCAAGGGTGCAGCAGGCGTGGCAGACAACGGCAGCAGTCAGGATGCCCACAGAAGTTGGTGCCCACCGCACTTGGTGTCCCAAAAGCCCACCGTGCTTGGCGCAGTCAGTGGGTCAGCAGATGTTGAATGTTAAGATGCCAGGCTAGTGTGTGACACCGGCTAGTGACACCTGTGCAACACTAGAACCGGTCCCAACGAGTCTCTAGAGCCTCTAGGGGTGTCAAAGGGCTCGTTCATGAACTCACTCAGGGGTGGATTAGGGGGTTTATGGGGGGATGGATCAACGCGCCCTTTGCCGCGATTACAGGGTATTACACTATATTAAAGAGTAATCCGTAGAGAATCAAGCGCAATTCGAGAGTCGGCGAGGGACCCCCTCCACTTTGACTGACTGACTGAGTGTGGGTTACACGTCATTTCCAGCACAAACCTGTGCTGCTCAATGAATCATTCAAGCACAAAAGAATGAATGGAACACTGAGATGCGAGCGCAAAGCATCGCAGGACGGGATGCGAGCATGCTTACCCAAGGCATGCTCAGTTGGGAGACGGGCAGGCACTGCGAAAGACGGGCCTGAAAACACTGGGAGGGGGCTGCACCCCACACC
>JTEE01000114.1:237378-263421 GCA_002896455.3 Chlorella sp. ArM0029B | reverse complement strand
CCCCCCCCTCAGAACACACGCACACACAGAGAGCGGGCACACTGCAGGGTCCCTGAACGCATGTTTTGTGGGTTTCAGGGGGTGGTTGTCCAAACGGATGGGTCTAGAGGTTTTCCGTGTTGGTGCCACAGCTTTTTCTGTGGGCCCCCCCTCAACTTATGCCACGTCAACGCGCTGTGTGCCATCCCTCATGTACCTTCCCACTGCCGCTTCAAGTACACAACAAAAGGCATGCCACTGGCTGCCCCCTGGCGCAATTATTTGCGATGACGCGGCCTGCGCTGCTGCCCGCCAGCCTGCCTGGCGCTCCCCCAACTCAATTCCAGCTCCTTGCCGCCGCCACTTCACCTTTGGGGTCGACGCAGTCATCCTGCAGGTCTCCCTTGCCTGTTATCACTGTGTATCGAACAGGACGGGTGGTCTGATTGTTCTGCGCTGCACAGCGCACTTGCAGCCCACCAGTCTGCACCAGACCGTCCATGGCCAATGGCGATGGCCAAGTGGTGTGCAATGTCAAAGCAGTGGTTGTACTCAACTTATTACAGGGAGGATTCAGTACTTTAAGCTTTTAAATAGGACGTACACAAACAACATATCACCATGTCGCCTGTTGACAAGCTGCTTGTGCGCAAGGTTCACGAAATGTTGAGACGCGGCCTGCCGCTGTGAATGCCAACAAGCGCAAATGCAACCAGTGTGCTGTGATTCTGGGGGCCGCAACAGGCCAGCTTATCTGGCGACTCCCAGGCCTTGGTCCTTCTCACACTGAAGGCTTGCAAAGAGCGCTGCTGCACCCTGCGTGGACTCAAGTTTGTTTACAGTGGTTGAGCTAAGGAAAATCATTGCTGGTGCTTCAGTGCTGCCCACTGCACCCGGGCTTCAACAAGCCCTTTACCCTCCGTGCAAAGCTTGCGTAGCGTGGAGGGGACGTCCCATTCAGGGGCATAATGCGCGTAACTAGTCATGTAGTTGCAAACCGCATGGATGAACCCTGCCTCACAAATGCCACCAAATTTGCACTGGCCGTTGAGCAGCCAGTCCAGATAGTGGTTGGGCTTGGGCCTGCAGAGCATGTGACATAATACTTGTTGCAGCCGCACACAACAAGTACACGGATGGCAAAACATGAGGTGAAAACAAGCCTTACCCATGCAGGTGCACGATGCGGGAAGTGGGTCGGAATTCCTGGTATGGTTTTGCATTGAAGTCCTTGCTGATGGGGTGGCCCTTAATCTCCTTCTCGTAAAATTGGTTGTACGCGCCCTGGTCAAGAGGACCATATCCTGCAAATGGCAAAGTGAGACGCGATCGCCTCAAGGGACATATTGACAAGCCGTATAGCTCTGTATGTAGAAATGGAACGAGCAGCCATTGAAAACACTTTCTACATTCCAGCGCGCCGGCGCTGGCCGGTCAACGCTACAAGGCCGCCTTTTCCCAGTCACCGCGCTGCAATGCCGTTCCTTGTCGGACTTAAAGCACCGAACAATCCTTATAGAATGTTCCCGATGTTTTTTTGTTTTTGTTTTTTCTGGAATCCCGCCCAGGTTCTGCGGCGGCTGGAACGAGGTGGACGAAAAGTTCCAACACACGTCATTCCAGCTGCATGCTGAGAGTCCGACAAAAAGACTACGTACCTTCAAAGTAGAGCCCATTCTGCTGCTGCAGGATCCAGTCCACAAATGCCGCATTTGTCTTGCGCAAGTACGGGATGTTCATGAGCATGATGCCAGCATTGTACGGGAACAAGTCATCCATCTCGAACCTGCAGCCGCCAATGAGCACATGCACATGAGCACCAGTGCCAGCTCTTACGCTGCTGATTTTCAAACTTACTCAGGCCAAATGCTGCTGCGAGCGCAGGCGACTGGCCTCGACAACAATACATGCTTCCCATCACCATCCCCTTACCCCATGCCAGCCGCGAGGGGTAGAGGCGTGCCCCAGTCAACTAACTTCATTTGTTTTCGGAAGAATACATCACAGTCTGCATGTGAGATGATAGCCCAACGCGGGTCATCAGATTGCGTCACAGTCTGAACAGGCATATGCAGTAAGTTGCTGCAGGAGTCTCCTCACCTGTGAAGAGTACATAGTGGTATTGATCAAACTCATGAAGAATTGGAATGTCTATTCGCTGGAACGTTCCCACCATCCGTCCATCATTTGCATACAAGTGTGAATGTGCCTGCAGTGCAGCACAATCAGGCCAACAAAACAGTCAAAGAGGCATCTACTACCGCAAGCCGTTGCAGCTACCTCATCTACTGCCGCCGCAACTCAAAGGCGTGGGACACCCCCTTCTAAGCCCTGCCCGGAAACCTCCGGGTGGGGCCCTGGGCAGGGCAGCACTGCTGTGGGGCCTAGCGACCCCCCCCACCTGAGCTCACTTGTGTCTTCTGCTACCCCCTTCCTTTTCATCCCTCATCCACCCCACACTGCCCTCACTAGCCAATGCCGATCCGCCCAGTCTCACTAAATAGCTAAGTCATGCGGCCTTCCCTCAGCCCACTCCTCCCTGCACCTTCCCTGCCACCCAACCCGCCGGCCGCAACACTAAGACCCCAGCTGCTAGGTGCTCGCCTGGCTGCCCTCTCGGGAGGGACCAGGGTAACGGGATAAACATTCCAGCACTGGGCAGTGGCTCGCTGCATACCYGCTAGGATATAGTTTTCCAGCCCAGGCTGGAGGGCAGGTACACAGCGAGTTAGGCCACTTGGCCCCACTCAACCCAGCGGCGGCGCCTGCGCCGCCGCTGGGAGCTACATCAGCACACCGTCACGCTCCTACTCCCCCCCCGCTCTACCTTCCCTTTCGATCGCTCCCTTGTGTCACGCTTTGTTTCGGGGAGCTGCCGCCGGGACACAAAAGCCCGAGCGGAAGCTTGGGTGCTTACCCTTCTCTACCATACCCGCTTTCAGGTRCGTCGGGGGCCTGCGCAATGCCTCGGAAGTTGGCATTGGCCCTTTTGACGCGCTGCTGTCACTGCGCAGATGCTCGGAGCCGGCCCATTCCCACAGCTACTGCCGGGGCCCGGGCGGCGGGCGGCAGTCCCGCCCGCCATCCGCTGCAGTTGCACCACGTGGGCCCAGTTTCTGACCACTGGCCGTTTTACCCATCGAAGGAGCCCAATCCTGATGGAAGTTGCCTTCCCAAGCCATGGCTGGCGCCTCTGGCCGCACACAAGGCGTTCGCGGTGAGTCACCGCCCAGCTTACTATCCGGCTGTTAGTGGGTGCGGACGGTAGCACCTGCTGCTTAGCAGGGCCTAGCAGCCGARGGGCTCGGGACGACGTGCCCAGTCTTTAGAAACCTTAGTGGGRTATTCCTACTCTCTAGCTGAAGCGCTGTGCCATGCGGGGCTGCGGCTGCGCGCAAAGGGCAAGCGAACGGGAGTGGCCACAGCAGGGTGCGCTCACAGATCTCCCGGCACGGGCCCCAGCACCCTTGGGGCCGTCGCTTTGACCCCTTATGCCCAGCCCCGTAGTTGCACAGTTGCTGTCTGGGTGGCCACCCACTTATGTTTGCTTCTGCTTTTTAGGTTTGGCACAGCGACGCTGCACCGGCGCCCTGCTCACACAGGTGTCGCTAGTGTGGATCACGAGCGTCCCACTGCACTCTAGGCTTTCGAACAGTAGTTCTTAGGTAACCCCCTAGTAGTAGGCTGTGCAAGCCGCAGCTGCCTAGCAGCCTTCCAAATTCATTGGAGGTGAGCGTCGCGTGAATGCATAGACATACGTTGCGCCTGCTGCAGTAAATATACTTGCCTGTGTGTTGCGGTCCCTGTTTCTCGAAACTTCCAGCGAGAATGCTGCTTTCCACACCGGAGTGTGCTGCACGAAAAAAACATTGCGCATAAGGTGACGCATGTAGAGTAGATGAGTGTTACAGTACAGTTTACAGTAGCCCCATGCAGGCATACCTGAATGATGGTTACGCCAGCATCTACTAAAAAGGTGTATATCGGGGAAGTAGAGCTTCCACTGTACATACAGAATGGCTTCATGCGTGCTATGTTGATGGCGGAGCGTACGGCTGCTTTCACCATCATGTCATACTCTGTCCCAGCAGACCAGTCATTGTATGTAAACACCCAAGGCATTCTGCAGCACGGTCACAGAGAAAGATTGAAAAAATGAGCACATACTGACCTAATTATACTCTTATGCTATGGAAGACGAGAATGCGCAATAGTGAAATACTATTGCATTTTGCCTGCACAGCAATGGACATGCTTTGCAATATACCTCACTTGTAAAGCGGTAGGAAGACCTCAAGGGGTATGTTGCCCCCATTGTAGTAGGAAGCATACCGACCAGCATTCCAGCGTTCCATGATAACCACTGCGCTGAACGTTGAGACACTGTTCCCAACAAACTGCTGAGAGTTTAAGCTCAAGTAATAGTCTACCTGCACACACATGAAATGGCAGCAACCATGCTCAAACAAACAGTGTGCCCCATTCTGCGGCTCAACATTCTGCCATTCTGCCAGCAAGATAGCATACCAGTGCCGATTCTTCTCTTGAGAGTTTCTGGAGCTCTGGGTCTCCCCGGAAAAGGGTGTGCCGTATATGAACTTGATAACTGCGGAGGGCCGCTTGCAATGGTGTGAGCGAGGCAAGTCAATCAAAACCAGGACCTTATGAACATGTGTGACTGCAGAAGCGTATGCTCACTTGTTGGCCTTTAGGCTGTCCACTGCCGCTGTAATTAGACGCTTGTCAGCCTGAGACCATGATGTGGCAAGAAGCAGCGGCACCTGCAGGTAAGATGAGCTTTCTACAATATCTCAGGCTCGCAAGCTTCCTACCAACGCTCAAGAATGAATTCATGCAGCAGCTGCATATTTACTTCTATGCTCACAGGCAGAGAAACCAGTGAGTACCTGTGAGTTGACACCATGGGCACGCAGTTGCTCGCCGACAGTGTCTGTGTTGTTCATGCAATTGTCGCGCACAATGCCTGCAATGCAAGAAAAAGAACCATTGAGAGATGGAAGCCACAGGTATCCCCAACTGGCGGCCAATCTACTCCATCTTGCCCTCACCGTCAGGCAGGTTGGACCAGCGCTGGCAGTGGGTGATCCAATCGTCCTCTGCTCTCAAGTGCAGGACATTGTAGGCTTTCGTGCTCGTCATGCTACGTAATCGTGATTCAATGCTGCAAAGGGACCGTACAAAGGGATAATCAACACAGGTACCAGTACATTTCTTGCGTTTAGCCTCACAGTCTGCAAGGCCAGCAGAAAGATGACCCAAGCAGTGCTCAGCAGGGCCAGCACATACCGCTGCAGCATGCCCATAAGACGAGCGCTTGGCTGCATAGCGTCCATGATGGCAAACACCAGCTGTGAACGGGCGGTGGTTACATCTGGCGGGACTTTGAACATCGGGCAATCGAGTCTGCATCACGATACAAGATTGTATGGATAAATTACGGCATCGGAGTATTCTGCAGGCACAGGCCAATCAACAAACGACACTGCTCACCGTACATGCTGCTGAGCCGAATACGTGGTGTTCAGCACGCTAAGGATGTCATGGTGGCCAGCTGCTCGCACGGCCACAACCAGAGCGGGATCTGGTGCAAGGACGCTGGTGCGGACGCCACGAGCTGCCATTCGCTCTGTGAACAGTGCAACATCAAACATGTTCCTGCAGCCAGCATCAGACAGCCCTTGGTGAGTTTGCAACACATCACCTGCATGTTTCCAGTTGCGCGCGTAGTACTGACCCTCACCCAAAAGGCACTGAGCCTGATGTATCCTCGTTTACTTCAGCATCGGTAGGCTGAGTCCCATTTAGCAGCAGGCGTGGAAGAATGACGGTACGGTTCAGTTCAGCCGCAAGGAGGATGCCTGCAGTGTATGAGTGGAACTTATGTCATGGACAGGATGTGCCACAGGAATAAACATGCCGCAACCGACAAGACAAGTGCATGCGTCTCACCGGACAATAGCGCCACCCGCTGGTTAGCGAACCCATTGCACACTTGGAAGGACAGAGTAGACTCGCTTGTTTCCAATCGGGCACTGGGCTGCTGAGGAAGCGAGGCCTGTACTTGCTTTGGTTGCACATCATTGGAAGTTGCTTCGAGACGCTGCGTCGCCAGTTGATGCAGTTGGGTGAGCTGCGAATCGATGTGGAGCTGCGCGGCAAGGTGGGCATACCTTGTGCCCAAGCGGGTGCCCCCCAAAAAGGCCACCACCGCCCCAACTAGGAGTGCCAGAGACACAAGCAGGAGACGCGCTGCAGCGGTGTGCTGCCTAGAAATCCCACGACGGCCTTTGCCTGTGCTGTCGTCGCAATCCTGCACGAGCACACGAGGGAAACCGCAGCGCTAGTTGCGTGGTGTGTTTGTACAACAGCGTTGCAAACACAAGCCATCCCTACCGCGCACCGTGGCCCCGTTTGCGTCCTCGAATTCACCCCTGTCCGCTGCAGGGCCGCGTCGGGGCAGACGCGTATACGACATTCGGTGCACCGCCGTCGCCACAGTAATGCTTCCAAGCTGGTAGGATTGACCATAGTAAGTGAAACACCAAAGCCTGTGAGCTGGCGCCTGTGAGCTGGAAAGTATTTCCTATACTAATCTTTAAGCATTCGAAGGATTTCACGACAAGCATAAAGCGTATAAAGCCCTGATAATTGAAATCCAACTGGATGGTAACGCACCCGGGTTACATACGGCTGATGCCAACAACTTGTCTATGTGCAGTGTGGCTGTTGGTGTTTGGCACCGCTGGGTTCTTATGGAGCGCAGTGCGACAGACGCCAGACTGGGACGCAGCAGCAGCCGGTGCCGCGGAAACACAGTTTCACCCCACAGCGAAGCCCGCCTACTGTAAGCCGGAGCTTCCAGGCTGTGTGCCGAAAGAAATGTCGTATGTATTTTGGATCTCCAGTCCGGAGGTAAGGGGGAGAATGCAGAATCGGATGTATTTAGGCTATGGCCCGCTCTTCAACAGTACTCAGCCGCCTCCAGGTCCTTTACCTACCTTGTGGCCCGCACACCAACTTGCACCACTGGGCTTGCTTTGCAGAGTGCTCAAGATGTAGTAGAGGGATTCGTACAGTCCCACAGCACCCCCAACAGCACCGGTATGCAACTAGCTGGCTGCAATCTTGCGGGTGCATTTGGAGAGGCCACGCACTGCTTCTCAGCGACAGGCGACCACCACTCTCCGGACGTGCGTGAGGCGGCGTGCAGAGCTCAGCAGGTCGCTCTTGGCTTGCTCCATCAGCAACCAATGTTTGAGCGGCTGAGATGCAACTTTGCAACGGGGTGAGTTCAGCATGCAGTTCCCTAGACTGAAGCTGGTATGGTGTGGCGGGCCTGAACGACATGCATCTCTCCTGCTACTTTCATGCAGACAGTATGATTTCAGCCTCCTTTACTCGCTCCCAAAAGAAATCCTTGAGCGCACTCTGATTGTCCTCACAGTGCGAGACCCTATACAGCAGACAGCAGCCATTCATCGTGTTTTTAGCCAGCTGGATCCAGGCCGCATGTGTCCTGGCGTTGTGCCGTCAGGCACCATAGACCCAAGCAACTGCACTCGGGTTTCTGACTTTGCACGCCGAGGATTTGCAGGTAAGTGTGTCGGTTCTGCTCAAAGTCCTGCGTTACTCAGTGCAGAGTTTTTCAAACTTTAACAGGCAATTTTACAACTGCAGGAGCCCATCTTGCCGATGCGCTCGTGAAAAGGCTAGCTGGTGATTATTGCTGCTATCAAACGGAGTCATTTGCAGACGACGATTCAAGGATGCAAGCTGCATTTATGAACAGTTTGCGAGTTGGTGTTGTTATCGACAGTGCAGACGCATCTTCTGGACTGCAGGTAACTTTATTGTTATAATTGCTGCCGCCTATATTGTGGCACGGAAGTGTTTCTTAATCCATGCTGCCCCTTGCTCCATGCAGTACATGGCACATGTCTTGGGATGGCAGACACATCCATCCGACGCTAACTTAGCCACTGGCATGCCGCTTGAGAATGTGCTAGCGGATGAGCAGGAGAAACTTAGAGAGCTTCTACACCATGATTACACACTGTACCGAGTTTTGCAAGAGAGAGTACACGAGCAGGCTGCCTTTCTTTCCCTGAAGCAGACCGAGCAATAGCCCTCTGTACCACTGCATCAATAGCATCAGAACCGGGCATTGCCTGCACCGTGCTCACTCTGCCACAGTATTGTGACAAATGTTCATGAATGCTTTTCGACACGGCACAGTGGCTGCGCCTCAAGTCCCACCTGGATTTAATTTCCTGTTCTTTGCGTCAAATTGAATGTGCATCACGGACCTGCGTCGTTGCATGCTCACGCACTTCGGGCAATTAATCGATCAAATCGCCTGAAGCCGAAGGTGCATAGCAAGTGTAACTCCTTTGCAAGCAACCCCCACAGCCATAGCCGCGGCCGGCGTGTCGTGCCTGTAGCGATTGTGGCGCAGCATTGTGGGGCCTACACATGACAACAGAAGGGAGCAGCGGGAACGGCTCAAATCAGGCGAAGAGAAACTGATTCGCCCAGTGTCCTGGCAGTACAAAAACGAAAGCCCCACAACACATATGTGCAGCAAGTTGCCTAGAGTAGTTGCATGGCGGCAGCGGGGTGCTTGCACGCGCTGGGGGGGCTCCATTCCGTGATCACCAAATGGCGTGAAGCTTGGGCACCTACTATATATGCAGGATTTCCAGGGGCCTTTCCATGTCATTTCCACCAAGAAAATGGGGGTGGAAAAGCTTGAGGTTCAGTTGTAGAGGCAAATGTCAGGGAAAACTTGTGGCGGTGTAGTAAAGCCCCAAAAAACCACCAAAGGTCTGGAGGTCCACACCCATGTTTCGGGGCAGCTGGTGCGTCAAGGAGCTCAAGCGGAGGGGTTGAGTGGTCATCAACCGCAGCGTCCTGCCTGAACTGCCAACCATATGCATGATACGACCCTTTCTACTGATAGTGCACTCATTATGCCTCTCTAACCTCATCGACTACAGATGTCATGGGCACACATTTGTGCCAACACATGCCCTGGACTGATGCTTGACATCCAAGCTCAAAGCAAAGATTGTGCACCCTCTTCACTCAATCGCAGAGGTCGTCACGTGCATGTGTCTATAGGTGGGGCTCAAGTGCCGGTCAGCGCTGAGGTCGACGCTTGCCCTATGGCTTGCCCGCTGCGCTGTGGGTGCAGAAAGATTGCACCTATTCCGTCTTCGGCTCCTCCCCACATCCAGATGTTCGTCTCGCAACCATGACAGGGCCAGCCCCACCCATGCCACGCGGCGACTGGCGATGGCATGTCCCCCCACCCACCCACACACACTTCTAAGTGCTCTGCAGTGCCCGCCGTGCGCCGTGCCCGCTGTGGGTGCCAGCCACATTGAAAAGGCATGGAGACTGTGACTGAACCGGTGCCCCATTATGCTTGTTCTGCGGCTGGATAAGACCTGGCAACCCGCCAACGAGCTGTGTGCCCGAACAAGTAGAAGTGGGTGCGCGTGGGCAGGGCAGCTGTTTCTGTGTGGGCTGGTCATCAGTGGGCTGAAATGGTGCTGGAGTTGATCTCAGTCAAGCTTAACAAAAGTAGCCCCCAACAGCCCCGACCTGTGCTTGCCTTTATCTTCGAGCTATGTACTCTGCTGCACAGCCCACCTCCACCCTCAATGCTTGGCTCCCCCTTGGCCCTGCTCCCCGCTCCCCCCTGATAACCCCGCTCCCCTTTGCCCTGGCAGTATCTGAAACCATGGTGGAGCCCTACACAGCCACCCTGTTTAAAGGTTGGTTGGGAGGCTTGGGACCTGCTGGCTGGGGGGATTGGGACATGCTGGCTGAGACGCTTGGGACGGCTTTGGGCTCGGGCTCGCTCAGGTGCGGTACCAGATGCTAGCTCTGCGGCGCAGTGGCCTGGGAGACAACAGCCCGGAACCTTGGGCGCCGGTCGTCCCTGGGGCGTCTGCCAAAGCCTGCCCGCTGCGCTTCTGCATGCCCCTGCCCCACCCCTGACACCTCCCCCGCTTTCCAATGCCCCCAAACCACAGTGCCGAGGCATTGCGTCCCCTGTCCCTGCTTCAGCCCTTCGATATCGTTGGTGTTGGATGCTGTCGCTGGTCTGCACGTGCAGCGCTACATCAGAAGCGTGCTCCCAACAGAGCAGGCTTCATCAAATTTACGTGTGCCAGGTGGGCTTGCTGGTAGTGTGGACCAGCAACCTTGGCTGGCGCTGGTTGGACGAGGGAGTGCAGGCGTTTGCGCTGCAGGCTGATGTTACGTCATGCAGGGTGTGTTGAAAGGGCGGTCTAAGTGCTGGCCAAGTGCTGGCGTCTTGCTGTGCCTTGCCCTCATGCGCTGATTTGGCGGTCGCTTCCTTACCATGTTGCGCCAGTTCGGCCATCGCCCGCGTAGTCCGCAGCATTGCTTATTCCTGTTCTGTCGTGTGCAGTTATGCAAATTTACTACCACCCTAACTGCCCTTCATTGTTGTCCCCTGAGTGCAGAGACAACCTACCCATGACTGCACGGCGCTGCAGCCAGTCCTGCTCTACAGCAGAGTGTCTGAATGGAGCTGCAGGTGGGCTTGTGGGGATACAAGGCTTGAGGGTGGCAGGGGCTGGTCTGGGAGCCAAGGAGCTTGTTGCAAATTTCTAGGAAGGGCCGGCCTGTGGCGCACATCGAGCTCCTGCGAGGGCGTGGCGCTCTGGACCTGTGAGCTCTTCGGCAGCAGCAGCCTGTCTGGCTTGTGGGCCCGTGGCTCAGGTTCCACCGGCAGTGCAGCACCAGCGCTCGCCTTGCCGCACCCTCCTCCCCCGTCATGCGCACACCTGGCCCCTCAGCTTGCTATCCCCTCCCACCCGCTGCTGCTCCCTCCCTCCTCTACCTGCCCCCTGCCGTGCGCCCACCTGGCCCCTCGGCTTGCATTCCCACGTGTTACACTTTTTAACCTTGCCGCAACCACAGTGCAACTTTTTCCGGGCCCATTTTCATGTCATAGCTGGGCCGGGAAATGCTACATATATAGTAGCACATGTGCCCCTGGCCTCCCCCGTCCCCTTAGAGCGGCGCCAGCCCTTCCATACCGCTGGTTCTTTGCCTCCTGCACTGCCCGCATTGCCTTTTGGTGCACGGTATAATCACATGCAACCCCTGTGCTCAGGCCCACGCTTCTCAAAATCATGCCGCCGCTGCTGCTGCTGCCGTGTCACCATATCATTGGGATATTGGCATTCAGGGGCAGCCCATCTCCCTGCTGAGCATGCCATGGGAAAGCTGCTCTATTCTTGCGATTCTTTTGCGCTCACATTTTATAGCTTCAGTCATTCATACATGTTCTATAGATCCATTGAGCACAGGTTTGTGCTGACAACGCCGGTAACCCCCAATCAGTCAGTCTGCTTTGCCCTCGCCTGTGCTGTGCTGTGCATGCTTTCATCCCTGTTTGTATTTGACCCCCAATAAGGAATAGTGCAGACGTCGCTATAGGGCGACGCTATACCGGGTCTGGCAGCACTCTCAGCCGGCGCGTGTTCTTTCCTGCCTGCACTGCCTTTGGTACAAGATAGACCAATATCATGCCTTTAGGCCGCATTGCCCCCACCCCCTACTATGTACTTCGCCATTTCCATGATTGGATGCATGCACACAGTAGTGGCCAGGAGACAAAGCGCAATCAGCAACCAGTCGACGAGAGCGATGCGGCTTGCTATTGCTTGCCTAACTTTCAAACTAACTTGGGCGTAACGCTGTATTCTTGGTAAGCCAACCCTCACATAGCAGTCAAACCACAAAACAGTGGCTGGGGCCGCTGCATTCGTGACGCCCCAGTGGCTTTAGCTCACGGCAACAGTGGCGCGGGCCCCGCCCGGAGATTTTGTGTCCCATGCCACAGTGCCTGCCCATCTCCCTGCAGAGCATGGTTGGGTAAGCCTGCTCTCTTCCCGTCCTGCGATGCTTTGCGCTCGCATCTCAGTGCTTCATTCACTCATTTATTCATGTATGTTTGATCACTTCATTGAGCATCACAGGTCTGTGATGGACATGACGTGTAATCCACCTTCAGTCGGTCAGTGTCACGAAGAAAGTTGACAACAGGAAAGCACAACCCAGCTCCGACCTGGCCAGCAGCTGACCAACTCTGTCAGCAAAACTCTGTAAGCAAATATGCTCGATCGTACATAATCCCTGCCCCTGCACTACTTGCATTCATTCAGTTCTCCTTTTAACCCTCCTCCCTCACACATACACCTTCTTAGCTTCCATCCACCCACAATAACAGTGCCAGGTCCAAAAACCACTCAACTCGCACATGCGGCCGCCACGTGCAGAGGGTGCAGCAATGCCATAATGGCGGTTCGATTCCGGACGTAGGCGCGCACTTTGGATACATAAGTGCAATGCGCAGGGTTTGGATAGTCATTTTGTGTAACTGAACTGACTAGCCTGCTGCCCTCTCCTGGCCCAGCTTGCTGCAGTATACTTTGCTCGGCACCAGTATGGGCTGCTCATTTGTCGCAGTAGAGCCCGTGCCTCGGTCCGGGCCGTGCTGGAATGATTCTGCGCTTGAATGGCAAGGCTGGCATGGGCACTGTGCTGCCCTATGCGGTGGGATTGGAGGCAAAAACACTATACATGCAGGTTCCCACCACCGGTGTTCTGGGCAGAGCACACGTTGTGGGTGCCAGCACAGGAGACCAGGTGATCCCTGTTGATCAGCGGCCCTTGGATGGCATGCTCGCCAACATGCCGGCAGCAACGTTTGTATGATGAAAGTTGATGTTGAAGGCTGGGAGCCAGAAGTAATACCTTCTCAATAGTAGATCCAGCTGTCCTTGCACAACAATTTGCACACCAGGAAGCTGTGCATGAGGTACTGGCAACGCCCAATCCAATGCACACCCCGACTTTGCTGTGCATGTTATTTTTGCACAGACAAGAGCCCTCTGCAAACGTGCTGAGCCAGCAAACTGCAATTTTTTGCCCGTGTCCGCATTGCGGGCGTGTTTTAACACTGCGAAATGTTCTCAGCTGCTTCGCCCTTTCACTACTCAGTGTTGAGAAGAACAGCCTCATTCCTTTCCTTCGTTTCGTTCGTTCGCTTAGCTGTCGCCACCTGGACCAGGCGTTTTCGTTCGGTCGCTTCCTTCGGCCTTGCATAACATCCCTGCTCTTCTTCGTTCGTTCGGTTCGTTCGGTTGGCTTTTTTAGGGCACCCCTGGTTCGCTTCGTTCGCTTCGTTCGCTACTCTCAAGTCTGCAGATTCCAGTACCGCTGCACTACCTCACCTCCTCAGCGTGCGACAAACAGCTTCGTTCGAAGGCAGTGTAAACACGACTTAGGAGCCAAGGAAACCGAAACCCCTACACCCAGGGGCTGAAAAGCACCCCAAAAACCCTAACATCCTCACCGTGTTCATTCCCGAGCGCACCAAGCCTGGTATGGAGCCAGAAAGGTAATTAATTTGAGGTTTTGAGCGAGTTTCAATCACCGCCTGAGGGGCCCTCAGGAGGGTCTGAGCGGCATGTAGGCTGCCAATAGGCTCGTGCGGGTGGCAGAAGGCAGGGGCAGTGGACCGCAGGGGCGGGGGTGGCCCGCCGGTGGGACTCCGCTACCAGCCCGGCACCCACCGCCGCCTGCCGCCTGCCGCCACCCACCCAGCGCCCGCGTCAGCACAACCCACCCACACTTCTGAGCTTGAGTGGCCCTTTCAAGGTACCAAAACATGCCCATTTGCCTCAAGGGGAGTGTGCAAGGCATTTTCGGTCTACAAACAATCTGAGGGGAGTGGAAGTGCCGGACGCGGACGCCCCCGCTGGCGCTGCGGTGCCTCGCAACATGCCAAGAAGACCACTTTTACCACTCCTGATCGCGTATTGCCCAGGTTATAGACCACGGTGAATCCATAGAAACTGAGAACATCTCAATTGGCCACGTAAATGGGCTATTTCTCCAAAATGGCAGGGGGCTGGGAGGCTGAGAGGAGTAACCAGCCCTAAACCTGAAGGAGTAGGTTTGGGGCTGGGAAAAGGCAGGGAGCGAGTAAAGTCCGAAAGGCTGACGGTGAAGCAAAGCAGGCAATATTTGCACGCCGCTTCTTGCAGCCAGTATTAATCGTTACATCGTTTGCAAAAACACTTGCATCTATCCCTGTGCTGGGTGGCGCAACATTGTGGTTGGGTTTTCAGTGCGTGCGGCGCCGGAGGCGCCGCATGCATCTGGAAAGGCAGGCAAAAGGTGCGGTGAACAGTGGGGTTGCTGGCACGGTTACCCGTTGTAACGGTTAGTAACTAACGCGTTGTAACGGTTAGTAACTAACGGGTCCAAACTCAAAAGTTACTACACTTCGTACGCTGCCGAAGTAACGCGACCTGGCATGCCATGGCACCGGCCGAAAGCGCAATATTCGGGCCCGAAGGGACCGTTGAGAGTAGGAAACCGGCTCGATATAAATGAATTGCTGTCTCGCAATGGCAACAGAGACCCAAATCCAGCCGGAGGCGACGTCTGCTGGGCGGCAGGGCGGCGGCGGCAGTTCCTAACGGCAGTTAATAACGGTTAAGGTACACGGTAGTAACGGCATTTTATCTTTGATCTGAGTTACTTTTTTTGTACACGTTACCCTCCAAAATAACTAAGGCCGCCGCGCCTGGATCTTTTGTTTTGGCAACCTCTCCCTCTCCCTTCATCGTCAAAAAGAGAGGGAGATACATAAAAAAACGAAAAACTTTTGGCTGCCGAAAGCCCCGCTGGAGGCACATGGCGGTCTTGCAATTGCATGCCCTGGCACCTTCATCAGGGCCCCGGGGATTTGCTCCTAGCTGAATATTTAGAGCACATTCGCCCCGTTTGGGTCCTCGAACGGCCAAATTGGTAGGTAGGCCGCGCGGCAAGGCACCCTCCTGGCAGAGGTGCTCAGCACCAACGTGCCCTGCATGTTGCAGCCAAAGATGATCGAACATGCTTCATTTCTCCTCCCGTTTGCTTGGCATGTTCATATCATGTTAAAAGGACCCTTCCAGCCCCAGCCGGGCGGTTGGGCTACCTTTAGGGTCCGCCGGGCCCTGGCGACAAGCGGCAATTCGAACGGCGTCCCAGGGCTCCGCGGCCTGGCAAGCTGAAGAAAAGGGTAGTAGAAGGATAAGCACGGGACAGCGCCCGGTCCTGACGCTGTTTCCGCGAGCTTGGCGCTCCCGCCACACTGGCTGGCGGCAGAAGGGCATCCGCAGCGGCCCCCCTGCGCCCCTGTTCTCAGTCTGTCCTACTTGCCATGCAGCCCTCCCCTCTTGCGCTGGCACTGGTGCGTTTCGTGGGGGGCGGGCGGTGCAGGCAGGTGCATGTGCGCACGCCTGAAGGCATGCCAATCGTGTCACCTGACGACCGGCCGCTGCTGGGTACCGCTTGTGCGCGTGGGGGACAGCTGCGGGGCTGTTCCCAATCTGTTCTTGCTTGTCCTACAGCCCTCCCCTCTTGCGCTGGCACTGATGTGTCATGTGGGGGGCGATGGCGCACGCAGGGCACTGCTTGGTTTTGGGGACGGGGACGGGGCCAGGGCCGCGCCCGAGGGGCCAGGGCCGCGCCCGAGTCCGAGCCAAGCCAAGCCAAGCGGCAGCAGCCAGCAGCCAGCGCCGCAACAGGGGCGGCAGCCGCAGAAGCAGCAGGGCAGCAGCCCGGCTAATGCCACTTTACAGCAGCCTGTGATGCGGCATGGCCGCGCACTGGCGGTGCCTGGCGCCAGCAGCGGCTGCACTTGGGCCTAAACAGAGGCCTAGCTAGGCCACAGCACATGATCTGAGTGGCCCCTAGCACCTGTGTAATACCAGAAGGAATGCACAGACCACCACACACACTTCAGGGGTCTACCAGGGTGTCAATAGCCCGTTTCAAGCTTTTATGTACATTTTTACTTTTTCGTATCCAACCCTCTCTCCCTCCCTTCCTTTTTTGAAACTCGGAGTTGCCAAAACAAAAAATCCAGGCGCGGCGGCCTAACGGTTGAGTTACTAACTGTGTACAACCAGTTACTCAAAAACAAAATGAGGGTTACCAGCAACCCTAGTGAACAGCAGAGGTAGCCTTGGCGTCTTTTACTCCCCGGGCTCGGGTAGCAAGCTGCAACAACCATGTGTGCCATGGTTGCTGCAGTTGCTTTGCTTGGTATTGGTAAAGCATAGCACTAGCAGCAAGGCAGCGTGGTTCGCGCCGAAACACAGAGCATAGCACAATACAACACAGCACAGCACAGCATAGCATAGCACCATAGCACAAGAAAAGACTGTGCAGCAGAGCTTTGATTGTTGTTTACACTTGTCTAGAAAACAGAAGAAGAGCAGAAAGGACACTCTGCGCTTCGCCCCGCTGGGGGGATTTTCATACTTGTGTACGCAGTAATCCGCAGCCAGAGGAGTGAGGCCCCCTGTGTGAACGCTCCCACAGTCTTGGGCTGGGGCTGCACTCAGGCAGGGACTGTGAACTCCGTTTGCCTCGCTGGTTTTTTCTTTCGATTCCTACAGGTCTAACATGCAAGATGATAAAACCTGGTCGCCTTTGCTTCCAGTGAAAACTACGGGGAGGGCAGTGGGCCAGGGTGCCCTCACTCAGGCCGCCACATCGGCCGCTGCCGAGAAAACCACCGGTGCATACGTTCAAGCAGTTCCTATCAGCCAGCCGACCGGTATCGTCTTCTTGCGGGCACCGCGAACCGGCTCCCTTCGGCCGCATTGTTCCGCTTCCGCCTTCGCACGAAGCTTCCAATAGGCATTCGATACATGTCCTATAGGGCAGAACTTCCACCCCCGCCGGAATGGCACCGTGCAATTTTTCTCTGCCCCAGGCGCCGCTAAACGCGCGCCTGAGTAGCCATAACTGCTTTCTATGGATTAGCATATGATGGCCATGGAAGAGATCGTATAAAGCGGGTTTGAGAAAGGTGCTAAATCGCGGATGCGAGTGTGCCTGTGACATCGCGCCCGTCAGATGGAAAGCTCATCCTTGCCCACATCTTGACACTGGGGCCTTGGCACATTTTTACTGCAAGCCCCGCAATTGTGATGTCGAGCAGAGCCGGACTACCGGCGCTTGTCAGGTGCTGGTTGGACAGACTTTGCACCAAACGAGTTCTGTTTGCTGGCGAAACTTACTTAACCATGGCGTTGCGATTTTCTGCGTGCAGAATCGCTCTTGCCTTCGTGTGCGGGTTGGTGACCGCCTCTCTTCTGGGCTACAGCTTCAAAGCACAGCGTTCTATACCTCTGGAGGCCCCATATCCAAGTGGACCACTTGTGCTCACCACCGGCTTCGGCGGTGTATATCATTATGCAATCCCAGGCGAATTTAACAAAACCGCGCCTTCGGTGGGCACAGATCCAACCGGGGGCGTTCTTCACGTGTATCTGAAGGCCATGCGCTGGGCGGACGGTCATCTGCGGATGAAAGGCTTTGTGTTCTTTGAGTTCACGACTCCTCCAAAGCATTGGGAAGGTCTTCAAGCTCGTATTGTGCCTGTTGGAAACCCGCCAGAGGTGAAACACCGCCTGCGCATGGGCCTGCGGTCAACAACACAAGGCTGGGAGCGCGAAATATCACTTGAGACATCGGATGACTACTGTGAACAACGGCCAAAGGATGCCTATCGATCTTGTTTAGCGGAGCGCAAGAACTTGCATTCAGGTGCCTATCGGTTTCCTGACATTTCAATCGACTTTGGGGCCTCCAACCTGACAGATATTGTGTTGTTTGTGTACGACTGGCCGCGATATGTGTCATTGACGGCCCAGCTTCGTACAGCTCATATTCAGCACCTGCACCACCCTGATGCCACTCCAACCATTTATCATCTCGTACACTGCCCATTTGGTTTGTCGGCAGACAAGATCGCTAGGCTGTTGGAGTGGCACATCCCATTCCATTTGCGCCTCGCCTTTAAAGGCACCGTGATGTACGTACGCGGTGCTGATGTGGCCGCCTTGGAGGCCCACCCAACAGTTCGGTCATTTGTGCAAACCGGCAACCTCATCATGGTTGCTTGGGACCACCTTGCTTACCTGTCAGAATGGAAATATCCATTTGACCAGCAAGTGGTCCTCAGCCATGGAGTCCTCTCTTTCTGGGGGGAACATGTGCGTGTTTGGGCGGCAGATCTTGACGAATTCTTCATTCCGGTGCAGCCAGGATCAAGCGTGTCGGACATGCTAGCAACAGGTTGCCTATCTGCGCAATGGCCACAATGCTATTATATCAATCGGCGCGGTATTTTTACCCATCGGGAAGGCGAGCCGGCACCAGTTCCAGAGCCCGAGCTTTGGAAAACATCTACCTCGCATCCTTTGACGGCATATCAATACAGTTCAATTCGCTACACGGTTAGAAATCCAAAACCATTGGTCGATCCCACATATGTACACCCTATGACTGTACATTATACTAGCTCATGCACGGGCACCTCTTCCATTGCGGACGGATCTGCAACCGGGAAGCTGCGTTCAGCATGTGCCAGCCGTGTGCCCTGCCAGACTGTTAACGAAAGTTGCGCTTGGATTGCACATGTTGAAAACATGCATTCAGTTCGAAGGCCTCCTACGAACACATCACACATACAACCAAATTGGCTATGGATGTTGCAAGGCCCCACTGTTAAAGTTGCCTGATTACATAGAGAGCATTCTTCCAGAACATGTTTAAGGTAGTGCAACAACAGGTGATGTCAGATGATCAACCGTCTGTCAACAGGCAGAATGCCATGTGTAGTTGACACATAGTTTGATCTGTAACTTGGTTTGTGACTTGGCCTTTCTTTCCGTCATGATCCCAAGCCTCCTGCTCACTTCGGCGTGCGCCTTCCGTGCCTGTGTTGAGCTTCTGCAGCGTGCATTTGCTGCCTAATGGCCATCTTGATGTTTGTAGTGGGCACTTGCTGCCTCACTGCCGCGCAGCGTTCTTGTGCTGAGAACAGAGGATACCGGCCTTCAGGCTGAGGAAGAGTCAGGGCACGTGGGCGTAGAGCTCCTTCAGGCAGGAGTGCCAAAGACCCCAGACAGTCCACCGGACGGCGAGTTGTCGAAAGACGAGGACGCCACGCGGAGTTGAATATGGCCCTTATAAAGATGATGCCATGCGGCATCAAACATGGATGTTGCTGTTCGGTGCATCCCCTCGGTCAAGGCGCAGGGTGGCACCCGAAGGCCATGCCGTTGGGCGCCACGAGCCGGTGGCGAAGCCTGCCGGCACCCTTCGGGCCGGGCACCCTCTGTTGCCACTGGTGGTGCTTATCATGCCTGCACCAAGCTGGCCTGCTACGGGCTGGCACTGCCCCCGCTGCCCAACCCCACCGGCCTTATAACTTGTCAGAAATACGCACAAACATGCATGGGCAACTCATGGGCGCAGCTCACAACAAGTTTAGTTGCAGAGGGATCGAACCCAGCTCACCCAGCATGGAAGGGGTGGGCTAATCGATCGAATCGATCGAACTGGGACCACCCAGCTGCTCTATATCTCATAGGTGAATCGAGCCCCCTTTCCCGCTACTAGTAACCTCCAGTTACATTGCTGGGACCAGCCAAGCGCTGCAGCGGCGGTCAGGCCCGCGTTATGAGTATAACTTTAGATCGGTCTCAATACCGAACTGCACTGGCTGGTTCCCTCCCTCCGCAATGGAAGGGCCTCAGGGTCTCCTGTAGCGAGGAGTGCAGTCCTGGCGAGGAGGACCCGATAAGCCTTGGGTCAGGCTGCACTGGGTCTAGCCAGGTTATCCCCGAGCCAGCCTGGTATAGCCGGGCTGGTCCCCCTACATTTTTAATTCATTGAGCAGCACAGGCTTATGCAGGAAAAAACGTGTAGCCCCACACTCAGTCGGTCAGTCTCACTAGACCGGACACAAGGGAAACCGGGCGGTGTCAAGCGATTACAGTAATTGTAATTCCGTGCGCCGTTTGTTTTCGGTTTAAGAGGGGTTGAAAGCCTCCGATTGCCACCCTTCCTGATTCATGGCTGGGCTTCCTGATTTAGGGCTGCCAGGGGCCAGTAAACTTTGCGAAGGCAAGGGGCAGGCAAAGAGCCAGTGGCAGAACTTCTGTAGTGCTCCAACTTCTTTTGCCAGCTTTGGCATTTACCGTGCGGCACCACGAAATGCGCGCTGTATGTGCATCATCTCAGGGCCCGAGACTGTCTGGTATGTCAGAGATAGCACCGGCATGGGGATGTTATGCAGCATGGCGCAACTCCCGGCACGTTTCATTGCGGGCGGACGCGTGCTTCGTGCGTAACACGCCCTGTGATGTCAACTCTTGGTGAGCGCATCACCAGCGCGTCACCAGGTGATCAACCTGAAGTTGCTCTTGTGCTGGCTGGATGCCACTGGGAACCAGATGAAGTGTGGTGGGCAATCAGCTTGGCGTAGAGGCGCCCCGCCGGCGGCGGCGTTGACGGGTGCCGCCTGGTTGAAATGGCGGCATCAACGGCGAAATACGTCGCTGAGATGCTCCTGCTGGCACAATTGGGCAAGAGGAGCAGGGAATTCCTGGGGAAGACCATCATTGTGCTATGCTTTCCCCACGGGGACGCAGGGAGCCATCCCCGTCCCCACCTCTTCCCCACAGAACGGAATCCCCACAGAGAACCCACCAATTCCCCACTTCTCCATTCCCCGCTGAACACCGGGGATGCCACCGCCTCCCCGCCTCATCCCCATCGTTCCCCAATGCCGGCCGTCAGTCAGGTCACTCCCCACACCTTCCCCACTCTTCCCCATTCTTCCCCATTCCCTGTTGTCCTCGCGCAGAAAGCCGGACTATGGGGATCCCCGCCATTACCCAGACCGAGTAAGCCACCCTCCCTTCCCTATTGTCCCCATCCTCCCCGTCCTCCCCGCTGTTGCCCACCAGCTCCACCGTCACGCCCTCCCCACCCTTTCCCTACTGTTCCCCATTCCCTATTGTCCCCACAATCAGAGAAGATATGCGGCATGGTATCCTTGCCATTCCCCGGTGTTGTGTGCAGTGATGCGGGCCTCCCATCCCCGCTGTCCCTGTCCTCCCCGCTGTCCCCGCTGCCACACCTGTTCATCTCCACGGCCCTGTCGCCTCTTCTACACTCTATACCATTGTCTATGAAATCCCTTGCCATCTCCTGCCATCCCTTGCCATCTCCTGCCCCTCCTGCGCTTCGGCGCTTCGGCTGGGCAGAAAGAGTAATTTCTGGACCAGAAAGAGTAAATATTTGTATGGGCACCCAGCTTCGCACAGAGCAAGCGCCGATAGTAACGAGTTTGCCGACTGCAACCCCACGGCCCAGCGCGCATTTTCGGGCTGCAATTTCACAAACCTCCGAACCACGGCTGCTCTCCGAGCGCTCCTCGGGCCGGCCAAAGCCCAGGTCGCGCCGCGATTAGTTTCCGCGTGTGTGACTCATGAATGCGTATATATGAACTGTGCTTTTGTCCTCATACCATATCGCTCGGGGAACTCAGCGCCGAAGATGAGGCGATTCCGTGAGGGTTCGCTAAGGGGTGGAAAGGTGGCTACTGCCACTGGTGCCACTTCCTCGTTTACTAGTCTAGTTGAACAGGCGGCCTGCCACAGTTTTGGTGCGGTGCGCAAACATGCCCCCCTCCAGGATGCCGCTCAGGATGCCAAATGTGCCACTCCTTTTGGTTATCCCATCATTAATTTCCCTATACTTGGCCACCGCGTTGGTGTATCAGCGCACCAACACCGGTTTGAGCATTCAAAACCTCCCCGACTTCCCCGCCTTCTTGCTGAGCAAAAGCATCCTGCCGGGCTCCGTGCTGTATTTGACTATGAGCGACGCCAACTATGCCCTGGAGGTGCTGGAGGCCCAAGAAGCTCTTGGGGAACAAAGTATTCTTGTCAACATGTGCCTGGACGAGGCGTGCGTCTCAAGCTGCCCATCAACTGTCCTTTGCTACGGAGGCTTCGTGGGCCAGGGCATTGGCTACTCCAAGTTTTCTGGCGTCCTTCAGCTGTTGCAGTCAGGATACCACGTCATCCTCTTTGACCTGGATGCTTTCATCCTCCGAGATCCTCTTCCGTTTATGAAAACCCTTGATGATGATACATGGGATATTCAGTGCCAGCCAGACAACCCACGCAAGCCCCTACTGAACCTCGGCTGGGTGTTTTCGAGAGCCAGCGAACCGAGCATCCAGCTGTGGAGCTCGTGTGCACAGGTTCTCTTCACATCACCCAAGGCATGGGATCAAAGGATATTCAACGACATCACTTCTGAGATGGAGGCAAACACTACTCTTAAAGTGCACAGGCTACCTCTGCATGTGTTCAAGTCATTCATGTGGGAAAACCTGCTGTCGTATTATAACCCACCAGACGCCGTTCGAGTTGATAAAGCTGCTATTCTGCACTTGACGTGTGTGGATGGCCCCATCAAGCGCCATCTAGCCGGAGCCCTCGGGCTGTTCCACACAACCTCCTACTTTTGCAACAGAGCTCCACATTTCTTCGCACATGCAAGCCTTTGGAGCGGAACCCTGAATGAGCTTTCATCCCTACTGACCAGCATGATTGACCTAGGAATGTCGTTGAACAAAACGCTGGTCGCTCCAAAGTACGTCAAAGTCATCTTTCCCACTGGCTCCGTATCGCTGCCCTTCTTTCGCGTCTATGACCTGGCTGCACTCGGGAAGCACAGCGTCTCGATAGTTGAGCACAACTACTTAGAGAACAGATCTGCAAAGCATTGCAAGGGTGGGCTAAAGCATACTCTTGACCTCTTTGAACCGGCTCTCAATACCACCACAACATCTAACATCACTGCCGAGCAGTCACCATTTTTTTGCAAACGTTTATTGAAAGAAAAATCGCATTCCGGGTCTCAGCCTGGCTGTCTGCAGTATTGCTGATAGGGAAATTAAAGGCATAGCTTGTAACAGGATTGACAACGGCACAGTAAAAATAGAATCATTCCAAAGCCCTGTGTGGCGAGCACTCAGCGGCTCCATGTGTCCATCAATGCAGCAGATCAGAAGCAGCGGTGCTTGAGCTGGTAAGGGGACGACCTAGCAACAGCTGCGTTGACAAGAAATAGGGCTGTGTTGCAGCAGCGCAAAGCCTGCGTGTGCCGCCTGGCCTCTTGAAGCTATAGTGGAGCCTTGCCATTGTTGTGGTCCCGCTGCTGCTGCTGTAAGGCGGCTACGCTTTGGTCTTCAGTTTGGGAGAAATCCCCCCTCAGTTATTTCGCACAAAAGTGAGAGGCGCAGTTAGATTTGTAAGTACAACACGGGAGCGACTTGTCGGGCCTGCTGGCACCAGCATTGCAGCCGGCTCTCCAGCCCCTTCTGTAACCCCTCCACACACCTTCTTAGCTTCCACCCACGCACAATAACAGTTTCATGTCCGAAAACCACGGTGCTGCTGTGTGCCATCTGTCAGCCAAGGGAGTGCAGCAGGCACCTAGGGCTCATTTCTGACCAGGGCTTCCGCTGCTAAGAACACAGCAGCTTACACAAGTATAGAACCATTGTCACGCTAGCACTGGCAGAGCGCCGATGCAGCCTCTTGGGCAGCAGGGCGCTGCTAACAGAGGGGCGTGGCACAGCGGTGCGCTGCCGGCAGTGGGGCATGTCAGCAGACGCCCCAACTTACCAGCTCTATTCTGACGGATGATGAAGAACAAAGAGGCCACATCGCACAAGCGCTGGCGGGGGGCTGATGGTGCCTCCGTGTCGGCATCAAGCAGTGGGGCGGTGCCAGCAGCGGGGCTGGCACCCCACTCCAGCCCCAAACTATTCCTGATTGGCATGATTGTGTTTCCCCTGTCCATTTGCGCCAACTAGATGTCTGTCCAGTGCTTGCAAAAGTTCCCCACTTGTAACTAGGCCCAGCTAGCAACGCTGGTGCAAGAGCTTCCACTAGCAGCCACCTGCGTGCTACATTACGAAAGATTCACAGCGAATGGGGGCCATTGAGTGCTCGCCGAACGGTGCTCCCTTGGTCTACGCAATCTCGGCCGGCCCGCTGCAGGCAGCACAGCAACTGCCAAGCGGGACCGCAAGTGACCCTGCTCCTTTTGTTGATACGTCCAACTTCTCTTTTCACCCAATCTTAGGCTTGATGTACTCACAGTTCATGCTGTGCGGCATAGCTACGGAGCTTTAGCTGCCTACAGGCATCCCCCCCCCCCCGTTTTGTTTTGCCATGCCAACGGCCTGGAAACTATTGTTTCATTTGCATGTGCCTAACAGTCAGGGAAGACGGGGAAGGTGGGGAAGGGAAGTGGGATGGGGAAGATGGGGACGGGTCACAGCCGCCCGCCAGCGACGTGCGGCAGCGGGGAGCGGGGAAAGGTGGGGATCCCTGTCTTCCCCACCTCATGGCGGGGATTGCTGCAACAGGGAATTGCAAAATCCGTGCTGTTCCCTGTGGGGATCCCTGCCGGGAACGGAAGGAAGAGGCGGGGATCCTTTGGTAGGGAATGCCCTGTGGGGAGGAGGTGGGGAACACACACGATGTTTTGGGCGCTCGAAATCCCTGTCCCTCTCGCCCATATGTGGCAAACCACTTTGCAAACAGCAGTATGGCATCCGACTTCCCCTCCTGCCTCCTCCTCTCGTTATCTCCTGCTCTTCCCCTTCCATTAGTCCCCTTTTTGGGCCGAAAGCTCCGAAAGAGCGTAGCCCCCTGTATTTCGCCGGTTACTCCTGGCTGATCATATACAGTTAGTTAGTTACATTTAATGTCCATATGGAGCCAGGAGCGGTCTCACGAGACAGGAGGTTTGTTGGGGTGATTGGGGCAAGCAGGTGCCGGTCTGGCAGTGTCAGCGGTTCTTCGTCTAGCTAGACACACCCCGCCTATATAGGTGGTGATTCACAACCAATGATCGATAGAGCTAGCAGGAAAAGCCTCCTGCTACAACTCTTCCCCCCTTCAAATAGAAACGTCCTCGTATCTATAAAACAGGAAAAGAAGGCTGCACTGCACAGCAGGGCGAGTGCGGTGCAATGCACAAACAGGCAAAGCAAGAAACAGTAGCACTGCACAAAACAGGCAGGGCAACAAGGGGAATGAAAGGGGTGTGTTGCTGAGGGCAGCCGGGGACAGCTGGCTGGCAGGCAAGCTGCCGCCGCGGGCTGGCGAACTGGCGGGCTGGCGGGCTGGCAGGCTGCGCTGGCCGGGTGCTGGCTGACAGGGTGCTGTGCCGTGGCTGTCTGGCTGGCTAGGGCAGGATCTTGTAAAGCTCCCGGAAAAGGGGGGTGTCGCCTGTGGCGACAGCGCACCACCAGCGCAGCTCCTGCTCTGAATGCCAGGAATCCTGCCGTTCGTCCTTCCAGCGCACCAGCACGATCTCAAGAGTAAAGTAAAGTAGTAGATAGTAAGAGCAAACTAAAGTACGGTCAGCACCCTCGTCTTTCCCTGCAACAAAGTGTAACACCTGATCAAACACAGCTTCATCTGAGTCCATCTCCAGCTCAGCGGGCAGAGCGTCGGCAATCTGCCGTCCCGGGAACTGATCAGAACCCTCAACATAGGGACGCAGGCGGGGGACGTTGATCACAGGGTGACCTTTCCCCTGTGGGGAAGCCTGTCAGGCGCACCGCCGTGGGGACACCGCTTCAGCAACCACCAGGGGCTCAAAGTAAAGGTGCCTGAACTTGCAAGCGGGGCCGCGGCTGCCTGCCCCAACAAACTTGGTCTCCCGCAGCAGTTTGTCGCCAACTGCAAAAGTGTGCTTTTTTCTTGACTTGTTGGCATGTGCTGTCTGTCAGCCCAGTGGCCGGCACCACATGACCCGGCGCTGGCGGTATGGTGGTAATGGTGAAGCCGTGGGCAGAAAGGCTCTTCTCTTTCAGGGGATTGGGTGCCTTCTTTGGCAGCCCGTCTTGAGTGCGGACGTTAAACGCACTTGGCGAGATGAGTGAGACCCATAGGTCTCCGGTTCGATCCCCTTTGGGGTCGCAACTTTGTACCCGTCGAAACCGGTTGAAATACTTACCGGCGTCCGTCGTTTCTCGACTAGTCGGCTCGTCCGTCTAATCGACACGATGATTGAGCGAGTGAGCGGCAGTGGCGCCCCCTTCAC
>JTEE01000114.1:200160-236703 GCA_002896455.3 Chlorella sp. ArM0029B | reverse complement strand
GCAAAAGGAGGGGAGCTGCAATGGGCCGCGGTGCCTGCCACGGTGCACTTGTTCTTGCCGGTTCCCGAGATGAGCCGACACCTGGCTGCTCTCCACAGCGGAGTATGCGGCCCCATAGGGTAGATAATCAGCCTGCTAGGGCAGTGGCACCTGCAGGCAGGCCAAGATGGGAAGTGGGGAAGACCAGACAAAAGTCGAGAGTGAGGTGATGTGGAAGGCCGGTTGCACAGAAGTTCTGCACGCACTTTATTTTTGTATATCCCCCCCCTCTCCCCCCCCCACACGAGAAGCTTGCTGGCCGTGCCTGAAATGATTTCGATCAGCTCAGTGGTGATAGATGCTTGGCGGGTGCGGTTGTAGGTCAGGGTGAGCTGCAGCAGGGCGGGAAGGCAGGGCACATGGAGTGGTGCTGAGCCGGCGCGCAACAGGCAAGTCGGGCATGGCAGGCAGCGGGCGCAGCCTTAATGGTGTAGTGACAAGTGCAGCACTGCCCTGCTGTCTGGCTAGAGCATGGGATGAGTTGGGCACGCGGCGTGCCATCGCAGCAACCATGCACTAGGCCCTGCCGCATGGACAGCTTGGAGCACAGGGCTGGGCAGGGACGCAAACTGATTAGAAGTGCTGAGCCGCAGCTGAACCATTGTCCAGCTTAAGCTGCACAGGCAGGGCTGTGGGGCGTGTGCCAGCACAGCAGCAGTACCTTTCATGCCCCCGCGCCCCCCCCGTCCCCACAGGGCCACCCACCTTGCCCAGCATCTCTCCTGCATTCTTGGTGGAGTTCTCCATTGCGCTCATGCGGGATGACTGCTCAGAGCAGTTGTTCTCCAGCATGCTGTTGTAAAGCGTCTGAAGAAACGATGCGAGCGGGGTGCAGCAGAGTAACGAATTGGGTGGAAGGGCCACTTGGAACGAGTAGGCCTACAACAGCTTGCTTGCTGATGCCTACAGGGGCACAACGTGATCAGCCCTGATGTAGGTGGGAATCGTCCCCCAACCCGCACCACCACCCACCCCCAGGCTGCTGCACAACCACCCACCGTGGCCAGCTGGAACTCGGCCAGGTCCATCAGCAGCTCCGCACGGTCAGGCCCCTCAATCTCGTATTGGTCAATGGCAGCGCCCGCCTCAGCGGTGCGCTCCAGCGCCTGCAGGCAAGTAGGCAGGCAGGCAGGTAGTGAGCCCAGGCCTTGCCAAGAAGGATTGAATCGCAAGCAACAGGTTGAGATTAGCGGTGCATGCCCTTCGCCCAGCCAGCCTGCAAGGCCTCCTCACGTCGGGAGACAGCACGGTGGCAATGGTGGGCTTCTGCGCAATGGCCGACACAAAGCGGTTGTAGATGATGCGCGCGCTGTCAAACTCCGTCTTGAGCAGCTGCAGCACAGTGAGAGTGGCATGAACAACGTCGCCCATGAATTTTGTGGGTTGATACGAAAGCAGACCAAATGAGCAGTGACCAGTCCCAGTGCACATTCTGAGTCACCAATTGCCAGCCCTCTGGCATCCAGGGCAGCGGCAGTAACGGACCGGCAACTGGATGGGCAGGAGTGCCGCTGAGCGCCGATGGGCGCTTACATGGTCTCGCCTTGTGTGCTCCCGTGACTGACGCCCTGCTGCACTCTTCTAGCTCATGCCAATGCTGCCGGCTGTAGCCAACGTAGACAGCACATGCTGTGCCTCACCTCCTCAGCGATGGCGCTGGCCTCAGGGAAGGTCACCCGCACCTTGTTGGTGTCTGCAGCAGAAGCACAGGGGAGAGCAGCAACCCAAGGGGGGTCACCGCGACGCTAAGAGCCAGCTGTCTGCAGCACGCAAGCCCTCACCCTCTGCCTGCACTTCTTTCTACCCCGCCGCTTCCCTTCCCCACCTGCAACGGTTGCGTAGATGCTGGCGCGCATGTCGCGCTGCAGCTGGGAACGGCCCTTCTCGCCCATCACAACCAGCAGCATCTCAGACGGCGCATCGGCAGCGGCACCGTCAGCCACCGTCTTGACTGATGCACGCGTGTATCTGCAGGTGGCAGGCAGGTTCACGCAGCAGCTGGGTTAGAAGCGGTCGTAGCAGATGGCATCGAGTCCAGCAGCATAAAAAGGAGGGCCCGCGGACTAAACTTATCCGCGAGATTTCCTTGAGTGAGGTGGTGAAGTCCAGCAGCATGCTTCACGCCTGCAACGCACAGCCCCTGCACAACCAAGCCCCTCGTAGAAAAAGCAGCAGCACTGCTGCCTTTGCACAACAGTCTGCCCCCGCCCAGCAGCCTGCCCATTGCTCACTTGCACACGGTTGAATTGATGCCTCCGCAAAGGCCCTTGTCGGATGTGATGGGCACAAACACGTTCCTGGTGCCCTCCGCCGCGGGCAGGTCGCCCAGCAGGCGCACCAGCGGCTGCACGATGCCACGCGAGTTCATGGTGCTGGCCTGCGCGCTGCGCATCTTGCTGGCTGCCACCATCTTCATGGCCTTGGTGATCTTTTGGATGTTGGCCACCGACTTCATGCGCTGCTTCACTGCAACAAGGGGGGTGGGGCCGGATAGCGAGTGGGGCGGCGGCGGCGATACTGGTCAGCCCCCCCGATATAGTTGCCGCTGCTGCTGTGGATCGCCGTTACACAACAAGAGACACACAACGCCGACACACTGCTGCAACCCTCAGAGCTAAGGCCGCTCCGTGCTGCGAAGCCGCTGCAAAGCCGCGCCACCCCTATACAGCCGCGCCACGAGCTCACCTGCAAGTGTAGACACGCTCCGCGATCCCTGCAGCGCCTCGGCCACGGCCCTGCAGAGGCAGCAGATGTTTGTCACTCATAGTCCCCAGCAGGCCAAACCCTCGCACTCACGGGCCTTGCGCGCCTTACCCTTGCGCCTGGTGCGCCGCGGCCGTCACGCCCTCCGCCAGGGCAGCGCCCTGGGTGCGCAGCAGCGTCTCGCCGGCCCGCCTCAACATAATGCTCTCTGCTTCCTCCAAATGATGCCGGCGCCGGGTGGAAGCGATCACGGCCGGTTTGGCACAAGCGATGACGGCCGTCGCACAGCCACGCTGGCGCCTCGGTGGCGCTGACGCCCAGGCCTTCACTACTTCGCGCCCGCTATCTATCCTTCCCCTCGTCACCTTTCCCACATCCACCAAGACAGCACAAGGCAGCTGGGGCAGGTGAGGGCCCCACCAGGCAGGCAACTCAATGCTGCAGCTGCCACCCTGGCCTGCCCGGGTTTGGCGCAGGTGGCGCACCCGAGAGGTTACTGAAAGCAAAAAACCCACTTTCACTGCCTGGCACAAGGGCACCTCCCAGAAGGCATGCATGACAATATGGTGATGTGCCAGCTGTGCCTCAGATGGGCTTCCTGCCCTGCTGCCACCCCTACAGCAGTGGCGGGCCCTGCACCAGCCAGCGGCGGCACCGCTCCCCCAGCCCAACTGCCCTGCCCAGCATGCAAACATGTTCGCCTCGAGGGGCCCCTGTGCCCTGTTTGCACTGCTCCCCGCTCCGCCCGCTGTTCTCCCGCCGCGTACGCAAACAACCAGCCTGCCCTGCCTGCCCTCCTCACAGCTGTCACCGCCAGGGCAACCGCACGCAACGCACCGATCGCAGCGCTCAGGGCCTCCACGCAATCAGCCAGGCAAGCAGAGACAGCAGGCAGGGTCAGGCGGCGAGCTGTGACCCAGCGGGACGCTGACAGCGCTGCCACGCTGTAGGGCGCGACGGGCCGTCCGTAAACTCCTCGGCTGCACCGATCAGCCCCCTGGCGTGCTAAAACAAACGACTTTGCCCCTTGGATCTGTTTGCTGTAGGCGGGGCGCAGCGACCGAAACGGCCCTCGGACTCTCGCTAGATAGCGGGCGCGAAGTAGTGCTTGAGGTACACTTTATACTTTGCCCGTCATTTTTGACGGGCTGGCTCTAGTTTGCCCGTAGAAGGCTCAAATTGGGCCAAAAAGTCAGTTTAGGGGTAGAAATGGCCTCCCTGCGTGCTGCCGCACCCAGCCATGACTCGTCCTGCCCCGTCCACTGCATCAAATACTCCTTTCTCAACAAACACATGCCTCAGCAACCCTCAAACAGCAGTGAGAGAAGGACAAACACATAAACACCCATGCCACAAGCACCATTTCAAGGCTGTGTTGCTGGGTGGGGGGTGGGGCGACAGCTTTGCACACATGGGACCACCGTTGGCTCTCTCCCTCGACTTCTCCTACGCCCTCAACACCGCAAACAAAAAGGGTTTCTTCYTTGGGGGCAGGGCAGGCCCACTCGCGCGGCAGCCCGAATTATGCCCGTTCCGCCGACGGGCTTCTCTCCGACTTTGCCCCTTTGGGGCTCTCGGATTCTTTTTTTTGCCCGTAAAAACGGGCAAACGGGCTGTTCCTCAAGGCCTGCCTGACGCCTGTTGTCAAACACACGGCACTCGAGAACTTACAGACTTACAGGTGTGTACACGCAAGATGCAAGGCAACAATTGGAGGGAGCTACCCGTCTGCCACGTGCAGCACTCTTTGCTTGCGCTTGCATGCCACCAATCTCAGAGCCGCGCAATCACACCCTCCACCTCTGCGGGCGTGTACAGGTGCCACTTGGGTGCCACGCACGCAATGTCCACGTTTGTTGCCGTCACCTAAACAGGAAAGCAGATAAAGCTTCAAGTCAGGTGATGATCTGAGCCATGATCCGCATTTACCAAGCAGCCGGAGCGAGCAGGTGAGCAACCAGGTGGACGGGAAGGCCGAGGAAGCCCCCTCAAAGAGGCTCCTGGGGCTGATAGCACCAGCCGCAAAGTTACATCACCCACCTTCTCCTCCATGACTTGCTTGAGGGTTGACAGCGCTAGCACCTCTGCCTCCTTCAGCGTCATGTCTTTGCTGCACTAGCAAAATTGAGCAGGACGGAAAGTGGTGGGGCAGGCAGGCAGGCTGGCTGGCAGGTTGGCAGCGCAAGACGGGCAACGGGGCAGACAGACACTCAAACGGGAAGTCTGGCAGCACAAGACAGGCAAATGGGCAGGCTGGCAGGACGTGACGGCCAGAAACGATGACAGCATAAAAAAGCGTCCAATGCAAACGTCGGGATGAGCATGCTCTTTAGAGCCAATACCTCCCCACTCACCGGTACGACTCCTGCAGCGCGGTCTGCGCGCCCTCTGATCCGCTGCCAATGGCCTTGGCCTCATATTTCACATATGTGCCGCTTGGGTCTGTGTGGAACCTGCAGGGGCGCGGGGCGGGTGTGGGAGCGTACGCGATACAATGCGCTTGCTGGTGAGATTTTAGTAGAGGTGTGAAAAGCTCCTGCAGAAGCCATCAGTGCTGGACCTCCAGCAGCAGCGGGCACCCCCAGGTACTCATCCGCATACCCCACTCCAGCCTGCACATAACCCTACTCACAGCACGGGGCCACCCTCTGCGTCCCATCCTGCCACCAGCAGCGCCACGCCAAAGGGCCGGCTCATGCCCGCCTCTCCCTCCTCGTCCTCCCCAAAGCGCAGTGCAAGGTCGCACAGGCTCTGCAGCAGAGAACACACGTATACTGTGACGCCAACACGGTGGGGCCTGCTGTTAGAGGGGGAGGCCCTGCTGCATTGGCACCAACAGGCAAGGCAGCCAGCAACAAAGCGCTGTGATTTCTTTCTTGCCTGCGTCACCGACTCTAGTGGCATGGGCTCGTTGTAGGTGAAGCGGTGCTGCTGCGTCTCCACGCGCCCATGATCGATGAGCGTGCGCGCATCCGCCGTCAGGCCGCTCATGGCCACCCCAATGTGGTCATCAATCTCTGCCACCTTCTCTATACTGCTGGGCTCCTGCAGGGGGCAGTTTATGATGCACATACCAAAAGTTCAATTTTAAACTGCATCGGACCCCATTATTGAGCACCAGAGCCGGGACAGTCTAGTGCTTTCAAGGGGCCGAGAGCGGCAGCTACCCACCAGAAGAGGTGAAGTAACGCGCTTCTCCACCGCCAACACCACGCCCTCGTCAGTTCGCACTGCGATTGCAGTGGAGCCCAGCTACAGGAGCGACAAGGCAAGGAGGCAGCAAGCGGGGCAGTGAGCACTGAGCGGCGGAGCAGCACGGGCACGCGGCGGGCGGCAGAGCAAGGGCAGCGGCAGTGCTTGGCACCTCAGGCGCCGGCTGCTGGCCCACCTTGATCGCCTCGATCGCATACTCCACCTGGAAGAGCCGGCCCTCGGGGCTGCACAAGCAGCAGGGAGCAAAAAGTTTGGCGACTGATCGTTCGAGTGGGGCCAAAGCAGTCGCTCGGGACGTGCATCTCACCTGAATGTGTTCACGCCGCGGTCATACTCGCTGCGCGTGAGAAACATCCTGCCGCCGCACTGCAAAGTCACTGATCGGCGCGGGCTGGAGGGCTGGAGAGCAGAGCGAGAAGCCTCGAAGCGATCCAGATGCACGCAGAGAAACGGACCAGCGGCTGGACGGCTGCTGATTCCCTTCTACCCGCAGCCCGCCCCCTCAGGGCCTGCCGTCGTGGCCTGCCGCCTGCCGCCGCCTCTCCCTAGATTTGCCCCGACTTTCCGTGGCCATGTAGGAGGCCACCAGCTGTATCTCATGTTAACGTTGAGAAGGGCACTTGCAAACAATGCCTGAACGCTCCCTAAGTGACGGCGGCAGAAGTGCCACTCGGTCCAATCCTTGCGTGCGGACACGCCCCGTTCATCAGCGGCATGCCTGCAGCCAGAGACTACTACGACTACCGTTGCATGATCATTCTGAACGGCATGGACGATCAAGGAGGCAACGTGTAACGAACACCTGTACGCCACTTACTATTCTCTGGGCGGCACATGAGCAAGCGGTGCCAGCAGCCTCCGATTCTGCTGCAGCGTTCCCATTCACAGACTGTTGTGGTTGTTTGACAGCAGAAATGGTTCAAGGATTTTGGCATGTAGGAGGCATCACGTAGTGCGTGGCCGTCATCACGTAATGCGACGTGCCGGCCCGCCGCGCTGTGCTGCGGTGAGCTGAGGCGGGGGTCTTAGGTTTCGCACACACGACCCAATTGTCCTTCCCCAACCACTCCGTGACCTCACTATACACAACAAGCAGGCGTTTGAAGCACAACACCAAGTGGCAAACGAAGCGTGCATGAACACGGCATGCTTTAGAGGCTGCAAGATCCCTCTGTTTCATCACCAATCTGCACATCAGTCTGTTGGTGCCACCTCCTGCTGTTGCAGGGCTCACCTCAAATGGGCACCTGCCTTGGTCGGGCAGCAAAACACATAGCTCCGGCCAACAAAGTACAGGAATCTTAGGCTAAGTCGGCGCAGCTCTGAGAGCACCAAAACAATGGCCAGCTGTAAATGACACTTGCGTGCGCATGACCAAGCGTTGGTGCACACAAGACAGAGGGAGCGCAACCGGGGGATGGGCCAGGAGGGTAAGGTTGTAGAGCAGCAGCAGCAACAGGTGACGTGCTGATTCAAAGAGACGCACAGGGTGGTGGGACCACGTCATAGCTACGCTCCATGCGGTCAGTTAGCTCCTTCAGTGGTGCCAGCTTCTGCTCACCATGAAGCCAGACTCCTGCAGGCACAAACAGGGCAGCATGCTTAGTTCTGGACCAGCACCAGCACGACCGGCACCTGATTCTGGCTTTTTAATACCCCTAGGCTTGGGGTATCTCTAATATCTCCGATGTACCAAGACGGTAAGCGCATGGTAGCAACAGTGTAATCTGGCAGGGCAGGGCAATCTGCAAGGCAGCTGGCATCATGACGTGGGTAAGCACGTGTTCAGGTGCGACTCCAAATCCATCTTCTCTGGCTGCCTGCAAGGCCCAACAGCAAAGGCGGGTGATGATTGTAGCAAGCGGCAGCAGACGTCGCGGTAGGGCAAGGCGCATGATATGATCATCAAGCAGCAGCAGCAGTGCCAGCCGCAGCACGAGCAGTCGCTGAGGCGTCTGTGGGAGAAGCAACAGAGCATGCGTGGATCACGGACCATATGGATCAGCACACATGCTAGGCTCGGCACTAGCTCTGATGCATCATGCGAGATCCAAGGACAGCTCAACGTTCCACACACTACCATTTCCCTCAAAGGCACGCTGGTAAATTCGCCCTTGGGTGTTAAACATGCCAAAAACCCAACTCCCGCGTGCACCCTGCCAACCAAGTACGAGTGGCATTGGAGGAGCACCTTCACACTTTGGTATATAGATGATGAAAGTTCATGGTGGCAGCACGCTAAGCGCACCTGAAGTGTAACAGGTAGATCCAGCCCAATTTGGTTGAACAGTGCACCTAATTGTGTGCATGGTGCATTTGGCAAAGCAATCTATATTCTCCTGAAGTGTTAATGATAGATGTGGCAAAGCATAAGAAGAGGCGCTCGAGGGTGTAGCGCGCCGTGGTGGCAAACATGGGCGAAAAGGAGCCATCATAGCGTGGGATGCTGACTGTGGGATGATGACGGCGTTGTCCAGCAGCGGGAACAGGAGGGGCCAAGTGGAAGTGTGATCTAGTACATGGCCGCGCACGGAAGGGGCCATTTTGGGCAGATGGTGAAGTGGTCTGGTTTGAGATGGAAGCGGATAGATGGCAGGCTGGAACTAGTAGAATGGCAATGCAGGCATTCAGTGCAGCCTGTCATGTGCCTGTCATGTGTGCATTCCGGAATGCATGCCGGATACGGTAGAGCATGCTGATTGCAGCTGGCGGGCAGCCATGGCGAACTGGCATCAGCCAAGCTCAAGCACTTGCAGCAGCTCACTGATGCAGGCTCGACCTACTCTTGAGGCTGGTTCGTGGCCAGACCACCTTTCTGCAGGATCAGCCTCCATGTGGTCCTCAACCAAGGATAACGTCCACAAAGAAAACAGGCAAAGATGGGCAAAATAGCAGCGAAAGCTAGGTAACTTCCGTTGGCCTGCCCGCACATTCCCACCTGGTCCTCCCTCCTAGTCAAACAGGGCAGTTGATGTGTAAGGGCACCAAGAGAGCGATGTCAGCACTGTAATCCCGTCTGTCCATCAGGTACTCGTAGCCTGGCACTGCTGACCCCACAGCACATCATGAGCAGTTACTACACAACGTCCAAGCATATACACTTTAATTAGAGACGGATCCCAGCAGCAGCAGAGGCAACATGGCGACATGCAGGGCTAGAGCCAGCAGCAGCACCCAGCATAAAGGCGTGCCCTGCCAAATCGCCAGACCTCGGAGGTGCAGAGGTTTTCGTCCATCCCCCTGGAAGCGCACGGTGATGGTGTTGTAAACACCACTGCAGGCGGAGTGAGGTATGAAACATTTTGAACGTGCGGCGGGTGCTGCTGGCCAAGCATATTCCACCTGAGAGGACTAGCAAATACGCGCTGCGTGTGTGCAGGCGGAGTGAGGTATGAAACATTTTGAACGTGCGGCGGGTGCTGCTGGCCAAGCATAGTCCAGCTGAGAGGACTAGCAAATACGCGCTGCATGTGCGCATTTAAGACGCGGCTGCACTGCACTAAGTGTGCATGCACTGTTTTCTCTTAGCATCTGTGATCACTGCTAGCCACTCGTCAAGTCCTCGCAAGGTGGCAGCCGCAGGGCGATCACTGCATCCCCCACCGCCCCTGCCCCTGTCCCTGTGGGCTGCTTCAGGGCCAGCCCCTTGGCTCCCACGATGCACTCATCACACTTTTGGGTTTGCAGTTTCATAAAGCGGCGGACTTGTTCGATTCAGTCAAGGTGAGGAAAGGGTCCCGGTCAATGCAAACGAGACAATGAATATTGCAAAGCTTCGGGAGTTCAGGGGAGCTCAACCAGCAGACACTAGCGGAGAGACATGCACTAAGTCTGCTGCCTGCTAGGGCATCGTGGTGATTTCAGGCCAGAAAGATCACTGGGAGCCAGTCAGGGTGCGCACCCACATGCCCAGGGTCTCGGCATCGCGGCGCTCGCTAGGGTACTTGACAAAGGATGCGCTCTTGCCGCCCTTGGGCAGCAGCACCAGGGTGGGGAAGGTGGCCAGGCCAAACTTCTCCGCCGCAAAGTCGCGCTCCACGTCGGCCTGGAACTTGGCCACGCTGACGTGGCTGCCCGCCAGCTGGTCAGCCAGCTCTGCATAGTCCGCCTCCATGCCCTGCAGCAAAGCATAGAAGCAATGCCGTTCAGCAAGGTTAGTTTGCATGGATGTGGGCTACGCTCCTTGCCAGCGCTGCATAGAACGCCTCCATATTATTCAGCGCCCAGATTAAGGCAAGGCTGAACAATGTGCATTGCCCAAATTGCACAAGCGCACACCTTCCAGAAGTGCAAACCCTTTTCCCCACCAGACCCCCCCACCTTGCAGAAGCGGCACCACGGGGCATACAGCGCCACCAGTGTGTCTTGCTCCCGCTCCCCCTCCAGCAGAGAGGTCAGCTGCTCCTTGTCCAGCTTGGCCACTGAGCCCTCGGCCCACAGGTCGCTGCTCTCCTGCTTCTCCTCGTCGCCAGACTGAGAAGAGACGTTGCCGCTGTGCAGCCCGCACTCCTTCTGCGGGGCGCGACGGGGCCGGGCAAGGGAGGCTGGTGCGAATCAGGGTGAGCAGTTGCTTGCTTCCCGGCAACACCCGCAGGAACAAGCGTGCAGCGAGCTGCGCGAAGACAAGCGTCCAGGAAAAAACAGAACTTCACAGTTGCTGCCCCTGCCAAGCCCAGGCAAGCTTTGATGCACCCCCAGTGGGCCGGCCCGTACTCACCGCCGCAGCATCCTCCCACCACCAGCGTCCCTCGCGCTCAGCCTGGTTGGGCAGCACGGGGCGGGTGCAGGGCTCGCAACCAATGGAGATGTAGCCACATGCGTGCAGGTCGTTGACGGGCACAGCCTGCATGGCGGGGAAGGCGGAGAGCGGGCGCAGCTTGCTTTCAGACAGTGAATGCACCTCCTTGGCCGCTCCTGTTCAATGCACTCGTGGCGAGTACACAATGAACGGCAGTGCAAACCCGGCATGGAAAGGCACGTGTACGTCTTAAAATAGCTGTGTGGCCTGTTGCCCGGCCCTCACCATGACACGCAGGAAGTTCCAGCACTCGGCGGAAGTGATGTTGGAGAGGGGGTTGTACTTGATCAGGGAGCCGGGGCCGCCAGACAGGCCCTCAAACACGGGGTCCACCTGGGGCAGGATGTGGAGGCATGTACAAACAGGCAATGCTTGTAAGCAGAGGGAGTAGCACAATGAGGGGACAGCAGCGGTACGCATTGGGGTGCAATTCCACATAGCAGGAGTGCAAGTGAATGCGCCATGCAAGTCATGAGATCTGTGTTTCGCCCGCGCCGCACCTGCACGACGGGCACGGCCATGCGGGTGCCGGGCGACTGGTCCTTGCGCTGGCCGGTGATCCAGGCCTTCAGGCCAGTCAGCTGCTTGCGCAACGGGCGGACCTGCAGGGGACAGCAGAAGCAGGAAAACCAGGTGATGCCTTTCCAAGAGGAGAAATTAAAAAGGGCTGAAGGGAAACAACCAGGCTGGTACTGCTGCTGCTTCGCCCAATGTCCATGCTTGCTTGCAGGACGGACTTTCTGCGGTCGCACACGGGCAGGGTGCCAATCCAAAATGCCAAGATTGGGCGCCCCACCGTGTGGATGCGGGCAAATAAGCCCAGCAAGGAGGCAGGGCGAGACGCCCTGCTGGCGAAGCCTTCACCCCTCACCCACCCACACCAGCCAACTAAAGCAAGCACCCACACACCTTGCGGACACGGCAGCACTCGCCGTGGCCGTCCTCGTAGAAAGAGAACATGCCCTTCTCACGCACAAGGTCGGTCACCTCCTGCACGTAAGCAACACAAACACGAGGTTCCCCTTTAGCAGCGTGCCCTTCTCATACACCAGTTCCATCACCATCTGCAGTTTGTTATAGTGGGCAAGGCAGGTGGGCGGAGGGGCCTTTGACTGCAACAGGTGTCTGTGCCGCTGCCAGCAAGCCCCGTAACCAGTGACTGCCGCACCCCCAATCTCCAGGGCAAATGTGAACGGGCCGGTCGAGGAGCAGCCCCCGCCTCCGCACCTGTGCATCGGGGAAGGTGTACTCAATCTTGATGCCATAGTGCTTCTCCACCTTGTCAAACAGGCGGTACGTCTCTGGGTTCAGGCGTCCAGTGTCCAGGCTGCATCGGGGTGAATGTGGTAGGGGATGGCAGGGTTGAGCCAAGGCGGGGTGGGTTGGGCAGTGTGCAGGCACCATGGAACAAGCGGCCAGGCACAAGTGGCACTCGGCCTGGGCCATAGACAACTGGCGCCGTACGGTGCTACTTGTTGCTGCCTGCTGTTGCCAGTTTACCTGAACACGCGGTAAGGGCGGCCAGTGAGGTGGGCGTACTCGATCAGCGCCACGTCCTCAGCACCAGAGAAGGCAATGCCAATGTCGCTGCCAAAGGTGGCAAGCGCCTGCACAGGAGCCGCGACAACATATGTTTCAGTGCACGGGCCAACCAACCATTAATGGGCGGGTATGCTACAGGGACCAGGCATGCAGCCAAAGGGGCAGTGGCTTGCAGATTGGCAGGAACTCCAAAGTGCTGGTAGTGCATGGGGGCTGCCAGTGTTAGGCTGCCAGCCGCTGCTGCAAACAGCAGGGCCTGTGCAGATCACTTTGACCAGTGCGCTTGTAAGTGCGCTAGTAAACTGCACAATCACTCGCTTCGCACTTGGCACCAAACTAGTAGGGTGCCCCACAAACAAACAAACCTCCACCTGGCCCCCAGCTCACGTGGTCCATGATCTCCAGCGGGCTCTTGGTGTCCAGCTCCGCAGAAACACCCTCCCAATCCACCTGTTGCGCCGGCGCCTCAACAGCAGCGGCGGCGTTCACCTGCAGAGAGAGAGAAAGAGCGAAAGGCAAGAGGGCAGTACCGGGTGGAGAGCGTTGGCGCACTGGGTTCAGCCTGGAGTATGACCAGATGCAGCGAACCCTGCATGCCGTGAGCTATTGCCATCAAGTTGCAGCTCCTCCATCAACAATCTGGGACAGAAGCTTGATGCCAGCGTGCCCTGCCGCCGCCGCCGCCGCCGCCGCCACTGCTGCTGTGCAGCGCACAGCTGCAACCACCGCAATCCGCTCCGCCACAATATCATACCTGATGTTGCTGGCCAGAGGCGGCGCAGGCAGTCTTGCGGGCCTGCTGCTTGACACCGCGAGCCATGGTGAGGGTCGCCACATGCGGCTGGCGCCGGGAGGCGCCAGCGGCGTGGGCAGCCGCCACAGGCAGTACCTGCACATGTAGAATTGCGCAGCACCCTCAGTCGAGGGCGCAACCCAAACTTTGGTGAGGCTGAGGCTACATGTGCTCTTTCGCTCACCTGCTGGGCAATAGCGGCCTGCATGGTGCTCTGACGATAACAGAAAGTTTGCGAAGGGAGAAGAGATGGGCTGCCCAGCGCTGAACGAGCCTCGCCAAGATGGGGCGCCAACGCAGGCGCCAACTTTCATGCGCATTAGCAAGCACGGGCTCAGTCAGCGCCCAGCTCTTTCCATGTTGTGCATGTCTGGAGCCGGGAGAACGCGCCGCAGCCCTTTTGATAGCCTGGGTTGGAGAGGAGTGGACTGCCCCTGCTGCCACCACCACACCTTGCCCTGCTGCCACAGCGGGGACAGGTGCATCAGGTGCAAGTGCCCAGTGCGCATGATCACACGCACATGTTACAGAAGGAGGCCTGGCAGGGTCAGAGCAATGGCCACATCACCCCGGCTCGTCATGCGCGCGCCGCGCCCGCGCTCACGTGCACGCCTCCCCCATGACCAGCCCTGGCCGCAGGAAGTCGTCAAACAGCAGCTCCGCGCAGCTGGGGTAGGTGAGCACGCGGCGCTTGAAGGCACGCAGCTCGTTGAATTCCTCCTTGTGACAGGACCACCCCTTCTTCTGCGGCAGGCGGGCAGGGTCAGAGAAGAGGGCACGTTGGGGTGCGGGGGCGGCGCGGGGGTGGCGCCGGGGCATTGCCACAGTACCACCAGAGACAGAGAAGCAACAGTGTGGTGGTATGGATGATTGCCAGCAGCCCCATACACAGCACTTCAAAAACTACCTCTACCAGCCCACTCACCTCTGTCATGCAGATGTCCACCAGATAATAAATCCAAAACACGTTGGTGGCCGGCTTCCACGCCTCCCACTCGTTCTTGGTCACCTTCTTCATACGCCGATACGTCTCTGCCTGCATACAAAACCGGGTCTGACCATCAGGCAGCGGGACAAATTTCCAAGAGGGGCCCTTTTCTCTGAGCTACGATAGGGCTCAGGTCAGGGCTACCTACCTGTGCCTCAGGTCGGAGGCCTCTGAGCTGTCCTAGCTGCAGGCGCCGGCTGCGCCGCATCTGAGCGCCCTGATCTGAGCTAGCTGTCTTAGCTGCAGGTGCTGGCGGCAGCATCTGAGCCCCCTGATCTGAGCTAGCTGTCCTAGCTACTATCGGCGGCAGCGCTGCACCTGAGCCCCCTGATCTGAGCTAGCTGTCCTAGCTGCAAGTGCTGGCGGCAGCATCTGAGCCCCCTGATCTGAGCTAGCTGTCTTAGCTGCTCAGCAACAACAACTGAGCGCCGTGATCTGAGCTAGCTCCCAGGCGCTGGCTCCTTAGAAGCCGCCACCCACACATATATATAAAAAAACCTAAATGGTTGGGAAACCCTAACGCCGTATGCACTCACACATCAAAACAACCCTAAATTGTTGGGCAGGCGTGCTGAAACCCTAACGCCGTACGCACTCGCACGTCAAAACAACAACCCTAAATGGTTGGGCAGGCGTGCTGAAACCGTAACGCCCTACACACTCGCACGTCAAAACAACCCTAAATGGTTGGGCATGGCACTTTAAACCCTAACACTTCGCTCACACTAGACATTTTTGCAGGTGGGTGTCGGTGTGTTGAGCGTGGAGACATAAACAGCATTGGCAGCAAGGTCAGCTAGCCCAGATCAGATGCCTCAGATCTGGGCTGGCGGCAGCGGCAGCTAGGATAGCTAGCTCAGATCAGATGCCTCAGATCTGGGCTGGCAGTGGCGGCAGCTAGGATAGCTAGCTCAGATCTGAGGGTGGCGTAGCAGGCAACCTCAGAGGGCTCAGATTCTTAGCTCGGTGACGCTGCCTCAGATCAGGTGTCTCAAATGCTGGCCATCGGAGCATCTGAGGTCCTAGTGAATCATCCTATCTGAGCCAGAGCTCAGAGACCTCAGATTCTGAGCTCTGGCTCAGATTTCTGAGGGGGGCTTGGAAATTGTGGGCAGCGGAGGTGCACTGGAGCCTGATTCCTGTTGATACAACAAAGCCTGTGTGCCCACCATACACCATCAGCTCTAGGGTTGGGGGTAACCCTCTAGTGCTGTCAAAATAACCGGTTATAACGCTACATAACTCAATCGTTAGATATATCTCCTCCTAACGTTATCCTGGAAAAGTAACCATGCACACAGGGGCGGAAAGCTGATTCAGCTCTGCCCAGTATCCAGCCCACAACAAGCCCCGCCTTGCCTGCACGCTGCCCTTGGGCCCTTTGAACAGCTCCGGGTCGGCCGCCAGATCGCAGAATGCCACCTCGCCAGTGACAGTGACCAGGCGTGACAGGGTAAAGTCGATCAGGCAGACCTGCGGGCAAGCAGGGCAAAAGGTCGCACGTGGTTTAGACGAGTGTTGGAGGTCTGGCTGCTAGCCGCCAATTGCAAAACGTCAGCTGTTGCACGCAGCGGCAGTGTGGCAGCAGCTGTGGCTTGCAGGTGCACAAGCGCACTTACCGTCACCCCATCTGTTGCTGCCTCCAGGTCGATCCCCCGCAGCCGCGCGCACACTGCCGTGCTGGCTGCAGGCTCCTCGCTGCGCCGGATAAGAAGGTTGCCCCAGTGCAGGTCGCGGTGCTCAAACTGACACGACTCTTCTGCCGCTGCCACTGAGAGCACAGTCTGCAAGCCCGGGGGGCCAGTGTGACATGAACCAGTAAATGGGAGGCCAGCTGATGGTATGTAGCTGCTCACAGGGCACCCACCAGTGAGGGAGCACTCGTCCAGTATGGGACATTTCCCAATGCAGCATGATGCACATACAAAAAGCCCGGCTCCCATGCTTGCCTGCAGCAGGATGGACCGCACTTCCTCAAAGGAGCGCAGCTGGAAGTGCTCCAGGTCTGCGCCGCCATTTGCCACCACAAACACCTGCAGTAAGGACAAGCAGAAAGCGGAGGTGCTGATGTTTTCTATTGGCAAGTCGAAGCTGGCTTAGTACGGAAGTGACCCCGCCCCACATTTGTGCCAGTAATGCCCTTCCTGTCCACAGGGCACTCATCAATGCCGCAGCTAAATTGGCTTGACTGGGTCTGCCCAGCCCACTCACCACAAAGAGCTGGTCTCCACCGAAAATGTCCACCTCCTCGTTCTCCGACCCGTTCTCCTTGTCCCAATGGTGCCATTCCCGCCGCAGCGCCTGGCTGTACGCACCGCAGCACACGCCCACCCCATACGTCTCGACAAACCCGGTGGTCATGTTGTCAGGCGCCGTGCCTGCAGAAAAAGAACATGGGGCAAAAGCGGGAGGGAGAAGAAATGAGTAAGGGGGTAGTGCATGCGCTTGCATTCTTGTGGCTGGCTTCATATTCCCGCATGCTGCTTACCTCTCATGTCATTGCAACCTGCCCTTCTGTTGGCACCACCTGCCCTGCTTCACCCACCTGGCTCCACGGCTGAGCCGTTTAAGCGGCTGAGCGTGAGCGTGACAGACACCTCAGCCAGGATCTCGTCTGCCCGCTTCTGCGGCTCCCCGTTCACCAGAACCTCCCCCTCCATGGGCACCAACTTCAGTACCACGCCGCCTGCCTCGAATGCCTCGCCAAATGTACCTGCGTGAATGGTGAAGGCAAGCAACACATGCGAGCATTGATCTCTAGCGATACAAATGGCAAAACCGTGCTGCACTGAACATCAGCCACAGCTTGCATGCCTTGAGAGATTCAACGAAGCCTGATGCACTTTTCTGCCAGTAGCACTTAGCATCCCAAAGGCTCACCCTCGCCAATCTTCCGCACTTTCTTCAGGTCCACGTGCTGGCCCAGCAGGTCGTCCATGCTGGGAAGCTGCGCCACATCAGTCTGCATGCATATCCACAAAACCGTAGGACTATTCTGACAAGCAAGTGCAAAAGATGTGGTTGCTTGTATCACAGGATGTACCTTGCCACAGCGCGCCATCCGTGGGCAACAGCGGACGCAGCAGCAAGCCCAGCTCACCTCTTGCCCACATAGCATCAAAAGTTGCTGCAGAGGCGTCAGATCCTCCTCTGCCTCTACTTCTGCTGATGCAATTGCCTCTTCTGCCTCTGCGCCATCTGCTGCCTCGTATGTTTCTGCTGCTGTTGCTGCTGCTGGCTCAGTGTGGTGGAGGTGAAGGCTGGCCGCCAGCTGCTCTTCAAGCTGCCTGACATCTTGGTGCGCCTCTGCTGCCTCTTCTACCCGCAACGCAGCAGGCGCAGCCTGCAGCCGGTTGCCGACAGGCCTGACGGCGGGCGTGACAGACGGCTCTGCTTGCTCGTCTTCCTCTGCTGGTGCTGCCTGCATGAAGGCAGCCGGCAGGGCGCCTGCTGCTGCAAGCCCTGTCAAGTGCTGCTTTGTCAGCGGCGAGGGCTCTGCTGGCGAAATCACCTCCTCATCCAGCCCAGGGGAGGCGATGGGCGAGAGTGCTGGCCTTTCCAGTGCTGAAAAGCCACCACCGCTGTCGGCCCCATCTGCTATGGCCGGTGCCACAGACGAATCGCCTTCTGCTGCCGCTGCTGCTGCTGCCGCCGTGGGGATCTTGCCCTTGATGCCCAGCCAGTGCAGCGCATCTGTGAGCCCCAGAGACAGGCGTGACAGGACCTGTCCAGTGCTGCTGAGCCTGCTGGGCGCCACCGAAGAGCGCCGCCCTTGCGTTGCCAGGGAGCGGCGGTTGACCGCCCAGCCGGGGCTGGTGCCCGTGTTGTCGGCTGCCACTGACAGGCGGTCCTGCCCAGCCGGAAGCAGTGTGCTGCGGCGCACCGCTCCCACACCGCCGCCCTTCTCCCGCTGCCTGCAGCATGGATAGGGAAAGGGGGAGTCCGAGCCTTGCCAGCTGGGGCAGAGAGTGGGAGACCAGCTGGGGCAGGGAGTGGGAGACAGGGGGGCATGCCCGGGCATGCCTACATGCTTCTTACCAGCCCCCCGGCAGGCACCCAAGTTGGCAGCACCCAGATGCTTACCCGTCTGCAGCCCCTTGGGGAACGTACAGCTTGAGCGGCGACTGTGCCGCTTTACTGCTGGACGCCAGGGCAGTGTGTGCAGCCCAGGGTGCCAGCGAGGACCGCCGCCGGGACAAGCCCAGCGACATGGGCCGCTGCCGCATGGAGGTCCCTGGGGTGGGCGCGGCCGCCGCCAGTGCCTGTGCAACTCCCTGCTGCTGCCGCGGGGGCGAGCAGTGCTGCAGTGCTGCTTCTGCCCGGGCGGCCGGGGGTGTTTCCACTGCCAGCTCAAAGGCGTCCACCTGTTGCTCACAGAGGGAAGCAAGGCCAGGCGGGTGCAGGGCCAAGTGTGTGCTCAGATGGGCGGGTGGCTAAGTGGCTGGCTGATGCTGCGCAGAAAGCAGGAACGACTTCGACCAGTGACTTAGTATGAACCCCATGTCCCAGCACGCCAGAACACCAACCTCTTCAAAGTGGGCGCGCATCTCTGAAAGATACTGCCGCTCCGCCGCATACTGCCGCTCCGCCGCATTCTTGCGCCGCCAGCGGGCGGGCTTGGTGATGCTGGCACCTGGGCCTGCGTTCTCATCCTGTTCATTTGCCTCGGGGCTCTCCGGTACGGGTGTGAGCACCGACGCCGCAGTGACAAAGGTGTCTGATGCGCAGCTGGAGGCGGGAGCACTGTCGGCAGAGCTGTCGCCGGCGGTGCCGGCGCCCTGTAGCGGTAGGCAGCAGGCAGCTGGCAGCCCTCTCAGACACTGAAGCAATCACAAGCCTTGAAACATGCGCTCTTTTCACAGGCGCAGCAACCAGGGGGAGGGCAGACGAAAACGCGCGCGCTCTTTCAAGCCCGCATCTCACCCGCGCCCTGCGCCTGAACGTCGTGATCGAGCTCATTGTTCTTGTCAGGCCAGTGAGCCCCGCCAGGCGGGCTGCCTGTCGCCAGCTGCTAAAGCGCCAGTCTCTGCCCACTTCTAGGCGACCAGATGACTCCGCCTTGAGTACGCCAGGCACTTAGACAAACAGGGGAGGCGCGGTACAATAAACAGGGAGCGCCACACCATGGCCGGCGCTGCCTGCCACGCTGCCAGATGCACCGCCTCGTTTCGTGGCTATGTTTACAGGGAGTGGGTGCTGGAGAGGAGGGCAATTGCCGCAACCTCGGGGGAACTGGAGCAGGCAGAGGGCACTCAAGACGGAGTGGACAGCAATCAAATGGGGGTGCAGGGTTGGCAGGAGGGCCGAGCAGTTCAGGCAATCGTTCCCTCAGCTGGTCTATTTAAATGAAAGTGGCGCTGTTGTTGGAGCGGCGTGGCAGGGGTGCCGCGGCACGACGGCTCTAGAAAAATGCAATCGGGGCAGGGCAATCTGCTGGCTCAAAGTTGAGGGCAGGCTTGGGAGCGGGGCATGGGTGCTCAGGCGTGGGTAGGTAGGACCGGGACTGGGTGTGTGCATGGGTGGCAAAGCGGCAGATGGGGTGGTTGGTGCATGCTTGTGTATGTGCGTGGTCGGTGGAGAGAGGGTGGAACAAATAGCACGCGGGCCAGTCACACAGCGGCCGCTGTCGCTGCATGCCCCGGCTGCTTTCCCAGCGCGCTGCCCGACATGTCACTGCTCATTGCGCTCCCGCTCATTGCGGTCCTGAAGCGAGACAGTGGGGCCGCGTGGCTGCCACCCGCAGCGCCGCCAGAAAGCGCGCTGCTGCCGCCGTGCTGCGCCCAAAGTGCCTGCAGCAGGGCTTGGCGCGCAAGGACGGCATCCAGGCAAGACTTGAGCGCCACATTCTCGTCCTGCAGCTGCAGCAGCTCCTGCTGCTGCTCAGGGCTCAGGCTTTGGCTGCCAGGCCCCTGGCGGGAGGCTGCCAGCTGCGCCTCTGCCAGCTTGAGGGCATCCAGCAGGCGCTTCTGAGTGGGGGAGGGGGCGATGGAGGCTGCAGAGGAAGAGTAGTCGAAAGCGCCACCATAGGCTCCAGATGAGTACGACGGCGATGCGCGGCCGTGGCTGCTGCTGCTGGCCGGGGGGGCGATGCCCAACTGCGCCTGCAGCTGGCCACGCAGGGTGGAGATATCCTTGCGCAGACCAGCCACCAAAGCGGCCTGCAGCAGACGGCCGACCACATGTGTGACAAGGCTGAGTAGGGCAGGGAGCCTGAACAAGAGCGGACAAAGCCGAGCGATCAACCGTGCAGCAGTTTGCCCACCACTCCAAGCAGTACATGGGCAACGCTGCGCAGTCTCCCACCTTTGGCTGAACCTTGCCGGGACCAAACAGGGAGGCCAGCTGCGCCTCCTTTGCAGCCACTTCAGCTGCCAGCGCCTCGGTGCTCGAGGGGGAGTTGAAGGCAGACGCGGCAACAGTGATGCGCTGGCGGCGGGGCTGCTGTGCACTGCTCCGCTGCATGGTGCGCGGTGCAGTTGGGCGGGCTGCAGGCAGAAGATGTGAGCACAAGGGATAACAAACGTGGCGTGCACAGAGGTTGGTGGGAAGGGACGCTGTGACTCGGCGCGGCGCCGCTACCCGGTGCCGCAGGGACGCGACCGGTTGTGGGCAACCAGGCTGGCGGGCAGGAAGGGGGCGAGCGCCACAGCCCACAGCGCCATGTAAACTGCGACGTGAGCTCCCGCAAAAGCTTGGCCAACGGCCGCAAGCAACGCTCAGAGCCGGAATACACCAACGCCCAGTGCAGCGACCCAGCGTTCCGGCACGCCCATGGCCGCCACCTACCTGCATTGTGAAGCATTCTGGTCTGCATTGTGGTCATGCCGGGGGCGCAACGAGGCGGCCCTTGGACTGCGGGGCTGATACAGGCTGTGAATGTGGCGCGCTCTGCACTGAAGGGAGGAAACACTGTTGCAGAGCGTCTCGTGGCGATTAAAGCGCTTGATCCCCCTGGCAGCACCCGCCATTATGCTCCCGCCGCCAGCGTGGCAGCGGCGTGATCCACAAGTTCCCCTCTCTCTGCATCTTTGCTGGGCTAGCTGTTAGAGGGCCTGCTTCTTTCGCTCCCTTTCACCCAAGGTGCCAAAGCTTGTATGTGTTTTACAGACAGCGGCAGATCCAGCTGCTCATGCGGCCAATGATCTGCATCTTAGGTACACTACGGGAAAGACCACTCGGTGCACACGTCGGCAGGGCAACCGCTGCAGCTAGCTTCAAGTTGACACTCTGCGCATCTTCTTTGGTTGCTGCTTGGCCGCCTTTGTTGCCTTGACAGTCGTGGCGGGGGGACCGCGCTTCACCGCCGTGCCTGCTGCCTTGACCGCTGTGCGTGGCATCGTGGCTGCCTTGCCAGCCTTGGGCGCCGTGCGCGGCGTTGCTGCTGCCTTGGATGCCGTGCCAGGTGCTGCCCGCTTGCCTGCCTTGGCAACCTTGGGCTCAGGCTGCTGCTCCTCATCTTCGCTGCTGCTCATGCCGCCATCACTCTCACTGTCGCTGCTGGCCCCGGCAGCGCCGTTGGCTTGCGGCTCTGGCTGCCCATTGGCCCTGCTATCCAGCTGCCCAGCATCCTGCTCCTGCTGTTCCGCGTCTGTGCTTGCGTCTGCCTCGGTTGCATCGTTCTCTGCTGCACCATTGACCGCTGCTGCCGGTGCCAACTCAGCCTCCGCTGCTGGCGCTTGCATGGGCAGTGCCCCGCCGCCGTGCAGCAGCGCTCGCACCGGCCGTGGCGGAGCTTGCTGTTGCTGTTGGCCGCCCGGCGGCGCCGCGCCGCCTTGCTGCCGCTCCCCGGCTGCCGCTGCCGCCTGGGGGCCGCGCCCTTGCTGCCCGCCCAGCCCGACATCGCCATCCGCTGGCTGCAGGCCCCCCATGGCACCCAGAATGTAGTCACACAGGTAGGTGGAGCGCAGCAGCCGGTCGGCACGGGCAAAGTGGCGCTGCGTGTACGGCAGCAGCCCCTCCAGGATACTGGACAGGCCCGGCACCGCCAGCAGCTCCTGCGGCAGGCAAACAGAGGTGGGTGGGTGGGGTTCAGGTGGGCTGGGTTGGTTCGGCTCTATGTGAGGCTGCCACGGTCGCCTGGCGTTTACAGGGCGCCAGAACAGCGGAAGCCTGGAGCTGCAGGGCAGCCAGCCGGCCAGTTGCATGCAAGCCAAGCACGCACCTGTGGGCGCCGCTGGCGCAGCACCGCCTGCAGCATGGCCTGTGCCACGTGGCAATTCTTGGCATTGGCATTCCACTCCCTGCAACATTGTCGGAATGAGGAAAGGAACGCCGAGAGTTGGCCTTAGGCTGCGTTGTGTACCAGACAATGCAGAGAGGCACAAGGCCCAGTGACAGCCCTGGAGCACCTCGCAAGCAACAAAGACAGATATCATGATCTGCCTTAATACACGTCACTTGCCTGCAGTACTCGAGGCACTGGCGCAGGTCTTCCGCCCCCATGGCCGCTGCCAGCTGTCCCATGATGTGCCCGCCCTCCGCCTGCCCCTGCTCCATCGCCTGGCGTACCACCGCCAGCAGGCGCCCAGGGTGCCGCATCTCAAAGGCCAGCGAGGAGGCGCGCTCGTAGTCCGCATCCTGTGGGTGAGGAAGGCAGAAAGAGGCCAAGGTAAACGTTTGTGATGAGTTGGCAAGCGTGCTGATGCTTGGTGATGCGTACCAATGCACCGGTTAGTGCAGAGCATGCAAGCACGTATGCGCCCTCCGCTCTTGGACCACCTGCTCATCTCAGACAATCATGGGCACTTGTGCACGCACAAGCGCGTCGCAAAGGCTGACAAGCCGGTGCTCACCTTGAGAGCATTTGCCAGGTCCTGCCCCTTGAGCACAGCCTGCTCGGCCAGCTCTGCTGCCTCATCTGCGTCTGCTGCCGTGCAGTCCTCCCACACCGCAATGGCGCCATCGCCGCCGCCGGTGGCCAGCAGGTCGCCGCCGGGCCCGCTGGGCGACAGCGCCCACACCTTGTCATCGTGGGCATCAAACGTGTTGACGCATTCTGCGGGGCAGGACCGGGAGTGGTGAAGGAAGCACACGCCAGGTCAGATCAGATCCGAGGTCTGGCAGAAATGCAGAGCTGGCACCACGCAAGCTATTCTGTATCTTTTTCAGCCTTTCCCAAAGTTCACGCTTCACGGGAACAGGCAGCACCCCATGCATGCACCCTGAGAGCTGGGCTCACCCGACAGGCGCACGCTCCAAAGCTTGATGAGTCCGTCTGCCCCCGAGGACACCAGCTGGGTGCCCGCCGACAGAAAGTCGAGGCGCAGCACCGAGGCCTGGTGGCCTTCAAAGGTGCGCAGGCAGGAGCCGTCTCCTAGGCTCCACAGGCGAATGCTCTTGTCGCCTGTGCGTGGGCATTGATGGCAGTTCAGCAGCACATTCAGCGCCTGACCAGGCTTGTGCCAAGCAGCCAATGGGGTTGATCTGATCATGCAGAAAGGCTTGCATCACAACCCGCACCAGCAAACCGCCCTACTCCTTCTTTCCACCTCCTGACTCCCTTTGCTTAAACTACCCAGGTGCCCAGCCGCTGCACCAGGAGTCGGCCCACCTCCGTACACCTGAGGTGGGGGCGGTCTGCACCACACTTTGCAAACACACCTGAAGCGGTGGCGACTGCCTGGTCGACCGGCGAGAAGGCGACTGCCCAGATGCCGCGCTTGTGGCCCTTTAGCGTGAGGGACAGCACCAGGTTTGGGAGCTTCCACACCTTGGCTGTGCGGTCCTGGCTGCCCGTGCAAATGACTGCAGGCAGGGCGTAGAGGTGCGCAGGCAGCAAATCCAGACATGTCAGGGGCCTAGTCGGTTGATAAACACGGCATCCAAGCTGGCAGACGTGCATGCTGCACCAGGCCGGCGGGCGGGGTCATTGATGAGGCGTGCTGCACCTGCTGCGTAATGCTACCCAACATTTCGCGCATCTTCCAGGCAAGTCAAGTCTTGGACGTCAGATGAAGAAGCAAACATAAAGGAGGTATAATCATCACGTCTCCTTAACAAACCTGAGTCGTTGGGTGCCACTGCCACTGCATTGATGTCCTTGTCGTGTGCAGCCACTGCTGCAGTCACGCGCAGCTTGGCGGGAGAGTCAGCATCCAGCGCCAGCCCCTTGGTGTCCCACACCTGCAGACATGGAAAAGAAGTCACTCCAAGTGATCATTATAATACCAGATGTATACCTGCGCAGCTTAAAAGCAAACTTGGCATCTAGCGCAAGCACTTGCAATTACAACGTGAGTGCTTGCGCACCCCAAGGACAGTGGGTTTATGCAAGCATGTTGTTGTTCAGGCTGGGCTAAGAATCAGTCCTGCTGCCTGCCGGGCTTCGACTCCCCTATCCGGTTGAGAGTAACAACATGGCTGGTCATGAGCGCCCTCTGCATTGCCTTCCTCCTTCATTCCTTCTTAATGGCTTGTATCCTGTCAAACACATACCTTGAGCAACTTGTCGGTGCCACCAGAGGCAACAAAGTTGCCGCCACGCCGCGCAAACGCCACGCAGCTCACAGCAGACACGTGGCCGGCGCCCACACCTGACGGCAGCAGCGGCGAAAGGAGCACTGATTGTTATGGGCATGCACAGCACACAGACCTGTCCAAATAAGTGCACAGATGGTATCTGGCAGGAATATATGGCAGCGCACCGCACGAGGCGCAGAGCTGCGGAGAGCACGGGCGGGCAAACAACGCATCCAAGCCTGCTGCCCTGCACCTCATGAAAAGCACTCGGAAGCGCAGCGACAGCGAGTAACTCACCGACACAGCGTGCTGCAGGAACATTCCACAGGCGCACACTCGCGTCCTTGCCCGCCGAAGCCAGCAGGGTGGTGCCGTCCGCCATGCGCAGGGCATCCAGCGCCAGCACAGTATCAGTGTGACCCGTCAGCGTCGCGGTACAGCTCATGCTGACGGCGTCGAAAATCCGAATCTGATCACTGTTTGTGGAGACCACCAAGTGGGTGGGCAGGCCGCCTGCCGCTGCAACCGCTGGCCCCTGCTCGCCCTTGCTGCTGCCGCCGCCTTGGCTGCTGCTGCTGCTGCCTAGCGTGATGAATCGCATGTCGGTGACCTCATCATTGTTGCCAATGAGCTGGCGATCTACTGCCAGGTCAGCGCCAGCCGGGCGGTGGAACAGCAGGCGGCAATCCTGTGTAGCCGTCAGCAAACCTGCCGCGCCCGGCAGCAGGGTGACCTCTACTATGCCCCCAGCAGCGCTGGAGGTGGCTGCTGCGCTGGCTGGCTGCTCGTACACACACTTGCCTGTGTCGGCGCGCCACAGGCGGACCATGCCCTTCTCCCCGCCTGTGGCAAAGCACACTGGAGGCGGCGCCCCCTTGGCTGCCTTTTTGCTGCTGCTGCTGCTGCTGGGCAGGCCAGGGAACGCGGTTCCAGGCGGCAAATATGCCAGGCCTGTGGGAGAGGGCCAGAAGGGGCCGTGAGATCACCAAAAAAAAACTTGCTTGTTCAGCTTGGAACATCAGGATGACAAAGACGTTCAACCTTCAAACACCGTCAACTCTGGCCACGTCCAGCAACTGTTCGTCCTTGATGCCCAGCCACCTGCCCACGATGTTGTGCCTTAGGCACCGGTACTGTGGCAATAACGTTGTAGTCCCTCATGAAACCCATCACTTAAAGACATGAACACAACATTACCCACTCCCCACACCTCAGCTCACCTTCTAGCGCTTCATACACAGGGACAGTGGCTATCTTGCTGTAGTCCCGCATGCTCCACACCGTCACCACGCTGTCTCGCCCGCCAGACAGCAGCGTCCAGCCATCGGGAGAGAGGCTGAGCGAGGTGACCGCTGAAAAGTGTCCCTTCAGCACTGCAGGAGGCGTACAACAGAATGGGAGGTACGGAATGGGGAATCGCAGAGAAGTGGCCCTCTCGAATTGCCGTGCGAAATAAGCACGTGCCGGCGGTGTCGTGATGATCATCAATGTCAGCTGGGGGCAAGTCAGGAACATGTCCTTGAAAGCAGGATGCGTCAAGTGCATGCCATGCTCAAGTCAAGCACAGCAAGTCACCATTGAGGGCAGCGTGAAGACAGGGCAGCGTGAAGACTATCTCCCCGGCACGGCACGGCATGCACACCAGCTGGCCCACCCCGCGCACCTGCTGCACACGACTTGGTCACCAGATCCCACACCCGCACTTCCCCATCGTCGCCCGCGCTGATCAGCATGAGCTGGCGCGGGTGGAAGAGCACGCGCAGCACCACGCCGCTGCAGTGCAGGCAGACAAGCAGTCGGTAGGCTCCGCAATCAAGCAACGAGACAGCTAGAGGTTTGGGGTCAGAAGGCTCAAGCAGAAGGAGTGAAGAAAAGAGAGGAGGTGGCAAAAACATGATTGGAGTTTGGCAAGAGGGATGCCCGCCCCTTTTTGACAGGGCGCAGCGCTGGTGGCTCTGTGACGCCCTGGTACCAAAGGGCCTCCACAGGCGGAGGGGTCTCTGTGAGGAGCCCGCGCCCCCGCCCGCGGGCGCTGTTGCATGGCCACAACTCAAGCGCCGCTCCATGGAGGGAGGAGGGTGATCTTGAGGGCCATGCTTTCTTGCTAGCCAGGTGGCTGGCAGGGTTGGTGCAAATGCAAGGGTGCTGTTCCAGTGGACAGCGAGCGATGAGGATGCGATGTGCCAATGCTCGGGCAAATGGATCTGGGCTGGCGCCAGCACGCTGCCTGCCGCTTCAACTATCATCAGCCCTGCCCCCTGCACGCCCCAGCCTGGATCACCTGTGGCCAGTGAAGGAGTGAGTGCAGAACCCGCCGTCCACGTCCCACACCCGCACTGTGCGATCTGCACTGCTGGTGGCCAGAAGACCGCCTGTTGCATCAACTGCCATGTCAGCTACGGGCGCCTTGTGCCCCTTGTAGCTGCGCAGCGCCTGCCCGCTTTCCAGCGACCAGCAGCGCAGCTGCAGGCTGCGTGACGCTGCAAAGAGCAGGCGCGCATCGGGGCTGAGCGCCAGCGATGTCACCGGCTCCGAATCCTGACACAGGAAACAGGCAAGCAGGGGCGCGCCGGTAAACATAGTCAGCAGCCGGGGCAGATGGGGCATAGCTCACATCAATCACACTCTGTCAAACGATACTGATGAGGACACGGCTATGAGACGTGCAACCCACTGCACGATGGAGAGCCGGCAAGCAGACAATGCCTGGTAACCAGGTTCAGCCAGCAGCCGCAACTCACCCCGGGCAGCGTCTTCACGATGGCGCCTGATGCCATGTCCACCAACTGCACAGCATCACAACAAGCATATTCTAGTCAGGCGCTTCAGGTCAGGCGGTGATGCAATTGTTGCATTGCCTTCAAGCACCCCCCGTCCAGGAATCTTGCACCCTCCAAGCCCTCTGCCTGCCCACCCCACAGAAGTTCTCACTTTGACTTCATCTGCGCAGGCGCAGGCCAGCAGCCGCCCATCTGCTGAAAGCTGCGCCGAGCCGCCTGTGTAGAAGACTTCAAGCTTGGAGCGCACACGGTAGTTCTGCTTGGCGGACGCCATGCCTGGCTGGCACGCCGGCTTGCAGGACTCCTGGAACAGAAGCAGTGTTGGTGCAGGTGCAGCCCATTAGCATCAACATGCAAGCAGCACATTTGCAGACTCAAAGGCTCAAAGGCCGGCGGCGCAGGCGGCACAGGCGGCAGCAAGTGGAGGACAGCGACGCCCGGCCCCTAGCTGGAGCACGCGGAGCGATTCGCTGCTGTTATGTGATGCACGATTATCGACCAGGCCCAGCCCCAAAGGGGTAGCCAGGTGAGCCACCGGGCATGCATGGCGCTCACAGAGCTCCGCCGATGGTCCCGCCCGCCTCACCTTCCGCCCCTGCTAAATATGTATCGCCAGCAATATGCAAGTGCGCCGCCCAGTGCTCAGCTCAGCTTTATGCCGACTGTTGCGGCATGGGAGTTCGGGCCGCTGCCAAATGACTTTGACTGAAACAATCTTGCACCTGGTAGTGCCGCAGCGGCCGGGAAGGGTGTCGGCTGCAGGGTGAGCGGCCAGCGCTGCCAAGTCAGCGCGGCGGCGGAGCTGTCTGTGGTGACTCTGTGGTGGACCAGCTGCGAGTGGTCTATTTCAGCTGGCTGTACAGAGCGAGCACGTGCGTGAGGAGCATAGGAAACAAAATAATACAGGATAGGTTGTGGTGAGTATGGGCAAGCGCCGCTCACATCTGTGTACGGATGGAGCACAGTGAGACATATAGGGAGGTGGCCCACTGTGTCTTGCAACTCCCATCTGCTAAACTGAGCGGCCAGCTTCAAGCAGTATGGCCCCATGCCAGCATCTGGTGAGCGCAAAGACGGCCAGGTAAACCCAACAGCAGTTGAGCAGCGCACGAAGGCTTTCTACCGCCCCTGCTTCGTGCGGTCCCGCTTCTTCAGAGAGTCCATGTGTGCCTGCAGAAGAAGCAAGAGAAATCGCTCGTTGATAGTTGCACGTGAAGGTGAGGATACAGCCAGCCAGGTCCCCCGGTTTGCAACAAACTGTGCTGCCAGGCGGGGACACGTAATGACTCGCTACGTCCTTGCTGCCTGGGTGTGCGTGCCAACTGCACAAACATGTGCGCGCAAACATCCCAGCAACGTAGGCCACTTGTACTTTCTGCTCCTGCCCCAGCCGGTGCTCGTACAGCATACGACCGTGCACCAAATCCAACCATCTGCCCACCCTGCCTCACCCACCCCAAAGGGTGAAATACACTTCTGGAACAGCACCTACGCACCCGCCCATCGCCTATCCACTCCACCCCGTCTTTCACCCATTCCCTGACCCTCCCCTGCCCTGCCCACCCGCATGATGGTGGTGTAAGACTCCTGGAACCGCGCCAGATTACTGCCCTGCACCACAGTGCTCAGCTTTCGGCTGCCGTCAGTGGCGCGCACAAGGCAGCGGTATTCCAGCCCAGAGTAATCCTTCTTCCCCTTGCGTGGCTTCATGTTGGCTGCATGGGAGCAAGATTTGGGAAAACGCGAAGCAGATGGGTCAAATACAATGGAGGAGGTGCTCAACGAAGCTCAATTTCACGCGGCTTCAAGTGGGCTGCACGAAACATACGCACCAGGACGGATTCTTGCATCGGCCAACCCGTTCATGTTGCTAGCAGCTTGACACGGAGATCAGTGCAGCTCTCTTGTCATAACTGGGTGCATGCAAGGATCCGCCTGGACTGCCACTCCCAAGCTGCACAGCTCAGCAAGTCCCAAAACCCAGCTTCCTCCCTGGGGGGCGGGGAGGTCTCAACACGCCTAGGAACTCACTCCGCTTCATCGTCACCCACACAGTCCCCTTTTCTGAAGTCTTCTTCTCCTCGTACAGCCTGCGAGGTAGAAAGGGGGACTTTTCCGCTCGTGAATGTATCCACCTTGCATAGCCAGCCCTGTGCCAAGTTGCATCCCGCTGCCTGGCGTCCTCGTACACAGAGTGAGAAAGTGAATGCCTCACCTGTGTAGCTGTGTGAGGAAGCCGCCGTTGTCCAGAAGCACCATGGTCTGCAGACACAAGGCAGCAACCAACCTGTTGACATCTTTGCCACGCGGTTTCCTGCCGATCAAGCTCCCATGCCCAGAATCCTAACCATGCATTTCCCTGCCAATCAAGCTCCCGTTCCCTCAGTTTGAAGCCCCTCCTTACAGCTTGGTCACGGTGAGCTCTCTGAGCGACAAGCAAGCAGCACGCCGTGGCTTGGCAGGCAGCAATCAAGGTTGCCCAGGCACCTGCCAGTATGCAGCCCAATCAGGCGGATTGGAAGCTTGACATGCTGCAGTGAGGGCCAGCCAGGTGAGGAGTAAGAACATAAGGCGAACATTGACGAGCAGGACGCTGACGGCGGCGGCAGAGCAGGCAGGCGGGTGGCGGCAGGGCTGGCCGCGGCTTCCTCCTGCATGTCCGGCGCTGATGCGCTGCGCAACTTCATGCCATTCAAGCTGCCCAAGCGGCAGCCAGCAGAGGAACGGCGCAGACTGGGGCAGATGGCAGCGCGGAGATGGCAGCGCGGAGCGGACGGCACTCACCAAGGATCCAGAAGCAGCTGCGGCCTTGTAGGACCAGCTCCGCGCGTGATCAGCTCTCCGCCCGCCTACTCCGCCTTCCTTGTCCCGCAGGCAGTACAGTGGCAACGGTCTGATTTGACTCGTGGGCTTCTGACCTGATTTGCTGGTGTATATGGTGGCCTGTCTGCACGGTCACCAGTACACAGATGTGCTGCACAGGTAGAAACCCACCTGCATGCAGCATCTAGGCTGCTGAGCTCTCCGTTTCGTTCCCGGTGCACACTCCCACCAGGTTTACAGTGGGCCGGTGCACACTCCCACCAGGTTTACAGTGGGCAGCCTCACACTTTTGCTGCCGCTGCATCAGAACTATACTGAAGTGCACATCTGCGCATGCAATGCCAGCTGCGACAAGTGGTTTCGACTGAATCAGACGTGAGCAGCGTTCCGATGGATCAGTGTATGCCAGTTGTATCAGAACTCTGCAAACACAGCCTCTGCCTCTGCCAGCTCCTCTGGCGTCTCCTTGGGCTGCGCACGCTGCTTTCGCTCGGTGTCCTGCACGGACAGATGGTGGCCGCAAGAAAGTAACGCTCTAAGCACATTTCAGCTACCGTGATCCTTTGCGCTCAAACCAAGTAGCACTACAGCTACAGCATTGGCGGGTTCCATGCACTATGCCTACCCTCCCGCCCATGCACAAGCTTCCGTGATAAAAGCAATTGGCAGCCTGCCTGCCCACATTTACACTCGAAGTGCAAACACACAAACTCACCGCCAGCTCTCGGATGCGCTTGGCCGCATCGTCGCGAGGCTTCCGCGGTGCTGCAATTTTGCGTGCCGCCAGCGCCTCCCAGTCAAAGGTCTCAAACCAGCGGTGCTGCTTCACATCCCGCGCCTTGCCCTGCGAGAGGAGCATGGGAGGTCAGCCCAGGCCAGGCACCCGCACAATCACAACGTGACCAGAGAGGTATGAGACCACGCAGTTCTTCCCACGCCCGAGTACATGCAGTAGCAGCTTTGTTGCTGCTGCAACACTGAAAGTCAACACCACACGAATGTCCACCCACTGCACCCCAGCAGACCAATGACCCCAGCTGTGCATACCTGTAGCATGCCCAGCCTCTTGGTCGGCTTGCGCTCCAGCAGGCGCAGCACAAAGTCCTTGGCAGCGGGGGACACATACGGCGGGAACTTGATGACGAAGTTGTCATCCACGATGCGCCGCATGACCACCATGGGATCGTCTGTCTTGGGGCTGCTGAATGGCTGACGCCCGGTCAGCAGCACATATGTCAGCACGCCCAGCCCCCACCTGCAGCACAGTAGACAGCAGGACAGGGGACGCTGCAATCGAGTGCTCTAAAACCTAGCCTGACAAGACTGCCTTGCTTGCATTCAAAGCTGAGCAAGACAGTGTGTTGCACCCAGGATGAGCAACAGGCAGTGGCGCCAGGCAGGCGGAAACAGTTTGGCTAAGCAGCAGCAGCAGCAGCATGAGCAACATGGCAGGCAGGCGGGCAGACGGACCAGTCCACGGAGTGGTTGTATCCGTGTGCCAACACGTTCTCAGGCGCCACGTAGCCCGGGGTGCCGCAAAAGGTGTAGGTGCGCCGCGCGTTGCCGTCCAGCATCTGGCGGCGGGCAGCAGCACGTGAACAAACAAGTTATTCTATAGATACGCACACTGAGCAGCACGCCAGATTCTGGCCAAACTCAATATCACCTGCCCAGCAAGCCAGCACACTCCTGCGCACTACCACAGCTGCTCTGAAAGGTCAAGAATGAGCAGAAGAAGATTTCCTGTTTCAAATTCACTTGCACAGAGCCCATGGAGCACGCCATTCGGTGCATCCTTGCACTGACCTTTGCGAACCCAAAGTCTCCCAGTTTGACGTAGCCTGAGTTGTCGATGAACACGTTCTCAGGCTTCAGGTCGCGGTACACTGTAGATGGTCATGCATGCGTGCACTGGGCCAGGCAGGTCAGCACGCTGCCCAAATGTGTAAGCATGTCCAGCACGACAACTCAAGCGCCTTCATTTAGCAGAAAGCTGAGACGTGCGCACACATGCGTATGGCAGAACAGCAGAGCTGCACATGTGCACATGCACGCGTGACTTCCAGCTGGGCAACCAAGTTCGTTGAGACAGGCAACACAAGCCGGCTCACCGATGCTGTGCTCGTGCAGGTATTCCAGCGCCAGCACAATGGACCCCACGTAGAAGCGTGCTAGCGACTCGTCCAGCCCCTTGAGCACCTTGATCTGCAGCGCAGCATGGGGAGCAGTGCCATGACCATACATGTTTTTGATCTGCCAGGCCAACATCGGCCAGCAGCAACTTAACAGTTCAGAGACTCGTGAGCAGCAACAAATGGTTTTCACCGAGTCATCATCAGCAGGCATCTATGGTGCCTGGCCTGCGCTGGCACCAAGATACAGGCACAGTTGATCATGCACTGTCTGAATGCGACAACCAAGGCACAACTATGTGCAAGCCCTCCCTGCCGCTCCTTTGCGCCCGCATGATGCTGGCCTTCACGTGCTGCACACCTGCGGCGCAAAGCAGCCTCGCTTCAGCGCCCCCTGCGCCACCCGCATCTTGATGACCTGCGCCTCTGACACCAGCACATCCATCAGATCACCACCGCTCATCAGGTCGAACAGGAAGTACAGATGGTACTTATCCTGCAAATGTGGGATTCGGGCAGACATACAATGTCCTGAAACAGCACGAGAACGCAGGGAAAGTTGGAGGGCAGAGGCACACAGGGCTGAAGGACAGGTGACGGACAGGTCCTGCAGGAGGCGTCCCTTACGCAACACGCAGGCAAGCACAGCATGCTACGGTGCCACCGAACACCTTGGCCAGCCAAGCTGTCAGTGCGTACACCCACTACAGCCCAAAACTTCTGAAATACAAAGCACAAATATCAACAGTGCGCATGAATTTAATTTCTTCCTGAAACAAACGCTGCATCCTGTCTGCCCCAATCCCACCTGACGTACATACAGGCAGCCCCCAGCATGCCCTACCTGGAAAGAGGCGTACTGCCGGATGCAGAAGGGGTGCGTGAGGTTGCGCGTGATGGTCTGCTCGCAGAACACGTGCTCCGGACACTGCACCACTGCGCTCTTCCGCATGCGCTTCAGCGCGTACGAGCGTCCCGTGGTCTGCTCAGACACTACGCTGACACGGCTGAAGGCACCTCCGCCCAGCACGCTGCCCTCTGTGAGCACCAGCTGCGCCATGCTGCCGTCGACGGGTGCCCCGCTGCTGCTGCTGGGCTGGCCACGCAGCTCCAACACCTCGTCTAGGTGCCCCCGGGACCGGATGACCTCCCAGACATCCGTGCCCTTGCTTCGGCTGCGCCGCCGACGACGTACCATTACCTCTGCTGGCACGCGCGAAGGGCCGCCGCGTGACTGCAGCTTCATGAGTCGCTGCGTCACCACTGCGGGCGACTTCTCACGTGACATCAGCTGCTGCAGCGGCCCCAGCACCGCCGTGAAAGTGGCGCGGTCCAGCGTTAAGCACACAAGCGATGTGACGGCCTCCACACTGGCCCCCCTGCAGGCAGGCAGCAGCAGCGTGGCATGGAGAAGGAAGCAACCCGGTTTTGTGCAAAACAAGCTGCTCTGCACTGGTAAGACAGGGCAGTCATTCTTGGAACAAAACCAAGTGCATGTATATCTGCTGCACCTACACCCTGCGCCGTGCTGCACTGCTCTTCATCACAACGATGGAACAACCACTGGCCCAGCTCTTTGCCCAGCTTATCACCCACTGTGCCCACCTGGACTCGTCCGACAGCAGCGCCCCCTCCCCAAAGAAGTCGGCCTTGAACAGCTGGTTCACGCGCTTTCTGCTGCCGCCCCCGCTGTCCTGGTACACCACCGCCTCGCCCTCTTTGATGATATAGAACAGGTCGCCCGGCTCACCCTGTTTGGAAATTATAGCAAAGAGAGCGATGAAGCGGGCAGGGCAGTAGGGTTGAGTCAACGAGAAATGGGCATGAAGTGCATTGAGGGAGAATGCAACACAGGTGATTGCATACGCGGCAGCAGATGGCGGCCGTGACCCACCACGTCCCATGAAGCGGTGCTTAGCAGTGCAGCATGACAAGCACCCACCTGCTGCACTACCATTTGACCTGCCGAAAACCGATGCTCCTCAAACGCGTCCAGCAGCGTGAGCTTCTCATCACGTGACAGCGGCGCAAGGATGGGCACTGCAAGGGCAGCAAGCCAGCTGTGCGTGAGAATACCTACTCCACCGACAAGGCAGCAGCGCAGGGCCTACAGTTGAAACGCCCGCTCCATGTAGAACCGCTGGGGGGCCCGCATATCCTTCCCCTGTGCTGTCCACAGGAAGATTTTGCAGACGCGCTCATGCATTGGCCGGCGGCACCTGTGGAGGACGACACCCCAGCACGCCATGAAGATCCTGCCAGTTGCCCTGCCCGCTCACCCGAGTTCAGGAACAGCTCCAGCTGGCTCGACTCGCTCTCCTGCACCTCCCGCACGTACTGTCTGAACACCTCACGCTCCAGCACCCACACCACCGAATTCTGGGTGGCCGCCACCGTGGCGGAGCGTGGGCAGTTGAACATCAGCGCCACCTCCCCAAAGGTGTCCCCCCGCCGCTTCATGTTGACCCGGATGTTCACGCCCTTGCGCCGCTGCAGCACCTCAAACTCGCCCGCCTTCACAACGTACAGCTCGCTAGCGCCCAGGCCTGCGGGGAGAGCCAGAGATGAGGGCAGGCAGGCAGGCGGGGCTCGCACCGGGAGGCAGCACCAATGCTGGGCCTGTAGCGTGCATCTCAAAGCAATAGAGCACACACACGCACACACACACACACACACACACACACACACACACACACAAGTTAGCAGCATGGCCCTGCAAATCGCCTGCCCACGTAGCAGCTCCTTGCATCTGCAGTCTGGACCGCCCAGCGCCAAAGCTGTTTGCCCCAGGCCGCTGCATCAGGCGCTGCCACGCGTTCCCTGAGCAGTGCCTGTGCCTGCCCCTCACCCAATCGGGAACCCACCTGTGTCCCCTTCCTGGATCAAGATTTCACCCGCTGCGATAGGCCGCTCATACATCTCTCGCACTACCCTGCGCTGCGCCCCACGGTCCAGGTTATTAAATAGCAGCACCTTGGTAAGGCTCTCCTGCAGGGGTTCGGGTTGAGCACGAGAGCAGCAGGCGGCGGGGAAGCGGGGGAGGCCGTTCAAGTGGCAGCCTGCGGCGGAGTGTGGTAAGCTACTGGCTATAGACAGGGGCTGGTGCCACCCATATGCCTCTCCCCTAGAGTAAAGACACTTACAGAAGCAGAGGTGATACCTGGCAGTCTGCACACCTCTATGTATGGCCAGTCGTCGTTCGTTGAGCGCACACTGTTGGGCGGCAGCCCGCGCTGCCTCCGCGCCTTGCCCTCTGTTACTGCCTGCTGGCGTCCCACATTGCGCCCGCCCTCTAGGCCCTCCCCAGACAGCGTGTTGCCCATGGCTAGACGCCTGCAGGCACGGACGGGCGGGCTGGCAGCTCAGCACTTGCGGAGTGTCGGGCAGTGGAGGCGGCGGCAGGCGGCGGCCGGCAGTTGTGCCGGCCCAGCACGCTGTGCGCTGGCGGTGGCCAGCGACGGGCGACACCCCTTGCTGCATTGCGCTGCGAGGGAAAAGGGGCGGCGACAGGTCCTGAACAGCGGTCCTGCTGCGGCGACTCACAAGACGTTTCAGGCTTGACTGTCCTCCGCTACAGGCTTGTGTATGGACGGGGCGGACACACTGCCAAACCGGCGTCCGGCACGGCGCCGTGCCTCGCCGGCAGCAGTTGAGCGCGTGGAGAGCCTATCAGTGAGGGGTACCGATCTTCGCCTTTCGCTACGTTCGCCTTTCCTTTCCTTCGCCTTCGGCTAGTTCGCCTGGCAGATCACCCTCGTTCCTTCGGTGCTTCCGCTGAAGCCCACCCGCGGTCAAGTGCTTCCTTCGTTTCGTTCGTTCGCTCGCAGTGATGAGAAGAACAGCCTCCATTCCTTTCCTTCGTTTCGTTCGTTCGCTACGCTGGTCGCAAGGCTTGGCCAGGCTGGGCCAGGCTGGCTTCGGTTCGGTCGCTTACTTCGGCCTTGCATAACATCCCTGCTCTTCTTCGTTCGTTCGGTTCGTTCGGTTGGCTTTGGCCCAGAGCGGAGGGCACCTTCGCTTCGTTCGCTTCTCTAAAGTCTGCAGATTCCAGTACCGCTGCAGTACCTCACCTCCTCAGCGTGCTACAAACAGCTTCGTTCGGTTCGAAGGCAATGTAAAAACAACTTCGGAGCCAAAGAAACCGACCCCCCCCACACACAGGGGCTGAAAAGCACCCTTAAAAACCTAACATCCCCACCGCCTTGTGACCCCCACCGTGCACCGGCGTTGGGCCGCCACCAAGACCTAAGGGCGTGCTGCGCACGCCCAGGAAA
>JTEE01000114.1:137307-196796 GCA_002896455.3 Chlorella sp. ArM0029B | reverse complement strand
GTGGGTGGGTGCTACCTCGGGAAGTAAGGATTGCAAGGGTGAGGTTGCAGTAAATAATGTTGAGCTAGCATGGCACCGCAGCACGCTTTGTTCATCTGTCAAGGGGCTATATCTTCAACCAAATGCACAGGCGGGCGCTTTCAGCCCTTGGTTTCTAACAATATGCGAGCCAACCGACCCGATTGTGGGGGTGGGAGCCCTGCTTCCTGTACAGAGAAAGCCGGCTGGGAATCGCCTTCACATTACACCATCATCCCTGTGCTCTCCCGCCCCGCTTGCCCTGGCCGCAGACCGTGGAGCTGGAGGTAGAGGTGGACATGCTGCGCGCCAAGGCCAAGGCCAAGGCCAAGGCAGCGCCGCCGTCGGCGTCGCCGCTGGCGGCGGAACTGGCAGACGCCTCCCTGAACCTGTATGGTGTGATGGCGCTGCAGAGTGCAGCGGATCCAGAGGTGGCGGCAGCGCTGGCAATGTTGTTGCAGCAGCTGACGTGGTGCCAGACAATGGCGCAGGCGCTGCGCAACAACAGCAGCAGCAGCAGCAGCGTGTTCAAGGCCCCGGCGGGCGGGCGGCAGCCTCACCTGCCACCTCAGCCTGCCCGCTCCACAAAATTCAAGATCGTGTTGCCGCCCAAACCGCCGCAGCAGCAGCAGCAGCAGCAGCAGCAGCTGGTGCCCACCGCCGACGCACCTCTGGCGGCCGGCCAGCTGCTGCCGCCGCCGCCAGCTCCGGCGGGCCCGCCAGCCCACAGCCAGCCCACCCGGAAGCGGGGGGCAGGGCCTGTCACCTACCCCAGCACCGCTGCTGGCACGTACGGCTAGAGTGAGCGCTGAGCGCTGCCACTTCTGAGCGTGGCACCTGTCCGCCTGTCCCCATTCTGCAGATAATCCCATCTATCCCATCCACTGCTGCAAAAGGCCCATAAGCCAGTAGCCTTGATGCCAACCACGCCAGTCCCCTTTGGGTTGGCTGTGTATCTCGCCATTGCCACTCCCTTTGCTGTGATCTTTCCCGCTTTGGCCTCGTTTGAGAGTGCATCCTGCTTGAGCCCTGCTGGCTCCTTTTTCCCTTCTTCCAGGACCCCCGTCCCCCATGCCTCTGCGTATGATACTTAGCGTTTTGCCTTCTTCCAGGCACACCCCTGTCTTTGTTTCCTGCATCCCCAGCCTGTTTTTGTTTTCTGTCCCCATCAGGACACCTGCATTTTTCTGTACCTGCATTTTCCCTTCTGCCAGGACCCCAGTCCTTATGCATTTGATACCTGCGTGTTTCTAGAGCCATCCCTTTCCTGTTTCTGAGCGGATAATCAATGTGTCAAGACAGAAAAAATGTAAAAAAAGAACAGTAATTTAGCAGGGCTGAAATGGGCACAGTAGGCAGTAGATTCCCCAGGCCTGGCTGTAACATCACTGCTTCAGTAAGGCCAACAAGGCAGCAGGGGTAAAAAGTACCGATCGGTGGCCAGCAGGGGTAAAAAGTACATGGTAGGGGCCAGGGGGTCTAGACCTTTGCTGACGGCTCGTAAGCGCCCAGAAGTGACGCAAACGCTCTCTTATGCGCTGCGCTTCCAACCCTGCGCGGGGCCACACTCATCCGGGGGGCCGGCGGGCCGGCCTCTTAGTTGGCCAGTGGGGGACTGGGCCATCCCCTGGTGCTGAATTGCGGGGGCCCCGGCAGAAAGGCGTCCACACGCAGCCTCAAGCTGCGGCAAATGCCTGAACACGCACAGCGACACCGACGAAACTGGCACTTGGGCCATCCATATGAAAATGCAAAGCCGCGGCCAGCTGCCGCCAGGACAGAGTGGACAAAGCGCCACTGGCCTGCCTCGGTCACATTTACATTTAGGCTATGCAGTAGTTAACACGGCCATGCTATCTTAAACCATGTTGTACATACACATTTTGATTGGAGCACATCAGGGGCTAGCCATGGCCGTCCGCCTTGCTGCTACTGCAAGCTGCGCCACTTCCCATCAAATGAGTCGCAATCACGCTGTCTCCAGCAACTCCTTCAGCATCTCTTGCTGGTCAATCAGGATCATGCTTTGGATGCTGTCCTCCAGCCCGCCCTCCATAACCTTGTTCAGGTCGTAGTTGTTCTTCGAGCGGTGATCTGCAGCCTCAGGGGAGTAGCGTGGGTGGGATGAGCATCTGCCTGCACGCCTGATACCACACTCAAGATCATGGCCCCAAGCAGCAGCCAGTCGATCTGACTGTGTGTCCGCCCCAGCACCCACCAACGCCATGACCACCAACCCACCGTTCCTACGCGCGTGCTGCCCACCCACCCCACCCACCATTCCTACGCGCGTGCTGCCCGCCCCACCCACCCACCGCTCATGCGCGTGTCTTTGAAGTTGTACGTCTTGATCTTCTCAGACCGGCTGCCCGTTCCCACCTGGCTCTTGCGTCGCGCCGAGATTTCGCTGCGAGGCAGGGAGGCGGGGGGGGGGCAAAGGATACACAGGAAGGGAAGATGTTCAGTGCTGCGCCGTGCAACTCATGCGTCATGCTCTCCCCTTGCTTGCTCATCGGCCCTCCACTGTTATTTTCACATTCAGCCTGTCAACCCTGCAGCCCTGTACCTGCGCTGCTTCTCCAGCTCAAGCTCAAACAGCTTGGCGCGCAGCAGCGTCATCGCACGCTCACGGTTCCGCCCTTGCGAGCGCTCCTCCTGCAGGCATGCGGGCACAGCAAGGCAGCGTGGTGCACGTTGGGTCCAGGTGCAGCTACAGCCGAATGGAGCGCGCAGGTGTGCTGCCGTGCTGCAGTTGCAGGGACCATGCCGCGCGCATACCAGCCACGGTGCCTGACATGAGGCTGCCTGACATGAGGCTGCTTGACCAAGAAAAACCACCCCTGGCATCCAGCAGCATTGCTTTCCAGCTGCCGCAGCCTTGCTTCTAGCCCAAAGCTTGCAGCAGCATACCTGGCAGAAGATGCGGATGCCTGTGGGCTTGTGAAACAAGTCCACCGCCGTCTCCACCTTGTTCACGTTCTGCCCGCCCGCACCACCTGCTCGCGCAGTGCTCAGATCGATGTCCTACAGGCAGGCATTTGGGGGTCGGACAGAGGCAACAGGGTCGGCAGGTGCAACAACGGATCACAGCCCAACGCAGCAGGAAAGGGTGGCCTCAATGGGCAGAGCCACCACTCTTCTTGTTCACACGTAAGTGCATGCACAGCATTTGAGTGTCGTTGATGCATGCCGTGAAAAAGCAGTGGCCCCTAACAAGTGTCTCCCCCCCAGCCTCTCCTTCCCCTTTTCCACGGCTTGCCTTGGAGTTGAATACACACGCGTCATCCACCACAGGGCATGATGCATGCTGGCCACCTTCCTATCTCCTGACCAAGAAAGTCCACGACACACCGCAGTGCAACTTTGCTTTCTCATCTACCACAAACCTTACACATCAACACCCTGGCATTTCGTGACTACAGCAGACTTCTAACCTTGGCCTCAATCTTCACTTCCACGTCGTCCACCTCAGGCATGATGGCCACCGTGGCAGTGGAGGTGTGCACACGCCCCGACGAGTCGGTGGCGGGCACGCGCTGCACGCGGTGCACACCCGACTCATACTTGAGCTTGCTATACACCCTGCAGAACAGCAGAGCAGCGGCGGGCAGGTGAATATGTAGACGGGCGGGCAGGCTGCCAAGTGTTCCGCTACCTACAGGCAGCACACTTGCCTGCCAGAGTATAGAGATAACTGAGATTCCTGCTGGGGCCAGACCAGTGTGCCCAATGTAGAAAGGAGATGCGTGGAGCGCAGAGTGACGGCACCACACGCCTCCCTCCTTTTCCACTGGGCACACCGTCTGATGCTACACCGGCAGCGGAGGTCCCCAGACCTGTGCCAACGCACCTGTCTCCAATGACCTGCAGCACACACTCCTTGTAACCGCCCCCTTCTGCTGAGGATTCGCTTAGCAGCGACACCTTCCAGCTCTGCAAAAGTATGAAGGGCCCACATTGGGTAAGAGAGACATTGGAAGTGGCCCGGCTCACCCAAGGCCCTGATGCTGCAACACCAGCAACAAGAGCCTCGCGTGCGCACCTACAGGGAGTTCCTTGTCCCGTCCAGCATGGTTCCTGCTCAACCTTGGGCTGAAACCTCCCGCTCACCTGGGTGTCTGCGTACTTCTGGTACATGCGGATGAGATCAGCTGCCCAGAGCGCAGCCTCCTCGCCGCCTGTGCCCGCCCGGACCTGCAGGGTTCACACACGGGGGCCAGATGCGTTTGAACTGCTTCCTGCTGCCTGCCTACATGCAGCTGAGATGTCCAGGAGCTCGGGTGGGCTGGACAGCTAGCAGATGCCCACTGCGAGCGAGCTGGCAGCCCCACCACCAGCAAGCCAGCAGCGCCCCAGCCCACTTCAACACAGACTACTCATGCATGCCAGCTGCATGCCAGCTGCAACCCACCCCAGCAGCAAATCTCTGCAGCATGGCAGCAGCACGGCAGCAGCAGGGATGCAGCCTCCCCCCCGCCCACCTCCAGCATGATGTTCTTCCCATCTAGCGGGTCCTTTGGCAGCAGCAGAAACTTGAGTTGCTCCCCCTTGTCCTCAATCTGCTGCTGCAACTGCTCCACCTCATCTCGCGCCAGCTCAACCATCTCAGGGTCCCCTGCAGTTGATGTTGACGGCGAGCGGTGGGGTGAGGAGCAGCGTGCACAGAGGTGCGCAAGCATCGGGGAGGGTCGTGTCCTGTGGTGTGCACGCAACGGCAGTCTGCAGCCTGCATGCAGCTTGCGGACGCAACGAAAGGGCTGCCACTGCCAAGTTGGAGCTGAGACACCCCACTGACGTGTGCAATCGACCCAGCACACGCAACCAGTGCGTCGCAGCCAGTCCGCGTGAGGCACAGACAACAGATACCAAAGCACGCACCCTCCGACTCCTTGAGCATCTCCTTTGCGTCTGCCAGCTGGCGCTCCAGCTCCTTGTATGCCTGGTACTGATCCACCGCATCCTGCATGTCTGCCACCGACCGCACCAGCTTCTGGTACTCTGTGTTGTTGCCAGACACCTCGGGGTCAGCCATGCGCAACTGGACGAGGGCAAGGGCAGATGCGAACCAATGCAGCGCTCAGGATAGATGTCAGGTAAGGGGTGGGTGTCGCATCGGAATTGGGACTGCATGTTGTTGTCAGCCACCTTGCAGCCTGGCATGGGCGTCTGGGAGGGTCCAGAGACAGGGAATGGCAGGTGGTGGCTGGGGAAGACCGCAGACGGGCAGGTGGGTTCAAAGAAAAGGGCAGCCCTGCCACACATGCTCTCCCAACGAGGCCTGCCGGAGAACTTGACACGAAGCCTGCATGTCGCAACTGGCTGCCGAGCAGGCTGGGCAAGTGCGCAAGCACCTGCAGCTCCTTGAAGCTCTTCTCCGTGTCTTCCAGCTTGGCGATCACATATTGGTCCTGCAAAGAGAGGAAGGCAGAGGCATACAGCGATGCCGTCAGCACCCTCTGCTGCAAGCTCCCTCTAGGATCGCGCATAAGAAAGGTTGTCCAGTGGCTGCATAAGCACTCTCGATCGGCAACGCGGCGGAACAGGCGCCACGACCGGCACCGCCGCCACTGCTGCCACTCGCGAGCGACCCCAGCTGCGGCTGTCACGTTTTCCGTATCTTCTGCGTGCTGATGCTCTCTTTCAGCCGGACGAAAACGCACCGCTGCGGCCTGCACTTGCACTGGTCTGCGCCGGGCTGTGTGCCGTCTGCTGCTGCCGCGACGTGTGCTAGTGAACGGCCGGGCTGTCGCCGCCCGCAGGCAAGCTGCCGCTTGCATTGGTGCCCGTCTGCCAAGCTCGTTGCGGTGCAAAGCTCTTTCCGCGCTCTGTAACTTTGGGCTGAGGTGCAACTGCAATCTAGGATGCCTTACAGTAATGATGTAAAGGCAGCAGCGAGGATAGACTTGGCGGCAGGTGGCTTAGCCGCCAGGTGGGCGGCCGGCATACCCGGCAGGCAGGGATGGCGGCCAGCACCGCAAAAGAGGGTACAGTGAATGATGTTGGGGGAGAAATTGGGGATAAATGTAGCTACTGATACAGAAGGCTAATTATGTAGATACTCCTGACGGTGGGTGCAGCCCAACGCAAGCTGCCAACCCGCCACCAGTGCCGCGGGCAGCCTCATTTAAGTCGGCTTGTCTGCTGCTTCACAGCCATCTGCGCTGCTGTCTGCTTGTGCCGGTAACGCCTCCAAGGACCCCATCGCCGGCAAGTGGTAGAATGGGGTTGTGGCGGCACAGCACAGCCACTGCGGCCCGCGGTACTTGTCCCGGACTGCAGCAGCAGCGCAAGGGCAGCAGGCGGACACTGTTAGCTGGACCGGGCATGATATTACTTCAGCGAACGCTCCTGCCTCTCGTCCTCGTGTCCCCCAGCGGTAGCAGCGCAATGCAGCACCAGCCCAGTGCAGCGGCCATACACCCAGCCGACCCACCTGGCAGGTATGGGGACGTGTAGTCGCGTGCCATGTGCGCTGCACGCTGCAGCGCCAGCAGGCGCCGCATGCATGGGCGCAGCTGCTCTACCGAGTAGCGGGTGACCGACGGCAGGTGGCTGTAAGCAAGTAGACAGACAAGCGGAAGAGGGTGGGGCGTCAAGCAGGGTGGGCTCAGCAGAGCAGGGCGTGGGTCGGAGCAAGCACCCCCAGAGCGATGCAGGGTGGCCAGGGTTTGATCAGCAACAGCAGGGCATGAGCCACGAGCAAGCCTGGGCAGTGCACAGCCATTGCCACCGTGCTGGGTTGCCAAAGGCGCTGCTAGCATGGGTCAGGCGTATTCACCTGATGCCCTGGCTCTCCCCCATGTACAGCTGGGCAAGCAGCGTTGCCGCTGAGGCGATGTGTGAGGGGCAGTGCTGCAGCAGGTCGTATTCTAGCATGGCCAGCTCCTGCAAGAGGGCGGCACAGCGTGTGGCGGGGGGCAGTGGTGCGGTGGGGTTCAGCGGCAGGGAGGACAGTGGTGGGCAGCTGCGGAGAAGTGGCTCCGCATGAAGCCGCCTTGTGCTACTTGCAGTGGTGGGGCACCTTCAAGCAGCTGCGGGGGTGCGGGCACACGCGCACCCCCGTGCTGTACTGTATATGATTGATTGATTGATTGATTGAGTGGCACTGTGCTTCTGGGACTCCAAGACGTGGGCTCCCAGCCGGACCCCTGCTCTCATCCCTCTCTGCCACCCTCGCTCACCGCCAGGTAGCTGGCCAGAGCGCAGGTGCGTGGCTGCACGCCCAGCGCTTGCTTGTACATGGACAGGAAGGTGTGGGCGGTGGGGGTGTTGACCCGGAAGGAGAGGCAGTCCAGCACAATGGCCTCCATCCGCAGCAGGTCGCCAGGCTGCACAGAGGGAAACAGGGTACCGGCAGGAGGCAAACAGTAAGACTAGTGTTCAAAGCATATTGGCCTCCATGCGGCGCAGGTAGCCGGGCTGCACGGGAGAGACAAGGAAGGAGGGCAGGGAGTGGACGTGTGTGTGTGTGTGGTGGTGGGGGGGGGGNGGGGGGGGGGGGGGGGGGGGCGCAGCAAGAGTAGGATTGCCTGGTGTGCAACCTGGTGCGCCGTTACAAGGGAACGCACACGCTGGCGGTTGGGCAGCACTTGCCCAAGCAGAGCGTGAGGGTTTGAGAGGACGTGGGCGAGCCGACAGCCAGGGTGGATCACTGGGCAGGCAAGAGCACATCCAATGAACACAGCACTCAAGGCACCAGCCTGCTGGGGTTCAACGCACCATGAAGCAGTTGTCTGTAATGTTGGTGAAGTCCAGCACAGACGGGTGCATCTCCTGCAAGCAAGACACGCACAGGCCCATCTCAGATAAGTTGGGTGCGGGCCAGGACGCTTCCCGAACAGGCGGACAGCATGAGCCGCGCTGCACGCCTGAAGGTCACGCATCTTCAGGCCAATGCCCCAGTAGCTTCCCCGCACCTCTTCGTGCTTGGCCGCAATGAGCATGCAGGCCACGGACACAAGCTGCAGCTGCGTGCGCGGCACGCCCTGCAGCAGGGCACAGCGGGCACAGCAGGCAGCAGCAGCAGGCAGCAGGTTCCCGTAAGCAGCCAGGCTTCCCGGTCGGGGTGATGTGTGCAGCAGATGTGCATACAGAGCGAGCGCATTGACGCTGCCGCCATCCGACGACAGACTACAAATGCCTGCAGGTGATCAAGCGTGGCAGCCTGTCCCCACGCACCTTGGAGGTTGAAAGGAAGCGGTCGAGCAGCACGGTCCCCAGGAACAGCGTTTCCTGGTGCAGCCCAAACTCAGTGGCCACTTCTACCAGCCAGCTAGCTGCGGTGCGCCGCATGGTGGCGTCAAGGAAGAGTTCTGGCGACACAGCAGGCCCGTGCTGCTCCAGATAGGCTGCACTGGGCTGCAGCTCTGCCTCGGTGTCAGCAAGCACGCTGCAGCATGGGTTAGGTTGAGAAGTGGAGTGGTCGGCAGATAGCAGGGAGAAGGGGCAGCAAAGGTGGGGACAGCAGTGGCACGGGATGCAAGGCTGCACAAGCATGCGGCGGCGGCGGCGGCAGTGGCAGCAGGCGGCGGCTGGCAGTGGGAGATGGGCGGGCACAGAGCAGCGGCGGCAAAGGGGCTGTCGGGTGTTGCAAAGGCCGAGGGGCAAGCCTGCTGGTTGCAAACGCCCGCCCCTGCTCGCTGAACCATCCATGAATACGCACCTGAGCATCTCTGCAAGGTCTGGGTCACCTGCCAGCCGCAGGGGCTGCTGCTCTGCCAGGGCGGGCATCGCCACCGCGGCCCCCGCGTCACCGTCCCCCTCCTCAACGCCCATACTCAGCGGCGACTGGTAAACCACAAACCCCTCCTCCGCCTCCAAGCTGCTGCAGTCTTCGGCATCCGCATCCTCCAGCTGCTCGCCGCATGACAGACCCAGGCAGGTTGCTCTGGCCTCGGTGTCGAGGCTGCAGGGCGGCTGCCCCAGCTGCCGCGGCGCTGCGGTGTGGGGGCTGTGCAGGCTGCCGCTGTCGCGAAGGGTGCCGACCGCCACAGTCCCCAGAGAGTCCTGCACAGGGGGCAAGGGGCAGGAGGAGGTGAAACTCGGGAGGGAAATTTCCCGCCGATCGCTAGGTCTGTGACTGCGCCCCCTTTTGCGCCTGCAAGCTTGACGCACCTGGCTCTCAAATCGGCGCCGCTTCAACGGATGGCAGCCCTGTAGGAGGAGGGGGGGCCAAGGATACGAGCGACTCGGCTTCCCGGCTTCCCCCGCCAGGCAGCTGACAAACGTGGCCCCGGCAGTGTGGCACGCGTGCATCGCAGCTGTAGCAAGCAGATGTGCTGCTTGAGGAGGGCGGCAGCCCAGGAGCCGGCTTCTCATGCTGCTCTCACCTCTGCTGCTCGTGCGGGCGCCCGCAGCTGGCTGGTGACTGCCGCAAGAGCTATCTCTTCCGACTGGGAGGACGCAGCGCTGTCCAAGCAGCTCAGCATATTTGGGAGCTGAAAGTGTTGCTCATTGGTTGAGGGGAGCGGGCTATTTGTTCTCCTTGAAGTTTCGACGGAAGCACGCGAGCGATCAGAAAGGAATCAACAACACGCTCTGTCCGGGCGCGTGTGGCGGGCATGACTGCAGCGGCGCGCTGTGCTGTGCGCCGTCCGGGAGAGACGGGCGTAGCGCGCACGAACAACCCTACATGTCCGCAATCTCTGTACCTATATTCCTCCTATACTTGTCTATTTTTTGTTTGCCATGGCTTTTTCAAGGAAAATTGTTACACACAGTGTGGTCGGGTGGGCGCAGAAGAACAAGAGGTAGACTAAATGGCGGGCCCCGCGTGCGCCGACAGCATTGACGGCATTCAGATGTTGATGCCGATCTTCTTGGCGGGCGCAATCTCCAGCACATTGCCTGCATACAGTCCACAGGGTTCAACGCATCAGGGTGAGGATCAAAAGGGCGCATCAGGCGCCTGGGTGGGTGTACATTGCAGGCCGCTGCCCGAGCAGATGCCTGCGCCCCCGCACCTGGCTTGCCGGGCAGGCTGCCCTTCACCACGATGGCACCCTTCTCGGCGTCAACCATCAGCACCTGTGCCACGCAAGGATGAAGGGCTTGAGGAGCGCAAATGACTGCAAAATCCGGGTGCTGGCCGCATGGCAAGCAGCGGACAGCAAAGAGGACGGGCAACAGGAAGCGACTGCCAGCCCACACAGCGTGTGCTGCCACGAGGCGCTCCATGCAGCACCTCACACAGCCTGTTCACAGACCCCACTGCAACAACTGAACGCTTTCATGCCACACGAGACTAACGCTGCACGACCTGCCCGCATGGCCATGCCACAAGGCCCAGCCCTGCGCACCTCGACCTTCCGCAGCTTGGCGCGCACGTTGCCCATCTGTCCGGCTGCCTTGAGGCCGGGGAACACGCGGCCGGGGGAGGAGCCGGGCCCGGTGGATCCGTGCTCACGCTTGGACTTGGATCCGTGCGTCATGTTACCGCGAGCAAAGCCCCACCGCTTGATGCCGCCTGGGGGCGGGGGAGGGGTGCGGAGGGCGAGAGGGATGATGGCCTGCCAGGGGAGCCGTTGAGCGCTTGGACATAGAAGCAGCACCCCGCTGGCAAGGTGCTTTCCTCAGCTATAAAGCCCTCTGCAATGGTGCGCCATGCTGCGGGCTTCAGGCACAGAAGTAGGACCAACAACACCTGCCGCTCACCCTGGAATCCCTTTCCGATGGTGGTGCCCGCCACATCCACCAGGTCTCCCGCTGCAAACATCTCCTCAATCTTCAGCTGCTGCCCCGGCTCGTACGCCGCCACGTCCTTCACCTGCTCCACGTACCCAGGCAGGCAGGGAGCGGTGTCAGTTACGAATACACTGGGCTGTCAACACAGAGGTTGCCAGGTTGGGCATTGCTGGGCAGCACCGGCGACGAGGCCGGGCTGGGCATTGGTGGGCAGCGCCGGGGGTGGGGCGCTGCTGCTACCAGCCAGCAGCAATAGCAGGTCTCCTGCCCAAACGCAGCAGCACCAGCGGCGCGCCCAACCATGTGGCCCCAGCCCCGCCCCTCGTACCTTGAATTCCCGCAGGTGCTTCATGGCCGGCACGCCAGCCTTCTTCAGGTGGCCCATCTCTGGCTTTGTGATCTTGTTCTCTCGGCACGTCAGGTAGCCCACCTGCGTGCACACACAGGCACAGGCTCAAATTCGGTGAGTCGTCCAAGAGCATACACGCCTGCAAGGCGGGCGACCTCCACCAGGAGTGTATACCGCTGCAACGCGCTGCGCGGCTGTGCTGTGCTCCACCTCCGCACCTTCAAGAGGTACGGGCGCTGCACTGCGCCCGATGAACTTGCACCACAGCGCAACCCACGTGCAAAGTTGGGTTGTACACAGTTCTTGCGCGCCGCTGTATGCAAGTCCCCCCCCCGCACGGTCCCCTCACACCCGCTCCACCGCGTCCCGCTTCACATCCTGCAGCACCCACTATGCACACCTGAGACCCCTCGAATGACCTCACCTGCACCGCCGCGTAGCCGTCCTTCTCCACCGTCTTCACCTGGGTCACCATGTTGCCGCCGTCGAGAGCAATGACGGTGGCGGGCAGCACCATGCCGTCACGGAAAAACTGCATACACAAACAGGCAGACAGGCGGCCGGGCAGGCAGCCGGGTGGTGAGAGAGGTTGACAGCGACGGAACGCGGCTGCCAGGAGTGTGCGGCTGCTCAATCAGACGATGCACGCCTGCTCCTGCTTGTGCTGTTGCTGCTGCAGCTGCTGTTCCTGATTCGTTTGTTCTGCAGCGCTCTGCAGCGCAGTTGCCGCGCTCTGCTGCTGCAGCTGACGCTGCAACGGTCTTATGCCTCCTGCCACACAAGTTGCTGCTGCTGCCGCCTGCCTCGCCGTCACCGGCGCGCCGCTTCAGGCTGCTGCCGCCACACCAGCGGCATTGATCATGCAGCACACCTGCATCATGCCCGCCTTTGTGCCATACACGCCGACGCCTGCAGCACAAAGGAGCACAGCAAGGCAACAACATGGTGGGTGTGCTGCTTACGCAGGTGGCTGCCGACAGCCCACCGCGCAGGCGGCCGCCGCCAGCCCACCGCCGCCACCTCTCCCACCCGCCGCGCCACCAGCCTCCGCCGGAGGCGCACATAATGGCATCTGCAACACGTGTTTTGGTCGCCCATGCCTGCAGCAAGCGCAGCGGGCAAGTTTGGCGCCCAGCAGCCCCGCGCAGGCCTGCTTGCCTGCCTCCATTGTGCGTGCCATCGGCTGCACAGCATGCTGCCTGGACACCCGAAGTGCTACGGGGCTGCGCACAACCAGCCGCTGGCCGGCAAGGCTGGTGCTGAAGGACATTCTGCGGTCCTTCAAGTAACGCGCCGGCCCCCCGATGTACACAAGCGGCGAGAATGTGCTCGAGTGCAGAGGCAGGGGGCGCCAGTGGGCCCCCGCTTCCAGCTCGGCATTATCGTCCCCGTTGGCGCAGCCGCTCATGCATGGCAGGCTCCGCATTTGGTCACACAACATAGGGGTGCCTTGTACACTAAATCGGGAAGCAGCAACGAGCGCGCGGACACGCCTGGGCTGCTGCCCCTCCGCCGCCTGCCCCTCCGCCTGCAGCCGCCGCCGCCTGCTCGCACGACGACATGTTTGCCGGCCGCAGGGGCTGAGAGCCACAGGGGCGCGTGGAGCCACAAGGGTGGTCTGTATGGCTGAGACGGGCAGCATGCCAAACCAGGCTGCTGCGCAGTCTGCCAGGCCGCTGCGTTGCCCGCCTGGACGCAAGGCCGATGGGGGCGGCAGGAGTAAGCCCAGCATGGCATGTTGCTGGCCCTGTCCGGCGCAGTGGTTGACGTCCGGCACAACCGGTGCCAACACGCACATATCAGCTCCATGCGCATGCCAGAAACCTCGGCCATGGGCCCAGTCTCCGGTGCTGATGAATTTCAGCTGTGCTGCCAAAACCACTCACTGAGCGCACGTTGCAGCAACAGGAAGGCGTGTGGGAGGTGAGGGCAGAGAGGCATGACAAAGCCTGCAGCACACTGCCACCGGTAAGGATGGCGGGTGTTCGTGGCACATGCGCAGCCCTCCGCTGTCCTGGTTGATATTGGTGTGAGCAATCTGTCTGTGTAGCTGGGAATTAGACAGACACGTTCACCACTAATGGTTGCATGCTTTCTAGCAGTGTACGCAAACGTGACCAAGCTTCGTTACATGTGTCACGCAACGGGGTATGCGTGTTCCACGCTCCTGAGGAAGGCAACACCGAAGAGAGGAAAGGGTGTGCACAACAGTGTGATTGCTGCGTCAAAGCTGCACACGCAGAGAAGGCTAGGCTGGGGCATTTTTAGGAAGATCAACAGTTGGATAAAGTGGCCAGACCGGGGGATACTAGAGGGCGGGCCGACCAGGCAGCAGCTGCGCCCAAAAAGGGGCCGCCTGAAGTGCGGAGGGCATGCCAGCACGCCAGGCATAGCTCGTGACTGCGCCTGTCCTGTCACCATCATGCGTCAGGTGTCACAGGAAATCACTGCACTCGATCTCTCAGTTCTAAGCTGCGTGGGTCTGCCAGCCTTCCAGCTCGAGATGTCTGAACCAAACAAGCAGAGTTCGTTGCAACTCTTGAACCTTTGTTGATTATAGAGTTGCATTTGGAGTCCTTATTGGTGTGCCAGCAGAGAGGGCAGCAACATGCATGGAAGTCATGAGGAGCAAGCAGTGGAACCTGTGAGCAGGAGCAACAACACAGCAAAACTATGTTCCTATGGCCGGCCGCCGCCCCAGCTTGCACCGCGCTGCTGCTTGCCCGGCCTGCCAACATCCCCATCTGGCGGCCGTTTCCCGCTGGGGCCTCCGCCGCGCCCATTCTCGCTGCCAGGAGGCAGCAGGTGAGCAAAGTTGCAGCGATCGCCCATGTAGCAGCCCTGCAGAGAGGAAGAAATTGCAGTAGTGAAAGAGTGGTGGCGGTGGTGGCACAGTGGGCGGTGGAATTACAGGCCGGATTGTGGAGGCACGCATTTTTGCTGTGCAGGTGTGGAGGCCAGCGGGGAGACCCAAGCATCCATGAACTGCAGCTCCTCCTCCTGTGACAAGAAGCAAACCCCACTTGTATGAAGTGGAACCCGCTTGTGATGTGCAGACCTTACCTGTGGCGTGCTGAAGTATCGGCAAGGGCGGTTGCTGACTGGGCGCTGCGGTACCGGCGGGGGCGGAATGCCCGTCGGCTGAGGTGGCTGCCCTCGTGGTGGTGGAGGCTGACCACGCGGCGGTGGGTGCTGTCCTCTGTGCGGCGGGCCCGGCGGTGGCAGTGGCTGCCCTCGCAATGATGGCGGCAGCCCTTGCGGCGGCAGCGGCTGCCCTTGCTGCGGCAGGGGCATGCCTAGCGGGGGCGGCCTCGCGGCAGGCGGTGCACCGTGCTGCTGCTGGTGATGCAGCGGCGCAAGCTGTTGCATCTGCTGCTGCCGTTGCTGCTGCTCGGGTGCCGCGCTGCTGGGCATGCCGCCCCCAACAGCATTCAAGATGCCACTGGCGGCCAGCTGCGCTAACGCGGCGCTGATGTCGGCCACGCCCCGCCCAGGAGGTGGGGCTTGCTGCCGTGACTGCTGCTGCTGCTGCTGCTGCTGCTGCTGCTGCAACTGTTGCTGCTGCTGCTGCGGCGGCGGCTGCAACTGAGCCTGCGGCGGACCCTGCTGAGCAGCAGGTTGCCCCGCCCCACGATGCTGCTGTGGCTGCTGCTGCTGCGTTGGTTGCTGCTGCACTGGCACCTGCGCCGGCTGCTGGCTGGCGCTCCCCTGCTGCTGCGCCTCTTGCGTTCGCATGCTTGCTGCCTCCTCTAGTGAGAGTGGGATGCGCGGGATGGTTGACAAGTGTTGCACCACACCATGCTCAGCCATAGTGGTTGGCTCAGCTGGGCAATCGGGCACTGATGCCAGGCTATCATACTTCTGGGCTGGCGCCTGCAGGGACGGAGAAATTACCAGGTGGAGACTGAGGGGAGCATGTTTGCTGACAACACCAACAGGCCGCCAATGAAGGAGGCCTTGCAGACCACCTGTGACTGTACCGCACGCAGTGAGCAGTTCAGCCAGCAAAGCGCTGAGGTTACAACAGGTGCGACCCCCTCGTACCTGCTCATGCCGTGCTGCTGCTGCCTGAGCCTCTGCGCTGTCTTCTCCGCATGCTGGCGGTGCAGACATTGCGGCCAGCTCAGCCCCAGAGGTGGTGTCGTTGGGCAGCGGGTTGAGCCAGGCGGTGGTGGGCACCATCAGTGCCAGCCGCTTGTCCAGCTCACTACGCTCCTCGTCCTCCTGCGGCGAGGCAAAGCAGAGGATGAAGCAGAGGATGAAGCAGAGTGGGGGTTGAGGGACAAGCGTGGGGCGGTAGGCACCATAAGTGTCAAGATTTTGTCCGTCTCGATATGTATTTGTCCTCCGGTAGCGTGGAAAAGGGAGGGGAACAGGCGGCTGGGCAGCACTCCAAGCTCGCCACGCCGGCAAACCAGCAGATCGCACCATTGACCAGCGTCTGGCAAATGGGCAGGATGCAAACACAGAATGTGCCCCACCAACCTCTTCCCGGTGCCGCCGCAGGGCCTCTGCTTCAGACAGGTGCTCCTTCTTGGCTGCCGACTCAAAACCAGGTGGGGAAGCCTCGCGAGCTGCAGCTGCAACGCCTGCACCCCCTGCAGAGTCAGCACCCCCTGCCGCCTTGCTCATGTCGGCATCCGCCTTGGCAGCAGCTGGAGGGTCGTCCTGAATAATAGTGAAGGGGCGGGCGGGCAGGCATGTGGGCAGGCAAGGAAAGGCTCATGTCGACGCCCAACTTGGCGCAGCTGCTGGGGTTGTGCTACAGCGGACAATTTGCGAAGGTAGGCAAGCATGTGATGAGCAGTGCAATGGATGATAACAGCGAGGAAAGCATGGGCTGGCAATAGAACGCAAGCAGTGTTGTAACTGCAGATAGTGACTTGCCTACAAGCGCTTCAGGCACCAAAATTTGGCGTTATACAACCTCGAAGCTGCAACACGATTACTACTAATCGGACTCCCAAGGAAAACATCAGCGCACCTTGCGGAACCACCGCACGCCCGCGAGCCCCTCCTCCTCCACCCACACCACTTTCTTCTTCTTCTCCTTGCGTGGCCCAGGCTCAGGTGAGGGCACCCGCCGTGCTGCTGCTGCCGCGCGATCCTTGGCAGTGCTGATGCTAGGACCCACAGTTGACAGCGCCATTCTTTGAAGCCCACCGCTGCTGCCGCCCAGCATCGTCACGCCGCTGCCCAGGCTGGTCATGCTGCCTAGCGACGCAAAAGGGCTGGCGCTGACTTTGGAGATGTCTGCACGCTCCGGCACCCCAGCTGGGCCGTCAGCCTTGGCCCCAGCACCCTGCTGGGCTGCCGGCTGGCCTGCCGCCGCCGGCTTGAGGCCTCGAGTTGCCTCCACCGGCAACGTCTTGATGGTGACGGTCTGAGGAAGCAAGAAATGAGGATGCAGGGCACAGGATGAAGATAGCCGACATTGAGAAGGTCTAACGGGGCTCACGTAGCCAAAGGTAAAGCAGAGGTGCCACATGAGGCAGTGCTGGCAACCTGGACTACGCGTGTGATAATGTGAACGATTTGGGCAAGCAGCACCGTCACCACACTGCTGAGCCCAACCCCGCCCTGCGTTCCTGGTGCTGCCCAGCCGTCCCATCGCCTCACCTTCTTCACCGACGGCACGGCATCCTTGATGCCAGCCCGTTGCCGGTCCGCACTCTTGAACAGATCCCCGTCATCCATGGCTCCTGCTGCTGCTGCTCCACCGGAGGACTGCCGATCTAGACCTGCCCCTGCTGCTGCGCCTGCCAGCGCCTTGCCTGCAGCTGTCGCTGCTGCAGGCCTGCCTGCCGCTGCCCCTGCCGCCGCCTTGCCTGCTGCTGCCGCCTTGCCGGCAGGTGCGGCAGCACTGCATTCAGGCATTAGCAACATGGGAAGGGAGACACAGTGGTTGGGTTGTTGGGGCTGAGTAGCTTGTTAGCATGCACACAGTCGAGCGGTGTCCCCACAGATGCTCAACTGCTCTGCCTGAGGCCGCTGCAGTTGCTGACGGCGTGTGACAGCAGGGACGCGCTTACACGGGCATGAGAGCTCAGCTGCACATACTGATGCTTTCAAGTAACGTGCCAGTGCAAGCTGCAACGCTGGCACATGCACAGGTACATGACATTGCATTAGCTGACGGCAGCGTATTGCATAGGGCATCATCAGTTCCCGGCAGCATGCGGACCTGCCAGGTTGGCTGCCAGACTTCACTGCCTGGTCCACCATTGCTTTCCAGCGTGCCACCAGGCGCTTGGCAGGCTCAATCACAGGGCTGCCAAACGACTCGAGCTTCCGCAGGCGCCCCACAACTTTGCCCAGCTCGCAAGGTGGCTGCAGCGCGGCCAGCGTGACGGGCAGCTTATCCAAGCACCCCAGCACACGTTGCACCATCGCCTGCTTCCCTTCCGCCACGAAATCGCCCAGCCAGGCCTGCAGCTCCAGCAGCAGGCCGCCGGCAACCGCCTGGCGCAGCACCTCGGGTGCAGACAGCTGCAGCACCGCCAACAGTGCGGTGCGGTGCGGCTTGCTCTTGGCGCGCTTCACCAGTTGCAGCAGCAGCGCCAGGTGGCGATCCTGCGCCACGCCACCGCTGCTGGACAGGATGCTGGTGAGGTTGCGGGTGAAGGGGTCTTCGGCAGCCGCTGCCCCTGCCGCAGGTGCAGCCGGTGCTGGTGCAGTCGCGTGTGCCGTCGCTGAAGAGGTAGTGCCACGGCTCTGGGAAGCTGTTGAGGTTGTGCCGCCCGCATGCTGCAGCATGCGCTGCCGAGCCACGATGCAGGCCTTCTTGCGCTGCGGGTTCAGGCAGTTTTCGCACTTTCCGCACCGCGCGCTCCTGCACAGGGGTTGGGGAGGGGTGAAGATGGGCGAGGTCGGGGGGCGACATACAGGATGGTTGGCAGCAGCAGGCAGCTAGGACACGATTGCAGGGAGAGGGGATGTGAAGGTTGCAACGTTGAAGCTTGGGTTGGCACGTGCTGCAGATGTCAAACTGAGCAGCGCAAAGCGCAACGTTTGATTTGTTTGGCGCTGCATGTAGCCAACACGAGTCGACTGCACAGGAGTCCCTGCACTGTGACGAGCCAGCCTCCTCTCTAAGCATTCACTCACTTCGGGATCTTGGGGAAGCGGTTTTGGCGTGAGCGGGCAGGTGCTGAAGGCTGCGGCAGCTCATGCTTTGAGGACCAAGAGGCCCGTGTGGCCAGCAACTGCTCCTCATCCTCGTCAGTGCTGCCGACGTCGTCATCCTCTGCATTTGGACAAGAAATGACATAGGTTCTGTGCTGCCAAGAGGAGTAGCGGTAGGGGTGGCGGCGGCGGCGGCGGCCCCCGGACTCACCCTCCCCAGTGCTGCCATCCTCGTCGTTGCTGCCGCCGCTGACAGCCTCTTCCTCCGCCTCCTCCTCGGCTGTGGCGCCAGCAGCTTCGCTCGAGGCGTGCTCTTCAGCTGCCAAGGCAGCGTCCTCTCCCCTCTGCTGCTTGCCCTCCTCGTCAGCCTGCATCAGCAGCATCTGCAGACCCACCGCCTCTCAGCTCAGTGGTTACAGCATCAGACTTGCTGCAAGAGATGTTGGTGCCTGTGCTGCCTGTGGAAGTGGGGATGCGGGCGGATGATCAGAGGGATGCCCAAAGCTTGAAATGCAAATACACGACGAATTTGGCGGGGACCAGCTCGGGAAGAAAACGGAAGAAAAAACCAGGCACGGGTGCTTTGAGGGTCTCTTTACGGCTACTGCCGGCGCTCAACATCCACCCTGTGACGCAAATCGCTAGCCTAGCGCTGCCCCCAGCCTTCCCCCGCCCTCTCGCTGCTCTCCCACTCACATTGCTGCGCTGCTGGCAGCGGGCAACCAAGCTGGCCTGCAAGGCGCTCCTAGCAGCGGGAGCAGGAGCGCCAGGGCACGCTAGTGTGCCCCTCCGGCCCGCAGACGCCGCCGCCCGCCGCTGGCGTGTTGCCGGGCAGCACTTCCACACGACAGCGCCCCACATGGCCCGTGTGTACTCCAAGGCGTACAGAAGCGACGAGCCCGCGATGAGCAGCCTGGCACGCGTGTATGCAGGTCAGCTGGTGCCGCACATATTGCATTCTTACAGCACCTGGTGTGCGCCGACTGCGCACCAGCCTAGCCGCAGCTGCCACGCAAGCCAAGCTGCACGCACCTGCTTCCATCTGCAGATGTCAATGTGAACAACCCTAAGGAATACTGGGATTATGAAAACCTGGCCATCGAGTGGGGGTGAGATCGATGTGGGGTGGGCGGGCGGCAGTGGTGGGGTGCATCGAGCTGACCATGCCTCGGGGAGAGCAGCACGCAGTTGGTTCCACTGCTGCTACCAGGGCAGGTCATTCGGAGCTGCTTGCCCGTCCGCCTGTCTGCCCTTTTCTGCGTGCCGGCTCTGGCATGTGTCACTACTGCAGTATGCATGCCGTCTCCAGAGCACAGAGAATCGGGCCTTGCTTGGCCAGGTGTGCATGTATACGCCAGGTGTGCACACATACGCCATAGTTTCGTGCTCTGCAATGCGCGGCTGTGCCATGGCGAGGCCTGCCGCCATGCGAGGAAGTAGGGCGTGGCATTGGCAAGGGCATGTCAGACCGCTGCTGTGCATGCAGTCTAAACTGCCTCACTCCTGTGTTTAAACCGTGCATCCATGCAGGAGCCAGGACGATTATGAGGTGGTGCGCAAGGTGGGGCGTGGCAAGTACAGCGAGGTGTTTGAGGGCATCAACACGCGCAACAACGAGAAGTGTATCATCAAGATACTGAAGCCTGTCAAGAAGAAGAAGGTGAGGCTGGGGATGGGAAGTGAGAGCATGGATATGTGGGCTGATGATGCTCCAATTGGTTGAGCTGTGGGCGCGCTGGGAGCAGGCGTAGGGCTGAAGTAAGGCAGCACTTTTTGGATGTTGCGGTCTGCACGCTGAGCGCTGGTGTTCAACACGTTCTGCTCGTCTGGCCTGCAGATCAAGCGTGAGATCAAGATTCTGCAGAACCTGTTTGGCGGGCCCAACGTGATCAAGCTGCTGGACGTGGTGCGCGACCCACAGTCCAAGACCCCCTCCCTCATCTTTGAGTACGTCAACAACACAGATTTCAAGGTGAGATCATGTTTATCTACACTAAAGTATGCGCACATGTTTGTCATCCGCCTGTGAGGCTACATCTAGACAGGTCAAAGATGAGGCAGTCCTGCTGCATGGACCCCTACAAGAGGCACCGCACTGGCAGTCTGCTGCGCAGGCTGGCTGCACTACACTGCACTACGCAAGCAAGCAGCCGGCCTGTTCCCTCCGCCCGCATGTGCTGCACCTAACTGCTGACGCTTGCCGTGTAATGTCCGCCTCTGTTTCTTGCACCCACCACGCAGGTGCTGTACCCCACGCTGTCCGACCAAGACATCCGGTTTTACGTGATGGAGATCCTCAAGGTGAGTCTGAGTTGGGATGGTTGGGATGGATTGCATGCACGCGGTTGTGCTGCGTTCTTTGTTACCTTGTGGAAACGCGCTTCTTCAGGTGAGGGTTATGCATGTACGGTGGAGGTACTGTTGACTGTGCATGTGCGCACGTGGGGCCAAGTGTGCCGGCTTTACGTGACCGGGGACCTGCTAAGTTACGGAAACTGAAACCTCTTGCCCGGCTCTTGGTGTGGTGCATGGCTCGGCTGTGCCTGGGGTTGCACCAGCAACAGTGCCAAGGTGCGTTCCCGAGCGCGCGCTTTGACGTCAAGCCCTTCTTGAGCAAATAGCCTGTTGCGTGTTCCGCACTCCTGCAGGTCCTGGACTTCTGCCACTCCATGAGCATCATGCACTGCCTTGTGAAATGTATTTTCCAGCAAACTCCGTGTATGGCTGCTGTCATCACCCTGCGCAGGCACTGGATTCTGCCACTGCCAGGCATCATGTGCCGCTTTGTAAGGAACTCTGTCGCAGTGCCGTGTATCAATCGCTGCTGTCATCACTCTGCGCAGGCGCTGGATTTCTGCCACTCCAAGGGCATCATGCACCGCGACGTGAAGCCACACAACATCATGATAGACCACTCGCAGAAGAAGCTGCGGTTGATAGACTGGGGGCTGGCAGAGGTGCGCATGCAGGGGGTGTTTGGTAGGGTGGGGACCTGGCAGGGGTGCACTACCAAAGGAGTGTGGAAATGGCTAGGCGAGAGATGCGCTGGTGTAGTTGGCAGATGTCGAGGGATGCACCCGTTGGAGTTGGTTTTAAATTAGGGCCTGGCACAGGTGCGCTGGAGTGCTGTCCGTGGAAGGCTGCCGGCTGGCAAAGCTGCGCTGGTGGTAAAGGGGCCCCGTCACGGCGAAAAATGTACGAATGCCAACAAAGTGCAGCGACTTTAACAGCACCCCGTTACTTTGCGTTCCTCAGTGGTGCTTGCCTGCCGCAGCCCTCAACTCCGCACCCACCCTCACTGCGGTGCCACCTTCAGCATTTGTACTTCCCTCGTCTCCTTTGCAGTTCTATCACCCGGGGCGGGAGTACAATGTGCGCGTGGCATCGCGCTACTTCAAGGGGCCTGAGCTGCTGGTGGACCTGCAGGTGGGGGCAGCAGCGGTGTGGTGGGCTGGTGGCATGCATGTTGCTGCAGCAGTGGGTTGTAGGTTGTTGGTGGTGGGTTGTTGGTGGCTTTTGGCCTTGGCACGTACATTTCTTCCACCGCTGCTTGCCCTCCCTCATCAAAATTTGCTTGCCACCTCCTTCCTCCTTGCCACTCTGAACAATCACACTCCCCTCGCCAGCTCCTCTTGCCTGTCCACACAGCCTAGACATGCGGAGCTCCTGCATCTCTGCGCAACTCTTCCTGCGCATGCATTGCGTGGTTACCTTTCGCCCTCTTCCACGCCCGTGCAGGACTACGACTACAGCCTGGACATGTGGAGCCTGGGGTGCATGCTGGCGGGCATGCTCTTCCGCAAGGAGCCATTCTTCTACGGACACGACAACTACGACCAGCTCGTCAAGATCTGCAAGGTCAGTGCCTGTCCTCTTTCAATTTGTCGCTGTAGCTGGACCAATGTAGGTGGGCAATCATGGCAACGTCGAACAGGCTTGGCATGGCAATCTTAATCAGTGTTGAGCATCGTCTACTGTTTGTTCATATGAGGTTGTGTGAGGCGTTGGGGGGCTGGTTCATGTCTCTACTTGCTTGCTTGTAAGGGGTGACTCAAAACTACGATCATCATGTCATCTATGCGTGGCGGTAGCACAGTGGGTTGGGGGTGGGTCACATGGGGTTGACACATGGTGGGAAGAGCTGGCTCCGCCGCGTTTCACATTGCACATGGCACACGCGCACACACTCTCGCAGTTTATGGCAGCTTCTGTGTCAAGCTTCGGTACACAATCTATTTCTACTTGCTCGCTCGGCATGTGCTGGCATTGACAGCTCTGTGTCCAGGTTATCCAGAGCTTGACCCTACCCTTTTAATTGGATCGTCTTCATTGTTTTGTTTCAGGTGCTGGGCACCGACAGCTTCTACGCGTACCTCAACAAGTACGGGCTGGAGCTGGACCCGCAGCTAGAGGCGCTGGTGGGGCGGCACAGGTGGGTCGGCAAAGTGAGGGGTTACTGCAGCTGGATTCGTGAATGGAGCGACACGGCAGCACCACGGCAGTTCCCAGGCAGGCAGATCTGGTAGCTAAAGGCGCTGAATAGCCGGCACTAGCGCGGCGGAAGTCGTGGGCCATCAGAATGACAGGGCAGGTGGCCACGTTGGCTCTCTTCTCTGCAACTACCACCGCCCCTGCCCCTCTTGTCCCTCCCCTGCAGCCGCAAGCCGTGGACCAAGTTTGTGAACGCAGAGAACCAGCACCTGGTGACCCCGGAGGGAATTGACTTCATTGACAAGCTGCTGCGGTATGATCACCAGGTGCGTTCAATCAGTCTTCATTTCTGTACACATCGGTCTTTCTTCCTTCCCTCTCTTTGGCCGAATGGGGTGACGACAGCTTTCTGCTGTGCTGTAGCACAGTGTGTCGGTGCCATGCTGCAAGGAGTGGATTTCGCTTCTTTGTCCTGCCCCCTGTCTGCTGCACATCAGGCCCTTGCAGCAATCAAGAGCTGACAGGGAGTTGGGGGCTAGGAGCTCACTCTCTTGCCCTCCCCGCTTGTCCTTCACTTTCAACAGCTGAGTGTGGTGCGTCACACCTTCCCTCTCCCTTACCCACGCCCCTCTGCAGGAGCGGCTCACTGACAAGGAGCCCATGGCGCACCCCACCTGTCTCCCGTTCCTCCCATCCAAGCCACTGACGTTCCTGTTCCTACCTGCCCCCTCTGCAGGAGCGGCTCACGGCCAAGGAGGCGATGGCGCACCCCTACCTGGCACCCATCCGTGCCAACGAGCAGCAGGAAGACTGAGCTGGGCGCAAGCAGGGAGCAGCCTCCAGCTGGCTGCCGGGTTGCCCTGAAGTCCTGGTTGTCATGCCCTATCCTGATGCGACACTGGTGTGAAGCATTGCAAAGCCGCCCAGCAAGGTTCAGGGAGCAGGGAGTGAGCAGTGCTGAGCTGGTGTGGGGCGGGCGGAGGGCGTGGCGAGAGCACGTGTTTCCACACAGCAACAATGCGGTGTATGCCCACTACGGAGCGGCACGGTCCAAGCCGTACTAGGCCGGCTGCGCTGGTTCGCGCATTAGGGCTACTGTGTGACCCGAATGCTTGTGCTGCCATCTAACGTGTGTGAGAGTCGAGGCACTGCTGCGAGCAGCATGCGCAGTGACCGGCCTGCCTCCTGTGGCCCCTGCTTTTGCCCCTGGTACGATTCTGCGTGGTGGCTGCCGCGGCGCTGCACAGATAATAGTGCCCAAGGTCGCTGTTTTCTGCACATTGCTGTTGGAACGTCAAAAGCAGGGGTACCTGCTCTGTGCCTGCGCCTGGTGCCTGCACCCTGTTGCCAGCGGCTTGACAAACATGGTCACGTGTGGACTGCTTCACACTCTTAATGTTGCTTTTGCATCCACAGCCAATCAGGATACATCAAAGTTGCGTTCAGAGGCGTGACGCGGACACGGTGCATATTGTTGACATGGGCCACCCATGCACAAGCTTCGTTTCCGGCAGCACAAGGCTTGCGGCTGGTACATGGGGATGTGGGCTTCTTAGGGGAGGACTTTTCCAGAACTTGCGACGTGCCTGAACACACTGAAGTGGTATGAACGGCCATAGGAAATACGCGATTTGGATCCACCAGAGACTTCTCCATGCCTCCATGAGGGGTTCTGTAGCGGTAATTGTGCAGCGGATTGACACCTGGCCGCTTCCAGAGGTCAGGCTCGTTCACATTTGGTGGGTCTTGCTGGTGAGGGAAGATGGCCTGAGCAGGCAGCGTGATGCACTCAGGATGTGCTGACAGGCATCCTGTTGACAACATGGTTGGCACATTGTCCCCGGTGGCAACTGGGATCAAGAATTCATCCAAGTCAGCGGGAAACACGTGTGCGTTTCCTCCCCAGAAGGAAAGGACGCCATGTGCATTAACAACCTGTTGGTCGAAGAACCCAAAGTCGCGGAAGAGGAAAAAAGAGTTCCAGTTGACAATAATCAGCTGTCTCTGTGAAATCAGCTCCTGGATAGCTGGAATGGCCTCGAGAAGAAGAGCATGGTGTGGGTACGCATACATGATAATGCTGGTGAAACCGATGGCAACATGGTGCTCGACTTGCCAGACCAACAGTTGTGCCGCATGATTTACTGTAAGCTCGCCTTGGGGATGCAATGGCGGAATGACTTTGTACACCTTGGGTTGAAGGTCGAGGCTGGTGTCGGGCTGCTCGGCGGCGTTCTTTAACAAGCTTGCCAAAGAGATGTAGCGTGGCCAGTCAAATATGAAGAGGTCAAAATCGAAGGACTCAATGATTCCAAAGTCCACAGATATGTCTGGATAATCATAATATGCGTCGTCCGTCTTTTTGGCCGCTTCGACACATGCGTGAAAGGCATCATTTGTAGCACCTTGGCGGAAGTACGTGCAGAATGCCGTCTCCAACGTAATTTCCTTTTCCCAGCCTTGTGTCGGTGACCGAACCCCAAGTCTGAGCCGTTGGTAAACTTCAGGAATGTTCCGTGCTGGCACATACCGGAGCACAGGTGTTGGGAGCCAGTGGGTTGGCCAGGCAGTGAACTCAAAGAAAACGAACCCCTTCATGCGAACGTGGCCATCGTTCCATTTTACTGCTTTCAAGAATATGTGAAGCGCCCCAGATGTGGGCTCTCTTCCAACAGACGGTGCTGATTTGTTGAAGTCCATGGGGACTGAGAAATGCTCCACTGCACCATAGTCAGCGGAACGTGCGTCAAATGTGGGAACGGATAGACGCAGAGGACCTCCGGCAGAGGGGAGCCTAAGACCGCCAGAGTAGAGAGTCCCTACGATATAAACCACTGTGAGGCACCCGATGACCCCAGCCAGTCTGCGGAGGGGACATTAAGTGAGGCTCAGTGTATGAGCATGGTTGAAATCGGAAACTGTGTAACTACGATATGATCACCTCTTCACGAGTGGCTTCGCCGGCCGCATTGATGGGCTCGTTCACATACGGGAAAAGTGGGTTGAGAGAGCAGACTGGCCCAACGCCGAGCGGGAATGGCCCCCAACGTTGTTAACGGAAGCCCAAAACAAGTACACGGAAGAGACAAATATGTAATCGCGTATAGGGGAGGGCCAATGCTGCTGCTGGGCGGATGATCAGGCTGGGTTTGTTCTTCGTTATGTAAACACTCTAGGAAATCCCACGCCACGGCAAAGCCGCAGGCGAGTTCATCTAAGTTAGCAACGGAAAATTTAATGTTGGCGTGAGGTCGGCACATCTGCTGGAGTCTTCTCCCAGTAACGCTGGCCCTCCCAAGTCGCCGTGACTTTCCAGCCCCAAAATTATCGCCGGAATCCCTCAGATCTCCTCCCCTCCCCGAGCGGTCTAGTCCACAAAATATAGTCGTAAAATTACAGTCATCGCGTCGTAAAGATCAATCAAAAAGCAATGCTGACATCCTGACATCAAACGCGCAAAAACAACCGCGCGACCTGGGCTTGGCAGAGGTCCCCGCAGCAATCGGAGGGCTGTGGTGCGGGGATTATTAAACTGCGGCTCGAAGAACGCGCTGCGCCGTGGGGTTGCATTTCGCGAACGTGGCACTCGAGGCCCAAGAATGTAATCCCATACGCATGCCACATGCCTGTGCTACTTTGACAGGCCATAGAGGCTTGGGCCCTGAGATGATGCACCCGACAGTTGTGATGCCGCTGGACGCTAGCGCAGGTAACCTCAATTGCTGGCATCAGAAGTTGGAGCACAACAGACTTTCTACCAGTGGCTCTTTGCCGGCCCCTTGCTTTGCAAAGTCCAGTGGCCCCTGGCCCCTGGCAGCCTACATCAGAAAGCCCTTTCATGGAAGGCTGGCAACCGAAGTCTTTCCACTCTGTTAACCCGTTGGGTATATCGAATATAAGACAGTTTACATTCTTGGGTGAGGCTCGTCGCCCCCCCCCAGATCTGCTCCTTTTCTGTGTGGTCAAATGGTTTGGCAGGGCGCCCCTGTTGCACAATGCTGTGCCTGCTGAGCCTGGTGGGTGCACAACACCTCGCAGAAGGCGTCAGTAACACCCTTGGCATTCTCGGACCGTGCACAGTGGCGATAGTAGTGTAGTTAGGCAGTGCAAGAGGCTGCAGGTCAGAAAGCTCCTCCCCGCCATGGGGCGAGCAGCAGCAAGGAAGAGGCATGCGGCGGCACTCAGGGGCCAAGCTCAATCGTGCCAGCGCATGCGGTCAACAACAGCAAGGTTGATTTGGCCAGCAGCTGTTAAGAGCGCGAGGAGAAGAGAAGGCATCCCCTGGCAGTGGGGAGACGGCGTTCCCGCGATTCCCGACAACGGCAAGCCTTGCACCTGGCACTGGGTTGAACTTTCATCCTGGCGGGCCAAGTTGATAAGGCCCATGGCGGCCAGTGCGACCTGTTCCAATGATTGAGGTTGCATTTACCAACAATATTGCAGACAACCCGCTTGAGGCCCTGATAGCTCCCGTTCAGTTAATAGCCGGTTGCACATAAATGTCATGTCATCGCTACTGCTAATTACGTTCGCCACTGAGAGTAGTTCAGCTGTAGCACTTTTGGTTGCTGGGCAGTGAGCAGCAGACCTCCGCTCTAGATGGTTGTGCTCAACAAACGACATGTTGTGCCAGTTCTCAAGCTTCCACAAATCATACACTCGGAAAAATGGTAAAGATATGGTTGCATTGGGGAAAACAACAGAGATATACTTTGGAACGATCAAAGCCTTGGTGACATTAACATGGATTATGTTGCCCATGACAGATGAAAGCTCCTCCAACGTCCCCTTCCATAGATCCGAGTTTGCGTAAAGAAACTGGCTAGGTCCGTGGCAGTAGAAGTAGCTCGAGTGAAACAGCCCGAGTGCCCGGGCCAGATGGCGCTTCGTTCCTCGATCTACGCAAGTTAAGTGCAACACAGCTGCTCCATCGCGGTCTTGTATGGGTACGGGTGGGTCGTACATGGAAACAAAATCTTCGAACATCATTGATTTGAACACTTCCAGTGGTAGCCGATGTATCTGTATAGACTGTTTTTTCTCCATATCAATCGCAACATCATTGAAAATTTGCTGGTCCCAGCCTTGCTGCTCTGTCAATCTGGTAGCGCACTGCTTCCACAATGCAATGCTCGCCGTGTTTGACTTGGAATACACCCATCCAAGGTTGAGAGTTGGCGCCACTGGGTTGTCCCGTTGACACTGAATGTCCCACGAGTCATCTTGCAGGGGCTTCATGAACGACAGTGGGTCTCGTAAGATAAACGCGTCCAAGTCGAACAGGATAACATGATACCCGCTTTGAAGAAGTTGAAGAACGCCAAAGAGCTTGGCGTAGCCAACTTCTTGACCAGCAAACGCACCATAGCAAAGAATATGTGTTTTTGAGCACATGGCGTGACATTCGGCATCGAGACACATGTTGATAAGGGTGCTGCCGTTATTGATTGCATGGCTTGCCTCCAATAGCTCCAATTCGAAGTTAAAGTCACTCATCGTTAGGTACACAGTGGAGCCAGGAGCTGAGCCTCGACTTTGAACGAAGGCACCGAAGTGGTTCATGGCTGGATCCGCAGAAGGCCATTCACGAAGAAAGCTGAAATGGCCCCAGTTGCCAGCTGGGTGCCAGGAGCTGCTGCGCTCCCTGATGAATACGGTGCCAATAGCCAATGAGAATAAAATCAGTAGCGGAACAATCGTCCCGGTGCTCCTGCTGTCCATGATGAGGTCGGATTGTCAATCTGCATGGATGGGTGGGTGGGATGCGTGTCTGCAGGGGCTTTGCTTAAGAACAAGCCCAGATCTCCGTCATACGCCAGAGCTGTCCCCACCGGAAAAGGGTGCCATTCCCTACTACTGCAGGGGGCACAATTAATGTAAGAGTTACAGCACAACAAAAATCCTGCCAGTGGCTCTGTGCGAGCACCTCGCACAGTCCTCTGTGCGAGCACCTCGCACAGTCCACTGGCGCCCGTCTTTGAAGCATCGCACCCGAAGGCTTTCCATTCCTCCCACACCTTGTTTTGAGGGGAAAGGAGTATCCCGCTGCGGGACGCCCGGAGCGCGACAACAATAGACCTTGTCTGTCGTTGTTCGGGGACCCTGACGGTGTTCCCAAGTATTTGCGGAACATTTCTTTTCAGAGCAAAACGGAGCGCCTGAGAGGATAGGTTGCTGGCCAGCGACGAATCGAAAGATTACCGAATGATTTAAATAATCAAGTATTAGTTGCCAATATCAGTGTTGCAGCCATGTTTTAAACACCCAGGGTTGGGTGTAGTACCACTGTAGATTGGCACCTCCGAGCTGCCTACCAACCCGACCCACACTTGCTCACCACGCCATTAATTCAACATGTCTTCTCGACACGCCTTTCACGACAACCTCACTGCTCGACTCACCCTTTTGCTGTCGGCAACAACTTTGATAATTGTGTTATACGGCAGAGTGGGTTATCGTTCTGGTGTTGCTCAGGAGTTCGCTTCGCTCCCCGCGCCGTGCCCTATCTGCCCATCGCTGGTTTGCGACCAGCAGCCCCAGAAATGCCCATCTTGTCCATCGTGTCTAGCTGCTCCTCAACTGCACGACGGTGGTGCTAAACTCTCTGCAGCAGGTGCGTGTCAGCTAAGCCTGACTTACTGGCTGCGCAATTCTCTGCAGTGGGTGTGGTTCATGTCCACAGAGAAAACCCTAAACCCATGCGAGTTTCTCGCCATGCAGGACAAGTTGATGTCAAACTGCCTGCTGACTTCACCCTGAAGGATCTTGAACCAGCAGCTGCTGCAACTGGGTACACTCTCTGCAAAGGCATACCAATGCTGATGAAACTCTCCACGCGTCCAGAAGATGGGTACAGATTGCCTTTCGATTCGACGCTGTCAGTCACGTCTGAGATACCTTGCAGGTGATGTTCACATCGACATGGGGACCGTATCGAGGTAGGGTGACAGCTGCGCCACTCGTGCTTCTTTCTCACACCATCCTCCATGGCAATGCAGAGAAAAGCGCGCTGAGGGAGGTCCTGCACCATGCATCAACCACGATTTCTATTTCCGCTACAACACAACAGACTACATTGTGTATGCTGGAGTAAGCCGCCCCATTCATGCATCTGGCAATGCGCTCACTTCATTCATTCATGTGGTACGCTGCATTGTTTTTGTTTGCAGTTGACCCACTACGCCCTGTCGTGCGTGCAGGTTTTTGTGCACCACTTTTTCTCCCACATCTATGGCCTACTGGACAAAACGCCCCCAAAGTACATTCTTGACGCTGGTGATTCCCGATGCACTGCTTTTGTGGGTCGCTGTCTCCTGCACCTGTACAGAGGCTGACGTAGGAACGACTCCCGGTGCTGCCCCACGCAGGCGCAAATGCTGGTTTTACAACGGTTTTGTTCAATCGGCTGTTTCCTGAAGCAATTGTTGTGAGTGTTGAACCAGATGATGACAACTATGCTCAAGTGATGAAAAACACGCAAGGGTAAGAGGCATGCCATTTTTCGCTTGAATTGCAAGTTGGGAGCAAGGCACGCACGTTTCCAAGCTCTGGGGGGCTAGTCTTGCATGCTAACCCCTCCACTGCACTGAGGTGCTGGACAGCGGAATGCAGTCACTAATACCATTGGTGTTGCGCCATTGAGCTGCAGGCTTAAGGGCGTCCATGTTGTGAAAGGCGGACTCTGGGGCTGGACAGCCAACATCACTGTTGCTCGCAAGTATGGAGAGTGGGGCTATGTAAGCTCACATTTCCAGGAATCCCACCCGTCTTTTTTATCCTCCCGTCCTATCCTGCCAGCTCACGTATTTTGCATTGTGCCACTGCAGGTGTTCCAAGAGACCGAAAAAGGGGAGCCTGGAACCCCGGCCTACAGTGTGCAAGACCTTATGAGGGTGCACAGCATTCCTGCTTTCGACTTCGTTAAATTGGATATTGAGGGTGAGATATGTAGTCTTCTTTCCCTCCTTTAAACAAGCATAAGCAACGATTGGCATTTGTTGACTGAACGCGGTGCCGAAACCTTTCCATGTTCGCAGGTGCCGAGGGCATGGTCTTTGACCCAAAGGCTGACACATCGTGGGTTCGGAATGCGAAGTTTGTCGTGGCAGAGGTGCATGGTCGCTTTGCCGAACACTTCAACCTGACAGTAAGGATGAACAACTTCAGATGCAGTTGTGTTGCTAATGCGTCACCTTGAACTCAAGTGCACCTGCCACATCATCTGACTCGAGTTCACCCATCCTTGATGCAGCCTGCTGAATTGGAATCCCGGTTTTATTCTGCTTTTGATGGATTGACGCGGCATGTCAGTGGAGAGCACGAACTCTTCTTTGCCCCTGGTTATTTGACTCCATGAACACACGCTTCAGCATTAGCCCACAAATGTAGTGTTGACCACGTCTTGAGCGTCGGACAGGACCCCTAAAGTTCCAGAGCGTAGGTAGCCAGCGCCTGAGATTGCAACTTTTACCGCTGGGGGCGGCAGGATGACCATCCGATTGGCCCTGCTCACACACTTCTGGCCGCATGCATGCCACCGTCAAGCGGCTGCTTGTGGGCCTGCAGCCGCCCTGAGAGGGCTGCCTCACCAGAATTTGTTATTTGTCTTCGCATTCTTCCCTCCTCCATTTCGGTGAAGATGAATGAGAAAAGCCAAGGCAGCCAAAAAGCCATGCCACATGGTTTCAGATCGATCAGCCGGAGCCATGCTGCGTGCCTTCAGATCGAGCATCCTTTCCAAGGTCAAGTCGGTGCTGGACAAACACAACCGCTGCATGGGGTGTACACACCCTAAAAAAGGGTGCAGACTGCTGCACACGGGATTGATGTCTGCCAGCCAGCGCGGCCTCGGGAGCGCCCGCACATGTAGTGCTGCACTCTGCGCTTACTAAACACCACATTTCCCAAACCAAAAGAAGCGATAGCAGCATAACAACACACCAACAGTGGCTTCAATCCATGGATGCAGCCCTGGGGCCCCTGCATGGGGCCCCAATCATCACTGACGTTTTGCCCTGGACAAGCTGATTTTGTCGCGTGCCCAGGGCTGCATACTTGCACAGCACCTGGTGTGATAAGCATAGATGCTCTTCACCATCAGCTGCCCGGCAGCTGCTTTGAACATGAAACGTGTCAAATGAAACGTGCACCACAGTTGAGCAGCAACACATAAAAAAATACGATTGCCTGTTACGTTGTCAACAGTAGAGTACCGTGCCGCTGGATGTTTGCAAATACTATTTCCGCCAGGGCAGAGGACTGCTCCCCAGGCCAGGGAGGGTAGTAGAATTTGGCCCTTTCCTTGTCAAGTGCAGTTTGGAGGGCCAGAATTCTTGATTGTGGCAGTTTGCTGCAAGAAGGAAAGTATGGGAAAGGAATGGCGGCAGCAGTCTGGTGAACCTTGATAGCTTGTGATCAGGGGCAGCTATGCATACAGGCCAGCATCTCCTGACGTCCAAGGACGGCACTTACCGCAAATACTGATATGCTGCATGCAGGTCTGGTACATTCGTAGTGACTGATGAAACGTTGGCAGTTTGATAAGTGTGTTTCAGCGCCCCTGGGCTGTTGCCCCACTCAGTCGAGTCGGTGATGATCCACAAGCTTGTGTCTGTGATGTTCAGAAAGATGCCAATAGATGAATACATGACATCATCGCCCAGCGGCATGGTATGCCAGGGAGGTCCGAGGAACTGCGGCAGGCAGCATGATATGAGTTGGGAGTTGTTGCAGGATGCGCAACTGATGTTCAGAAAGGCACCTGATTGTGTCTCTCTCAACATACCACGGGAATACAGCCGGCAATAATGGCTTCGGTGAGCCTGCTGCTGCTAGCCGTGTCCCCAGGAATGATCAGACAGAACAGGGCGTGTCGCAGTTCCTCTTGAAGGATTTTATGAGGCTGTGCCTCAGTACAGTGACCACAGGAACATGATACCTGCGCGTCAATATACACAAATTTATACAGTCAAGCACGCGCTTGATGATGTTTGTTGGAAAACTACTGGAAAACTACAGCTGAAATGTCTGAGCATACGGTAACAAGACGATCCTCACCCGGACATCTGGTCCTGTGCCGATCAACGTCTGCACTATGTAGTGCCGCAGGAGTTGCCCACTGCTGGCAGACGATGAGTTGCTGCAACCACTTCTGGCATAAAGAAAAATGGGGCGGTACGATCCAGCCACTGGCTCGCTCAGGTCCACGTTTGCTACTGCATTATATGGTAAAAGCTGAGCCTCCTGCTGCTGCAGTTTTTCAGGGTTTTTGTAGCAGATGTACCCGATCCTACACACATGACATGTTTGCATGCGGCTTTAATGCGAGTGTAAAGGCAGGTGGGGCATGCACTGCACTGCGGGGAGGCACAGAGGGGGGGGTACGTGCACAAGCAGGCATTGCAGGAATGAAAGCAGGGAGGGAGGGCAGGGAGGGATGGCAAAAGAGGCAGCACTACCCACTCGGGCACCAGTGTGTATGAAGGGAGGAGGGCCCCACACAAGTGGTCGCCATACGTGCTAATGGTTCCTGGATGAGGCATGTGGAACACATAATCTCTGCCGTGGTGCTTCTGCGTGTGCAACAATAGATACATTAATGTGTTGCGGATCGTGCGTGGCGCAACCCATCTGTACAGCATCTCACCTTGAATCCGGGGGTGGCAGTAATAGTGTCGAGCAACTTGTAGATGTGCTTGCCGGGATGTTGCTTCCTTTCACTTTCCTCCCGAACCAGGTAGCTGTGAAGCCACTGCACAGCAAGTGAAAACCTTGCAGGCTGCCTTGACTTCAAAGCAATCATGGCGACTTGCAGCGCGGTGTCCCACTTTGAGAACTTATGCCGCCTGCTTTTGCAACCCAAATCAGCGGTGAGGGCTGAAACAGACAAACGTAGTCAACTATACCGTTTTGATAGCGGGGGGTGGGGGGGTGGGGGGGGCCCCCCCCACCCTGGAAAATTTGGTTTGGCGCCCACATCATTCAACACAGCTTATCTATGGCAGATAGGGGTCAACAACTCCACATACACTGCACAGACTCGAGGCCAGGGAGGACTTCTCACTTGGTTGTAGCAGTACATGTCCACCCAAACCATGCAGGCAGAAGAAATGTCATCAGTCAGAAGGTCAGTTTTGTTCTTAAGGTATAGGTTGAGCCAGTACTGCCCAGCATGCTGCCCGTGCTCGTGCGGGGTGCGGAACATGGTTTGCATTCCTTTGCCATTCTCATTATGAGGCCAGACCTGCAAGCATGGGGATCTCAATTGATAGTGATAAAGGCATACAGATGCGTTGTCACTCTGCCCATTAAGAGCAAAGTCATTACTTCTGGTCATTACCTCTGGATCGTCAATATTGCAGGCTGGCACTCCTGCAGCTGCTGATATGTCTCGTGAAGCGTCCAGTATGTACACCAGACAGGGGCTTGAAGTTCCATTGTCGCCAATGCGTGCAACCTGCGATCAGCAAGATGGGCTCGTTCACTCACCATCCACTACCTCCCTTCCAGGTTGACCCCGAACAGCGCTTGCCTGTGCCGGCTGTGCAACAAAGCTGCTCAGAATTTTCCAGCTTGACCAGACAATAGCCATTGTGAGTAATGATAATGAGCGGTGAGCCTTCCTTGCAGTCGAAGGTGGCATCTTCTGCAGGTTGGCCAACGCTGGAGCATGCTTTTCAGCCGTTTTCACGAATCAGGCATTGCAGCATGCTGCAGTGCAGTTGTTTTCCCACGTGAAGCCGGCATCCCACCCCGAAAACAGCATTCCCGGAAGGCCGCGCCTGGATTGTTTTTAGCCTCACAGCAACCCTCCCCTCACACCTTTCAAACAATAAGAGGTGATGAAGCCTTTTGAGCGAACAAGCCACGCTGGGCTATGGGCGTGGTGCCAGCAACCCTTTTTACAGCGCAACGCCTGCGTCTTCTCGGTCTTCGAAGACCTTCGCCCTGCTGGTGACAATGCCTCTGGCAACCAAAAAAATCCAAGTTCCCACCCCCGGAAGAAGCAAAGCGGCCGCAAGCAAAGCGGCCGCATCTTCCTGCCTCTTACTATGATACTATCGGCGGCGAGTCCGGGGAGACTGGCATTGAAAGTCTACCAACGCTGAAAAATGTTTCCGGCTTTGTTTGCAGTTGCAAGAGTCGGCAGTTGCAGAGTCACGGGACGATGCCGATAATTGCTTGCATTGCAGGCGCCGCGGCGGCGCCAGCGGCCGCCAACTTAGGCTGGCGGCCCAAGGTGTCGCCTTTTTAAACTGATCTACTGCAGTCCTGGTGAGGCATTTCATGGCATTCCTCATACCTGGGCATACATTAGTGAATGACAAACTTGGACTGCTCATGTGGTGTCAACTGACCACGCATGTGATGTGCAATGCAGGAATGAAACTTGGCCTGATGTGGCAGTTCTGAGCTCGGGTGTATGGGACATGTGAAAGGCAAAGGACTGCAGGCATCTACTGAAGGTTTAGCTAGCTGAAAACCACACCCACGTGTCTTCGGTTGTACACACAGCGATTTGCTGAGTTGCCCTGCTGGCGGTGTGTGAATGTGCTACACACACTACGAGTGTCAACAATGGGATGTATCGCAAGATGACTGAGGAGGACAGAGACCAGGAGTGTGCCAAAGGAAGGGAATGCACACAATGCAAGTAAGGTAGGGGCCGTACTGTAGCCTGTGCCGGCACCTGCGCTGAGTGCTGTGCTGCCAGCCGCCCCTGCTGATGCTGGCTAGTCATGCTGCCTGCCGCACTCCACCAAAAGCTGCCATGCTGCTCGTCACAGCCGGCGGTCTGAGCACCCGCCGCCTGCGCTGCAGCTGGCTCAGATGCTCAACACCCTCCACTAGGGGGGTCCAGTGGAGGGTGTCCCCCCAAATGTAAAGACAACAGAGGCGATGGGGACGTTATGAACGCTGCAAGGGGTGGTGGGTGGGAAGCCTGACTGGCGCCTGAGGGCGCCGAGGCAGGGGATGCAACCTGAAGTCAACCGCTACTGAGCGGGCAGGGGCTGGCTGCCGCCTGAAGCCAGCCCTGCCCTACCTGCCACGTCAGACCACAGACTGCCGCTGACCGTACTGGCACAATGCCTTGCTGTCCAGACGGCAGCTCCTGCTGTGGTCTGCGGTGTGTTCTTGGTCACCCCAGCAGGAGCCTAGCCTCAGCAAAAGCATGGCTTACAACTCATGTGCAATCCTTGTAAGCACGCCACTGATCACCCAACGTTTGATGTTGAACAAGAGCCTCTCCCCCCTCCCAAAAAACGGTTAGCCCTGCAAAAGGTACATCTGTTATTAAAGAGCACACCTGAATTTTGGCCGCTACTGTGCACAATAAGGAGCCAGCCCCTGCATGCGGCCTGCTCTCTCTGCTCCTCTTGCTCTAGCCACAGCTTGCTGTTGTTTCCGTTATCGTGCGTTAATGGTATGCTTGCAGCAGCCCCTCGTTCCATGCAGCACAACCTTCCAGCTAGGTGTCTGCCCTCCATTGCTGTGCCCTGGCTTGCGACTTACACTTGGCCTGCTCACTTCAGAAATTACTGTACATGGCGCCGCCGGTACAGGCACACCGAGGCTTGGCGCTGCACAGCGGATGAGTGGCAAATCGCTCACCAGTGAGGCTATGCAGCTGCCACAAGAGCCGACCAACATATAAAAAAAGTTGTCTGTCAAATATTGTCTGTGCGAAGCAGTGGGCACCTCTTGCGGGCACCTCTTGCGGGCACCTCCATCCCGGTTTGCGTTCTGATAGACACGTGCAGCTATGGCAGCAGTTTTGGGCCTGGCTGGTGGATGCACCTGTGCCCATAAGACCGAGTGCATGTGTTTTGTGTCGTTCCATTGTGGGTGGGCTCCATGCCTGGCTTCGTCTACCCTTCTCTGCTTGTCCTTCTGCACTCCCTATGCGTGCCACATCTGTGTGCTCACATTGTTGCCCCGACTGGTTAAGCCATCGCCTTTTCCCGCATGGCCTTGCTCTCCCCCAGCATTATTGTGTCCATGACAGCACGATACCGGCCTGCCCACTGCTCGCCTACTTTTGCCCGCAGGGTGTCTGTTTCATTGTGAATCTCGCCGCCTGTCCCGCAATGCAGTGTCATGCTCCACGGGCCCCTTGTCTACGCTCCCTTGACCCCTCTTGCCGTGTTTCCTTGTGCGCCCATGCTTCCCTCCCTTCCCGTGTGTCGTTACACAGCCCTTTCCCCATCTCCTGCACTCTCTCACCCCTGCTGCCTTTTCACGCTGGCATGTGACATGTCCCCCTTACAGCGGCCAGCCGTATCTGGCGCCTGTGCCTGCCCTGCGTCCGTGCTTGCCCTCTGGCACGACACCCCAATTCGGTTACACCAACAGCGGCATTGATCTCCCGACTTTTGCATGTAAGAACAAACAAACTGCATTCTGAAATCGGCTAAGCAAGTGAAGGGCGGCACAAACCAAGGCCCTTTTCTGTGCATATGCATCACACTGCATCATGTTTAAAGGGTCTGCACGCCTGGCGCACTTGAGCACGGCAGATTGAATGCCCGCTGGCCAAGCGGTGACCCTAGCTGACACAGTGCTGGCGTGCCCCCCGCTCCCCCGGCCCCACGAGGGGCTGTCAAAGCCAATATATTCTCCTCACAGTCTCTCCCTGAACCATGGAATTAGTCTGATAGAGACTTTGGGGGTCCCAACTGTGGCTTCATGCCACGGGCCCACCGTTATCCGGATGTGCGACGTGCCGCGCGCCGCTCAGCTTGCGCCGCTAATTGCGCCGCCTGTACCGCGGCCGTCCCCCTGTCAAATGCTGCCAAGCGGAACAGAGACTCGTCTTGGCAGCGCACCACGCAAATTCAACCTCCACACGGCAAGCTGGCGGCGCTCCCTTTCTTGCTCCTCCCAGGATTCGTCCGCGGAGCCGCAGTTTTTCGCCTGTCCAGGCGAGGACTTTCCGGGAGAGCCGAGCTAGCGTGTTACGCTCGGTGCTTTCACGAGGCGGCGGCGGCGACGGTAGCAGCAGCGCCTACCCCAGCATCGGCGGCGGCGGGTGCCAGGCGGGCGGCGACGGCCGCGGCCAAACGTCAGGCGGCGGCAGCAGCAGCAGCAGCAGCAGCAGCAGCAGCAGCAGGGGAGGCAGCAGCAGAAGCATCAACAGCAGGCATGGGTGCTGAAAAGCGGAAAGCAGGTCAGGCGGAGGAGGCAGGCCCTTCCAAGAAGGTGGCAGCTGGCAAGGTCGATGTGAACCCCAAGCGGGTGCGAGAACTGCACAAGGGCACAGTGCAGGGCACGGGCCCCGTGATCTACTGGTGAGGGGGCACGTACATGGTGGGTGTGGGTGTGCCGTATGAGCTCCACGAGGGTGTGGCAGGTAAAGAGATTGAGAGACATGAAGCTTGGGGTGCTGCATCTTGAGCAGGACTGGTAAGTGCAGTACCAGAGGCCTTGGTCAGAAAGTTTTCTCTGCGGCGCGGGCTTGGGCACCCCACTTGTGCGCAATACACAGAAGCAGCACTGTGAACATGTCACAGCCGCCTCCCCTGTTGCTTCCCTGCAGGATGTCTCGTGACCAGCGGGTGCGCGACAACTGGGCGCTGCTCTACGCCGCCCAGGCAGCCGCACAGCGTGGCGTGCCGGTGGCCGTGGCATTCAACCTGGTGGGTTTTGGGTTGACCTTGTGGTAAGAATTCCAAAATCCTGGTGGTCAGTTATAGGCCAATTGCCAGCCGTGGTCGGAGATGATGCCTGCTGCAGTGCCCGCTGTGCATACGCTACCCAGCTTTGCACCCGTTGGTTTGGCCTCGGCATGCATTCTTGTGCCTCCGCTGTGTTCAGCACACCTGGGAACAAACACACAGAATCACAGTTGAACACACATCAACCACGCCACCACCCATTTGCTGCTGCGCCCTCAGTCCCACGTTCAGACTGTGAACGTCAGACTGTGAACAGTCTTTCAAAGAAACAGCAACCTACACACTACCAATGTCGGCCCTCCTCACACCACCTGCAGGTCACGGAGTACCTGGGCGCCGGCGCCCGCCAGTTTGGGTTCATGGTGCGGGGCCTGCAGTTGATGCAGCCCAAGCTTGAGGCCCTCAACATCCCTTTCTTCCTGCTCAAGGGTGAGGGGAGGGGCAGGGGTGCGGGAGGTGCGGTACGCAGCACGGCAGAGCCAGGGGCATGGCAGGGCGCAGGTCTGGCAACAGGGCTCTGCGCCCTTGACAGCACAGCTTTGGGATGCAGGGAAGCCAGAAGCGGTGTTTGTTTGACTGCCCGCCTGTCTGCCCCTGCCTGGAGGGCCAAACGGGAGGCACGGAGCACCCCCTTTTTCCTGCACAAGGGTGCACGAGTTCAACCACTTACATGAAGTCCATGGGAGCCAGCAACGGTCTCAAGGGACAAGGTGTGGGGAGAGTGTATTGGAGTGAAGTTCGGAGTGAAGTTCATAGCAACGGGGGAGGGGATTTACCGCAGGCTGGACTAGGTGGGCAGGGGCAGGGCAGGGCAGGGTAGGGTGTGCTTGCTCTGGCATCAGAGCGCAGCCGTCTTGGAAGAGCAGCAAGCTGACGCGCAGGGAGCAGGTAAGGAAATTCATTTGTCCAGCTTCCTGCCCTGCTGCCCATCTGCCTGGCTGACAAGGGTTCATCTCCCTGCTGGCGACTGACTCCGCTGCCCACTGCCCTTGCACTCTTTTGTGACAGGCGACCCCACCCAGACGCTCCCTCAGCTGGTGAAGGACACAGGCGCCTCCCTGCTGGTCACAGACTTTGCGGTGCTGCGGCTGGGGCGGCAGTGGCGGGAGGCAGTTGCCGAGAAGCTGGAGGTGCCTTTCCATGAGGTGGATGCGCACAATGTGGTCCCCGTCTGGGTGGCCTCTGGTGAGTTTAAAAAGCGCATTATGTGACCTCTTTGAGGCTGAGTTCGGGTGGCCTGTTGAATCAACACAACAACTGCGCTGCCGTGCCTGCTGCACAGTGGCATGTGTGCGTGTGCAGGCAAGCGGGAGGATACCGGCACGCACCACTTCACCCCATCATTATGCTGTGCCTGCTGTGCCTGATATGCCCCGGCACATGCAGAGAAGCGCGAGTATGCTGCGCGCACCATCCGCCCCAAGATCCACTCCAAGCTGCCCGAGTTCCTCACAGAATTCCCGGAGCTGGAGGCGCAGGTGTGGCGGCTGTGCTAACGTTGCCCTTGCTTTGGTGACAGCAGGGAGTGGTCCAATGTCACTGACGGGGCCAGGAAGAGCGTGTTGCCTGGGCTGAAACATGTGTGTTTTGCCTGCCTTTGGATGCCGCGTCTCAGTTTGGCAGGGCGAGGCGCAGCCTGAGCCTGTGGACTGGGGCTGCCGTGATTGATGACTGATGAGACTTCAATTTTGCCCGCATCACCTGTCATTTTGTCCCTGCTGCAGGCGGCCTGGCAGGGCGAGGTGCAGCCTGAGCCTGTGGACTGGGCTGCCCTGATTGCAGAGGTGGTGGAGAAGGGGAAGGCGGTGCCAGAGGTGGCATGGTGCAAGCCAGGGGAGGATGCTGCCATGGAGGTGAGCCCGCAATCCACTGCGTGTGCTTCTGCTGGCAGCAGGAGCCGTCACTGGCATCAGACATAGTCGTGCACATGCTTTGGGGAATTCGGTACATTACAGGCAGTTGCCATGGTGGCGAGCCAACCTCAACAGCGGTGCATAGCAAGCTCATCGTCGTAGTTGCTTGGGCATGTGCGCTGCCTTCTTGATGTGATTTAGAGGTGAGTCTTGTTGATTTTAGTCAGTGGCAAGCGCTTGCTGTGCAACTGCCTTGTTGGTCAGGCACTGAGGGCGTGCCCGGCAGCTCTGTGTGGCTTCGGGCTCATGCCTCGTGGCATCGAATGAAGTGCTGCTGTGAGCGCCATAACTCAACAGCGCAGGTCGTCCGATGTGTGCATCAGCAATATCTCGTGTGTGCAGCAGCAGTTCTGTCGGTTCACTGTTCTACGCTGTAAATGCTGCTGCTGCTGCTGTACCCGCTGCCCTTTTCAAGCGGCATCATCTGGATTGCTTTCTGCTGCAGGCGCTGCTGGGTGACAAGGGCTTCCTCAGCAAGGCGCGGCTGACTCGGTATGACGAGAAGCGCAACGACCCCACCGTGCCCGACGCCCTTTCCGGCCTGTCGCCCCACCTGCACTTTGGCCACCTGGCGCCGCAGCGGGCCGCCATCGAGGCCGCCAAGCACAAGTCCGTGCACAAGGTGGGCTTGGGAAGCAGATAAGACGGTTCCATGCAACGGCATGTCTGCAGCCGTCTGCAGGGGGGCGCTGCCATCACTGCCTGCCTGCTCCTGCCTGCCTACATAGCGTGCACTCTCACCTCTTCACCATGCATGACTATGCTCCTCTCAGTGACGAGCTACGAAAGGGACAGAACCATCGCCCGTGGCCAGTCTGCTGGCCTCAGTGGAAGGGCTGGCGGTTTGATACCATCTGCTTGCCCTACATAAGTGACCACACTAGCTCCCCTATCCATCACCATCCACCGGTGGCCACCCTGCTGCAGGCCTCTGTGGAGGGCTTTCTGGAGGAGCTCGTGGTGCGGCGCGAGCTAGCAGGTGAGGCAGCTCACCCACAAGCGGGCATGCTGTGGGAGGGCTGTGCCATGCCTGACGCTCTGCCGGCACTCGCGTTTGGCATGCGATCGGCGCTGCTGCACCATCTTCTTGCTCTAGTAACAACTCCTGCATCTCAAGCGGACTGCAGACAACTATTGCTTCTACGTGGACAACTACGACTCCCTGGATGCTGCCTACGACTGGGCCAAGCAGACGCTGAACGACCACCGCAACGACAAGCGCGAGTTTGTGTACACCAAGTGAGCGACGGGTATGAGGCGCAGTTTGAGGTTGGCGGGCAGAGCAGGGGTGCGCGCTCCTTTCAGCTGTGGAGGAGGCAAGTCTGGACCCATTGAACTTGACGTGGAGTGTTGTTTTGGCGTCCCACCCCCTGTGCTCTTGCCATGCCTTCGCGCGCGTGATACTTCCTGCTGCAGGGAGCAGTTTGAGAAGGGCCAGACGCACGACAAGCTGTGGAATGCGGCGCAGCTGGAGATGGTGCACGCGGGCAAGATGCACGGGTTCATGCGGATGTACTGGGCAAAGAAAATTTTGGAGGTGAGGGGGCTGGGGAGCCTGACTGATGGTGCAGGTAATCAGCGATAGGCCAAGAAGGTCCTGGAGGTGGGTGGGGTAGATGTGGGACAGCAGGGAAAGAGGTGGGGTGCAGGGCTGCTGCTGCGCCTTGCACCCCTCTCACACGTGTACACACTGCCATGTGGTAAGTGTCTGGTGGAGGAGGGCGCAAGGCGTGCTGCCAGGATCTTGATGGGCGTTGTGGAGGGGCACAACAGAGGCTGGGCGCAGCTTTGCCTGGTGGGGCACAGCAGGGAGTGGGCGGGTAATCCTGGCCTGCATTGGAGCTCAACCTGTCCTGCTGCTGTGTAGACGCTCTCAGCTGAGTGACAAGCCTACCTCTGCCCTCGTGTCCCCCTCCGCTCTGCAGTGGAGCGCGTCCCCCGAGGAGGCGCTGGAGATCAGCATCCACCTGAACGACAAGTACGAGCTGGATGGGCGGGACCCCAGCGGATACGTGGGCTGCATGTGGTCCATTGCAGGCATCCACGACCAGGTACGGGGGCCAGCATTTAGGGGATTGCCTTGGGTTGGGGTGTAAATTGCATGGGGTGAGCTGGGCCCTAAGCTCCTTTGGACGTTCGTGGTTTTGCGCTTTATAGAAGAAAGTGTGTGCAAGAGTGCATTGACTTGTGAGCGCGGCGCAGGCTTGGAACATGCTCAGAGTGGCATGCAGCAATGCAAGTTAACAGGCCGCTCTGTGTCCTCACTTGCGCACGTGTACGCTGCAGGGCTGGGCTGAGCGCGCTGTGTTTGGCAAGATTCGCTTCATGAACTTCAACGGCTGCAAGCGCAAGTTCGACGTGGAGAAGTGCGTGTCGGGGCCAGGCTGTTGGTACAGGCATGCAGTGGCTAGGGAGGTGCAATGCAGTGGGGGTGGGCAACAGCCCGCATTGTTGGTGCTCGGTTTGCTGCGGTACACACAGGCAGTGACTCACACTGTATCTTCCGTTACTCGCTGTGTGCTCCGTGCAGGTACATTGCCAGGGTGAACGCGCTGGTGCGGGACGTGAAGGTGCAGGGCAAGGCGGCTGCCAAGGCATGAGGGGCAGGGTGTCTGGTGCCAAGCAGCTCGGCAGGGCCTGGCCGACAGGCTGCACAAGCCATATTAGATTGTTTATTGCTTTCAAGTCTTCCTTTCCTTATTGTGGCACACCTGTAAACCCAAGTCATAGTGGCCCACTTGGCGCCGACCAACCATGCGCGTCTGGAGGTCCCGTTGCTCCGCCAAGTGGCACGCCGACGTGGCGGCGGCGGCGCCAGYGGCGTTCCCAAGTGAAGCGCTGGTGCCTTTGTGAAAGCGGAGCTAGGCTTGTAACTGGAAGCGTCTGCGCGTTGTACACGGGCGCCAGGACAGCAGGCCGCGCTCGCCCTTCAGCCTTGTGAACTCGTGCGCGCCGAGCGCCACCGGCCAGCTTCTCTGCTCAGATCGGCCGGCTTCCCTCAGATCAGCCTGACGTCACTACCGAGACAGCCGCTTGCTATTTAGAGAGCGCCTCCTGCCGGCGCTATCGTTCTCCGTCTAGAAGAGCGGTGATTGTTGCCGACAGCTTTCGTCCAAAAACACAGCGGGCCGGGACAGCCCCTACCGGTGCCCTGCTATCCCGCCGCCGTGGCAGCCGCACCGGCGTGGTCCGCTGCTGCTTACACCAAGGCTCCTACCCTTGCACCCTGCAGTCTCAAGCACGCATCCTGTAGACGAGTTCAACTTAGAAGAGCCAGAAGCGGGTGTTATGGGACTGGGGAAAGCGTGTTGTAATGGAGTTTGTAGCTAAGGAAATGTGCTCCGCAGGCACTGCTCGACTGCGCCAGCCAGGCCACGAGGTGAGGATGAGGGTGGGATAGGTCTGTAAATTGTGTGCGGAGGGGGGCGTAGAGTGAGCAGTGATAAACAGCGCATGTTTTCTGTAGGGGCAGGAAAATTGGAGCAATGCAGGGCTTGAGCGAGACGGGCAGAGGCACCTTCTCCAGGATGGTCGGACACCGTCCCTGGGGCAAAACCAATCACAGTGTAGGGCTCTAGGAGGGTCCACACAGTGGCAGTGTCATGCCATTGCGCATGAATCGCAGAGTAGAAGGGGGTTTGTCAGGCCAGGTGGCCATGCCATAGTGCAAGCAGCGACGCTCGTTGTTGGGTGGCAGCTTTCTGGTAGTGGGAGGTGTGCTCTGCGAGCTCTGCTCTGCTGCAGCGCAGACCCGATCTCTGCCCGCCGCTTACCCGCGCCATATCTGACCAAAGAGCTTCGCTTCATCTGCCCTTCCTACAACTGTCACTTGCAGAGCAAGCCTACTCACTTGGTGCACCAACTGCGGCACTCGGGTTCTCCCCACGATGGATCAGGCAAAGAGAAACACACCTGCAAGTCCTGACCCAACCAGATGGTGACAGCCACTACCACGTAGGAGGGGTGTCCACGGTTTGTAAACACTTCAATGCACCAATGAGCCTTCTGGCATGCTTAAACAATGGATCTTGTCCCTTGCGTCTCTTTGGTGTAGGTGGGTGCAGAACCGAACCAGCCATCGGTGAGAAGGCGTGCCTGTCACCAGGCCAACATGGACGACCGCCACCTTCGTGTTGGAACAGCACTTTTGTGTGCCCTGGCCATGCTTATAGCACTAGTGGGCCTGGCTCCGCGCACCCTGCCTGGCGGGACCCAGGCTTCAACCGCAGCGCCATTACATCTGCTGGCGTCACGCTGGGACGGAAGCAGCCTGAGTGCAGACGGCTTGAAAGTGGGCAGCGTGCCGGTTGGTTTGCCCACACCCAGTGAGTTGGTGCGGGCTTACGAGGAGTCTGCCCTTCCCCCAGTCGTCTCCAACCTCTCAGACAGCTCCCCCCTGGTCTTCTACCACCAGCGGAAGACAGGGGGCTCGTCGTTGCGGGAAGCGCTGCGCACGGCTGCAGTGGCTGCCAACTTGTCCATTTACATGCCTTGTTACAATGGAGTGGACTGCGATACATACACCTCGGGCAGTGCCCGTGCCGCGGTGTACGCCGGGCACCTGCCCTGGGGTGATCGGCGCAACCTGGATCGTAATGGCCTGCTCAATGTGAGCAGCGGCATGGTGACGTGGCACACCCCGGAGCAGATTGCCAGCTGCCTAACTATGTTCAGGGAGCCTATATCACGCCTCGAATCTTGTTATTACTACCGGTTTATTGATGCAGAAGTGAGTGAAGGCGTGAGGGTGGAGGGGGAACAAGTGTGCAGAGGCGTGTGGTAAGAGAGATGGGAGCAGTTGAGATAAGGTCTGCATTTGAGAGGCTGGGTGGTGTGGTATGCAAGCGGCAAGGTTGCTTAATCTTCACAAAGGTCGCATTTCTCTCTGTTTGCTCCCCACCGCCCCTCTTGCAGACGGCAGGCTTGAAAGCTATTGCCGACCCGCGCTTCCAGTGCATGTCCAACCTGACAGCGCCCGAGCTGCGCAGCATGCTTAGCAATGGGCGCACAGCTTATGGCTTTGGCTGCCTGGCCGAGCCCTTTCGAATCCTCAGCGGCATGAACAGCGAAACAGAACTGGCAGAGCTGGCAGGCCAGCCGCTTGAAAGCTTAGCAGTCACTGCCATGCTGGAGATGACGCTGCGCCACTTGACGAGATGCATACCGCTGGTGCTGGAAGAGCCTGCCACGCTGGCTTTGGCACGGCACTGGTTCCCACAGTTGGCCCCTGCCTTCGCGGGCGCGCTGCCCCGTATGAACGTTAGGCAGAATGCAGAGCAGCGGTGCCTTCTGGCGCCACATACACGGGCGATTCTGAAAGAGCTAGCTACGGCTGAGACAGTAGTGTATGAAGCGGCACAAAGGCGAGCAGCTGCCATGCTGGCTTCCCTGCCCGCAGAGGGCCAGCCACACAAATGAGGCACCTCTCGGCAGGCAGATGTTGTTCTCATTCGTGCAGTGCGCTTTGTAGCCTTACGCTCTCTGCCCCCTTCTGCCGTCATTGCCTAGCCCTTCTGCGCCCCTTCAGCCCTGTCCCTGCTGGTGCCTTGTTGCGCGCACCTCCATCCCGGTCTGCCGCTCTGGTAGATACGGGCAGCTATGGCAGCAGTGGCGGCCGTGCTGGCAGAAGCAGCTGCCCTTTCGGCCGGGTGCATGTGCTTGTGTCCCTCCTTTGGGGGTGGCCGTCTGGGCCTGTTTCCCGCAGTGATTGTTTTCCGCTGGTTCCCTCGCTGCTTGCCTCCCAGTGCATGCGTTATGCTTCCTCTTGCAGCGGCCACACCCCTTTCGGCCCTGTTTCCTTGTGCCCGTGCTTCCTTTCCCTTGTGCAGCACACGTTTGTTTGGTGCCTGTTACCCATCCCCAGCGCTGCTTCCTCCTTGCCTCTGTCCTTTCTTGCATGCGGCATGTGTCCCGTTACAAGATTCAGCCCTATCTGGCCCCTGTACCTCCCCTGCGTCCGTTTCAGGCACAATGCCACACCCACACAACCTCGGTTGCACCTACAGCGACAATGATCTCCCGGTAGTTGATTGACAGCGCCTCCAAAATGAAAACAACACTAACAGAGCGGGCATGCTGCAGGTCCCGCTGCGCCTGTTTTGTGGGTTTTAGTCCACCAGACGGGTTGGTCGAGGTTTTCCGGGCTTGTTTCACAGCTTGCTCTGTGGAGGGCCTGGGGCACACAATTGTGCTCTGGTGTCTGCAGACCCTACCAGTGAAATGACTTGTAACCCACACACTGACAGACGGACAGACCCACTACATACCACTTTTGGGCTTGTTTGGTGGTCTGCCTTGCAGCTAATCAGCAGTGCCGCAAGTGCCGCACATACGGTGTGCCGCTCACATACATCGTGGAATGTGAATGGCATAAAGTGCACGCATACATCGTGGAATGTGAATGGCATAAAGGCAAAGGAGGGCTCGTAGGGCCAGACTGCTAACAAGGCATGCCGTGGCTAGGAGGTGCTTGCACAAAGCAGGGGGGGTGGTCAATAGCCCGCATCGTTGGTGCTGGGTTTGCTGCGGTACAGGAAGGGATGCACATAATTCCCTTGCACCAGCGTGTGCTCCATGCAGGTACATTGCCAGGGGGAACGGGCTGGTGCGGGACGTGAGTGTGCAGGGTAAGGCGGCTGCCAAGGCATAAGGGGCACGGTACCAGCCAAGCAGCACGGCGGCGGCGGGCCCACCGCGCTGACAGGCTGCACGCGTTTTCCCAGATAATTCATTGCAATAATCAGGTACACCTGCACACCCAAGTCATAGTGGCCCACTGGACGCCGACCAAGGATGTGCGTCTGTGAGCGTTGCTGTCTGCTCAACCGTTGCTCCGCCAAGTGGCACGCCGACGTGGCGGCGGCGGCGCCAGTGGCGTTCCCAAGTGAAGCGCTGGTGCCTTTGTGAAAGCGGAGCTAGGCTTGTAACTGGAAGCGTCTGCGCGTTGTACACGGGCGCCAGGACAGCAGGCCGCGCTCGCCCTTCCAGCCTTGTGAACTCGTGCGCGCCGAGCGCAACCGGCCAGCTTATCTGCTCATATCAGCCTGGCGTCACAACCGAGACAGCCGGCAACCGATTCAGAGCCTTGGCCCATCTTCCGGCGCTCCTGTTCTCCGGCGCCGCTGTTGGGCTGTCCAGAACAGCGGTGAGGGTGCCGACAGCTTGCGTCGACACACAAAAGGGCCGCGGCAGCCCCTTCCAGTGCCCTGCTATTCCGCCGCCGCGGCACCGTTGCGGTTCCGCCGCTGCTTGCACTAGTGAAGCTTCCCACCCTTGCACCCTGCAGGCTCAAGCACACTTCTTGTAGACACAAACGTACCACGTGGTAGCAGCTGCTGCCAGGCTTGACCGGGCTGGGCTGAGCGGGCAGCCATGGTGGCAGCCGCCGATGGCTCGCTCACCGGACAGATGCCGGGCGGCGACACGCTGCGGGTGCGGGAGGTGTGGCAGGACAACCTGGAGCAGGAGATGCAGGTGAGAAATGCCGCACACGCTGAGCTGTTGCGCAGATGGTGGGAGGATCGAGTTTTTTTAGAGGCAGCAAGGTAGCCAGGAAAGCGGCAGACGGTGGGAGGTGCGGGGCAGACAAAGGGAGGTGCGGTGTGGCTGGGTGCTTGAGCAAACTTCACTAGGTGCGGCACAGCAACTATGAGCAGGATTTGCAGGCAACTACTGCGGAGTGTGGTCATGTAGAGCTGGATCATGTGGTTTGCAATGGCACCCGCCCTCCGTGCGGCTGCAGCGAACGCTTGCAAAATGCACCTGCCAAACCTGGGTCTCAGCACACATGTGCTGTGCTCCTGCCATGAGTCTTCTTACGCAGACAGTGTCCCACACTCCCTTCGTCCTATCAACTTGCTCAATTCGCTGCACGTATTCCTGCTTCCTGCCCCGCGTGTTGCCCTTTGTGTTTGTGACACACACTCCCTCTGTCCCTCCTACAGCTCCACCCCTAGCATGGTGAACCTTCTCTCCCTGCGCCCGTCTTCCATCCTGCCCTTCGCTGCCCTTCGCGGACTCCCGTTTGCACACCCGTCCCTCCCTATTTCCCTGTCCTCCCCCCACAGCTGATCCGTGACGTGGTGGACGAGTACCCATACCTGGCCATGGACACCGAGTTCCCGGGGGTGGTGGCGCGCCCCGTGGGCAACTTCAAGAACAGCGGGGAGTACCACTACCAGACGCTCAGGTAAGGGGGGAGACGGCAGGCAGGCAGGGACTGGCTGGCAGGCAGGGACTGGCAGGCAGGCAGGGTGGGGTGAGGCCGAGGCGAGTACCACCTCCAGATGCTCATGTGCAGCCTGAGGCAAGCAGGCGGAAGCAGTTAGGGTTTCAGGTTGCACTACCCGATGCCATGGTGGGTTAGCGAGGGGGCGGGGACCACGGGTGGAGTCGATGTACCCTTTGGTGCATGACTGGCTGTGCAACATCACGTCTCGCCCAAGCTTGGTGGCGGCACAACGGCAAAGCACGTGCAGAGGGATTGACTGCGCAGCCTGGCAGACTCCCGCTGACCACGCATGCTTCTGCGAACAATATTGCTGAGACTCTCCTGCACATCTGCCTGCCTATGCTCCATGCAGGCTGAACGTGGACATGCTGAAGCTGATCCAGCTGGGCCTGACTTTCACGGATGCAGAGGGGAAGCTGCCACGCATCAACGGAGAGCTGTGCGTGTGGCAGTTCAACTTCAGGTGCGGCCCTAGGCACCCTTTTCACCACCTTGCTGGACAGCAAGTACAGTACAAAGTTCTCTCGAGGAGGAGGGCTGAAGTGGCCAGCAGCGCACTGCGGTAACTATGGACAGCTGACGGCGCCGCACTACACCTCCCACCACCACCTTTCGATCCCATGGTGCTGATCTGCGCGGATGCACCCATTTCTCTTCACTTGATGCTGCAGGGAGTTCCGGCTGTCGGACGACATGTATGCGCAGGACTCAATTGAGCTGCTTAAGCAGTCTGGCATCGACTTTGCGCAGAACGAGACGCGCGGCATCGACGTGCGCCACTTTGGAGAGCTGCTAACAGTGTCGGGGGTGGTGCTGAACGAGGATGTGAGCGGGGGGCGCGGGGCCTGGGCTGGGATGCGGGATGCGAGCTACCGCACGCTTGGTCCGGTGACCAGCTCAGTGCGCAAGCAGTGCACAAGCGCTTTACACGTGGTTGGGGTGTGCCGGCCTTGTTTGCTGTGGCGGGTGCCTGCACTTCAGCACTCTGCACTAGGCTCAATGTGATCAAGCCCAGCCTGCCCCGGCAGCACCCAAGCTCTCTTCAAGCCGCCTGCCCACTCACCCCCTGCTGCCCTGCTTCTTGCCACGTGCAGGTGCGGTGGATCACCTTCCACAGCGGCTACGACTTTGGCTACCTCCTCAAGCTGCTCACCTGCTCCTCCCTGCCCGCCAACGAGAGCGAGTTCTTCCAGCTGCTCAAGGTGTGGGGGGGCAAGCGCAGTGTACCTACCAAAGACAGTCTGTGGTCAGTCTCAGGGCTGTTTGCGGGGACACGTTTGCAGGCTTGTTCTATCGGTCATCAGTTATAAGCCTGGGTATGCATATGGTCAACGATGAATGCGCCATTACAAGCGAGTTTTTCCCGGTTCTGAAAGTGCAGGTGCAGGTTCTTTGCAGCTGGGGTGTGTGGGGCCGGCTTGCCGCGGGGCAGCGAGCTGGGGCGGTGTGTTGGACATGACGTTTGGTGCTGAAAGTAGGCCCCTGGCTTGTTCCTTTGTTCCTTTGTCACTGCAGCTCTTCTTCCCCCAGATTTTTGACATCAAGTACCTCATGAAGTTTTGCGACAACCTGCACGGCGGGCTGAACAAGCTGGCAGAGACGCTGGACGTGGCGCGCATCGGGCCGCAGCACCAGGTGCGAGTTCCTCTAATTACACTGTTCTGCAGCTCTGAAAGCACTAACACACGTGCGGAGGCAGTGGAAGTGGCGCGGCTTTAGGTCACAGCCTGAGCAGAGGTCCGGTCATTGTAGCCTCTGCAACCAGGGCGTGCAACTCTGCTCGATTGCGTTTGCATACACTCACATACCTGACACCTCGTGTTTTGTCCACCCTTCTCCCTCTTCCCTCGCAAATGCTGTACCCTTCACCTCCCAGCTGCAGGCCGGCTCCAACTCCCTGCTGACCAGTGCTCTTTGGTTGGACCCCATCCCCCACCTTTCTCATGCCTGCAGGCCGGCTCAGACTCGCTGCTGACCAGCGCAACATTCCTGAAGCTGGCGCAGCAGCGCTTCCAGGGCATGAACGGGGTGGCCCACCACCGGGGCATTCTGTATGGCCTGGGAGAAGACGGGCGCAACTCGATGCTGGGAGCCGAGGACTGATGGAGCTTTAGCACGACTGAGAGGACTGACCACCCAAATGACTCTCAACCGATCACCCGAGGCACGCGTGCACTGGACGCAGTGATGCCCACTTGGGGGTGGTGCGGCGGCTCTGCTGTCCAGCGCCCCCCTTCCCGTCTGACGACTTCTCTGACCCCTCTCCCCACCCTTTCTACTGCTGTAATCTATTCCAAGTAGTGCATGTTCAGAGCGCCAACAGGGCTAGCAGAGGCTTTATTCTATTCCAAGCAGTGCTTCCAAGTAGTGCATGTTCAGAGGGCAAACAGGGCTGGCAGAGCAAAGACCAAACAGGGCTGGCAGAGCAAAGACCAATGCAGCAGAGGCCGCAGGCCCCCCATTGTTCAAGAGGCACCAGCCTTCCCAGGTCAGAGTGACAGGCATGAAATGTGCGAGAAAGTCGAGCAAATGGTCAGTAGTCTGGCACAGCGGCCCCTATGGTACAGCATCATCTGTTTACTTCTCTGATTTGATGAGTGCAGGCGCTCCGCCATGAAGCGCACCCATGCTAAAGGGCATGCTTGTGGTGGACAGCGGCAGGCTGTTTGCAGGTGGCAGCCCTGCCGCTGCCTGCCCTACGCCGCCCCCATGCTGCTGCGCCGTGCTGGGCGGTGGTGCCACCGCGCCAGTCCCCGGTCCGCCGTCGTGCAGCGGAACCATGCCTGGCGCATTCAGCGCGGGCTGCGGCGGCGGCATGGTCAAATTGTATGCTGGCATGCTGGCTGGCCGTGAGGGCAAAAAGTTGTTGGCCAGGTCTACATTCAACCTGCGCAAGGTGGGCAGGGGAGAAGCGGGGCAGAAGAGATTATTGTGTCATTGCCAGAGCACACTTGCTCCACACAAGAGCCTGGCCATAACCGTGACAACACACCAAGCCCACCATGCCCGCAGGAGAGTGAAGGTGCACCACGCACGCGCCCCACCCCCCACCTGACAGGCAGCTGCGGCATCTGCGCCATCACGCCTCCCATCGCCTCCATTGCATTGATGATGGCCAGGATGTTGTCCCGGAACTGCACCAGCAGCTGCGTGTTCTCGTGCACCTTGAAGTCCGCCATGTTGCCGCGGAACTGCAGCAGGGGCAAACAGAAGAACACAGTGGGAGGTGAGGAAGAGGGGGCAAAGCGCACATGCCAGCTGTGTGGCGCCAGGCATCTTAGTTCTGCCGACACGCTGCGGCACAGCAGGCAGAGGAAAGAAAGAGGCAGGGAAAAGGGTGACGGTTGATGTCTCGGAACAACACCAGCAGCTCGTGTCTGTGCGACTTGAACTCGGCCATATTGCACAGTTAAGACACAACGAAAGAGATGGAGGTGCAGGGGAGGGTTGGTGGTGGCAGGTGAGGCAATCATGTCAGCAAGGTAGGTGTGGCAAACAAGTCGGGCAAGTTCTTGCTGAATTGCAGGGCACAACAGTGGAGGGGGACGCCCAGGCAAGCTCAAGAGAGGTTTGTGGGGTGCGGTCTGAAGTCTGCCATGTTGTTGAAGACAGGCATAATAGGTGACGAGCGCAGGTAAACCGCAGAGGAGACAAAGCAGGTGCAAGTGCAGGTGGAAGCAACGGCCAACATTTGATGCCTGCGTGCCTGTCGAGCCCCCCAATCGACGCACTGCTTGTTAGAGCAGCTGACGCTTTTGTATGCAGCCCCCGGGCGCCAAAGCAAGCCCTTACAAGACCACAGGCACACCTCGTTGAGTATCGCAAAGTTGGTTTCCAGCAGCTGCGCAATGGGGCCGCCAATGACGGCATTGGTCGGGCTGTCTGCTGGCACTGCTGCGGCTGCGGGCATGGCGGGCATGCCAGGCATCTGCACAGCAGGAGGGGGCGAGGGTGAGCAGTGCAGGTCAGGTCTCGGGCCCACGCACAAAGCGGCTCATGGAGCCAGCAGCGAAGCATCACACACTGATGCTTCAGGGGCCTCCAAGCTGAGGTCCTCCTGCAACACCGCTGTCACAACAAACAACCCGCAATAACACGAGTGAGGGCTGCCTCGCTCGCTCCCACGCACCATGGGCACCGGCGGCAGCTGCGGCGCCTTGGGCGGCAGCAGCCCTCCAGCAGCCAGTGGCTTCTTGGCACCCACGGCTGGCCCCACTGTCAGCTCCCCCGACTTCCGCTTCTTTAGCATTTGTTGGTTAATGGTCCAGCGTGCACGAAGTGCGACGTCACGCACGCTCTTGCGCGGCAGCATGGCGGCAATTTTGACGTAACGCTGGACTAGGTCAAAGCGGTCGGGCGGGTAGCGCTGCAGGCCCGCCTCTAGCGCGCGCTGCTCCTCCTCTGTCCAGTCTAATGCCACCTGGAAAGTGGGCGGTGCGATGAAGCCGGGGGCCGGCGGCGGCAGCGCCATAACGTGGCGAGGCGAAGGCGGAGGCGGAGGCGCGGCGGTCCAGCGGTGGGAGGCGGGGCAAGCCACCCGGCAGCGCTGCTCGCGATGTGGGCTCCCTGCTAATAGTGGCGCACGTGAGCGCGTGCCCTGCTGCGACAAGGGTGCTGTGCTTTGAGCGCGGAGAGGGAGCGGCGCGGCGTGAGGCGCCGAGCACAGTCTCTATGGTGCGTGAGTAGATGGAGAGCACTTGCACTCGCACTTCAGCAGTCGAAAGCGTCCTATCCGGAACCAACCTGAGCTGCCAGCGGTGCACGCCACGCCTGACATGCTCTTTGTCTTTGCATTGTCTTGACCATGTACACACGTCACAGTAGTGTCGCAGCAAGTGGCGAGCATCCTGACGCCACCCTGCCTGCAACTTCTTGGAGAGGCCTCCCATAATCCCAGAGTTACCTGTGAGCCTCTTTAGCAAACGTACTTTGCGAGATAAGAATCAATTCCGAGTGCCACAGCTTGCGCAGTGCTGCAGCCGCCATCAGGCCGCCGCCGCCAGTCTCTGCAACACAGTGCCGCCGCCGCCATATCACCGTCTTCACTGCCACCGCCGCCGCCTCACAGCATCCACTTTCCCCCGATTCCGGCAGCCGGCATGACGCCACCTCGGACGCACGACCGCCACATCCTGCCGCTGAACACCGATGTGGCAGAGTGGTGCCCACAGCAGGGGGCGCAGCGCCTACTGGCGGTGGGCACCTACCAGCTGGATGAGGGGACCCAGCAGCGGCAGGGTGCGGTGCACCTGTTCCGCCTCGAGGGCCCGGCAGAACAGGAGGCTGGGCAGCTAGGGTGGGTGCAGGCTGCAGGAGGCCAAAATGCAGAGGGCGCTGTGTCCCTGGTGGAGCTCTCCTCGCTGCAGCTGCCAGGCGTGTTTGACCTGCGCTGGCACCCGCGGTCAGCCATGCCGCAGCTGGCAGCTGCCCTGGCTGACGGCTCAGTGCGGGTGATGACGTTTGAACACGCACCTGATGAGGCGGCGTGTGGGTCGCTGCTTCCCCCAGCAGTGGAGATCCACAGCAGCAGCACTGACACAGAGGAGCAGGCTGCCGAGGGCATGGCTGTGTCGCTCGACTACACCCGGCGCGCCGGATGCGCTGGAGACCAGCTGGCAGTCAGCTACTCAAGCGGGCAGCTGCAGCTCTTCCAGGTGTGTGTTTTGGGGGGGGGACCAACCTGGGGAATGTGCATGTTCTGTCTGATGGGCTTGACGTGTTGCTGCCACCTGCTTGCTTGCCAGGCAGCGGTGCCTACCTGCACTGCTCGTGCTTTGCCAAACATGGGCCGTCCCCGTCTCAAATTTCCCAGGCTACAACCCTTATCGGCTCCACCAAACTTGCAGGCCACGCCGACGGGCATGGCAAGCTTGGCTGTGTGGCAGGCGCACAACTTGGAGGCCTGGGTGGCTGCCACTGATGCCTGGCACCCCAGCCTGCTTCACTCTGGCGGCGACGACTCGGCCTACCGGCTGTGGGACAGCCGCCAAGGGTTTGAGGCGCCGGTGTGGCAGAGCAGCAAGGCGCACGGCGCGGGGGTGTGCTGCGTGGCCAGCAGCCCGTACCAGGAGCACTCCGTGGTGACGGGGTCGTACGATGACCGCCTAAGGCTGTGGGACTTGCGCGCCCCACACCGCCCGGTGCAGCTGGCAGAGGTGAGGCAGCGGCAGGGCGGCATCATTGGGGGGCTGGGGCGGGGTGTTGCCGACAGCAGAGCTGCTGCCGGTTTGACTGGAAAGCGGTCTAGGGTCACTGTCCCAGTATTGCGTCCAGCAATGCGTCCAGCACCCGCTGCGCCCACTGCCATGCCTGCAGGTCAACACGGGCGGCGGCGTGTGGCGCGCCAAGTGGCACCCCACCGACCCGCAGCTGTTGCTGGCGGCCTGCATGTACAACGGCTTTGCAGTGCTGCGAGTGGACGGCACTAGCCGGGATCTCAGTATTGAGGCCACGTATGAGCACGAGGCTGGTGCCCTCAGCTATGGTGCTGACTGGTGCCGGGTGCCACCAGGCAGCACCGGCAGCAGCAGCAAGGGTGGATGCAGCAGCCTGGCAGCCTCCTGCTCCTTTTATGACCGCCAGCTACATCTCTGGGATGCTGGACTGTGACTGTAACGCTTCACTTACACAATGATACGCAGCGTCTTGGACCCAGCAGCTCGCCTGGGCCTGTTGAGCTGGATTTGGCCATTTCATCTAGTTTCGTATTCAACTAATTTCATCTAGTTTCGTATTCAACTCAACAACCAGGGGAGATTGCTCCCTAAGGGACGGAGAGCGTGCTGTAAGAATCCACTTTTCCTGGCTTTACAGGGGAAATTGCAACCTCCAGAGTTTTGCCAACATGCTGCAAAAACGAGGCAGTGAATGCACATGTTAGCCTCTAACCGAGGGCCCCCTCTCAGCGCCGCCCCTTCTTGCCCTTGCCGCCCTTGCCAACGCCCCTGGGTGGCGCCTTGGCAGCTGGCTCGTCTGCAGGGAGGGGAAGACAGGTAAGAGCAGTTGGTCGCTTTTGCCTTGCAACTAGGAGCATGTGTCGTGATCGATTCCTGCCCTGCAAGTAAGAGCAGGTGCATGATTGACTCGTGCATTGCAAAGTACAGGACACAGAAAGAACCGCTTGCTGCAGAGCACACCACATACACATTGCATGGTACACTGCAGCCCACCTGGCATGGCTGCATTGGTCCTGTCGAGCGATTCGTCCACCTTGCCAGCGCCCTGGCTGCCCTTGGTGGCGTCCTGCAGGCAGGCGGGGGGCATGTGGAACGCACGGGTTGAGCTTGCCTGCAGCATCACACAGCTGCCAGTGCTTTGCCAACGATTAGAAACAACAGATGTAGCACCTCGATGGTCAAGCAAGCAAAATCAACAAAAAAACATGTCCACAGCAAGCAAGATGAACCCCAGTGATGCCCAATAGCAAGCCTTGCCCCTTGCCCTCCATCTTTGTGTTCAAATTCTTGCCAGGATAAAGCAGTGACACAAAAACGAATATCTGGTACTGCAATGCCACCACCCGACAGCACGGCGCAACCAACCCACCTTGCTCTTCATCTTTTTGCGCAGCTTCTTGGCGTCCGAGCGCTGCCACTTGGGCATCCAGCGCTCCGCATCAGGGGGCGGCCCGGGGTTGGCCGGGTCAAACCTGCGCACAAGGCAATGCGCCCAAGGAGGAAGAAACATGTGGCTGTGGTTGCCACGCCAACAGAAAAGCAACCCAATCGCTTGCCTACTGCACACTTTTCCACATACGCAATGCAAACGCACATCTTTGCAGCATGCAGCACACACCGCATTCTTTGAGGCCCTGAACCCACCCACCCTTTGGGGTACCGCGGCTGCCGCTTGCGTTTGCGCTTCTTCTGCACCCCCTCTGCTGCCTCCCGCTTGATGCTTGCCGGCACGGGAATAGTCTCTTCTGCTGCCTTGCGCCGCGCGCCGGTGATTGCTGCAGGCAGACAGGCCAGGCACGCACCATAAATTTTGATGTCGAGCTCAAAGGCAACCAAGGTCCTTGCCAGCTTCAGCTCTACGTGCAAAGTGAGTGCCTTGCCCGTCTGGTACAAACATGCTTTTCAGCAATGCCAGCAGCAGCTTCATTCGAACGTGCAATGCCTCCACGATTTGTGCAAGCTCAACTTACCAATGTTTGCGCTCTCCAAAGAGTCCAGCTCAGCGGCTGGCACGCTGCTGCCGCTGCTGCCCAGCTTGCCTTGCAACTCCGTGGCTGCGGCAGGGTCGCATACTGCTGCCAGGCGCACGTAGCTTGAGAGCACGGTGGGAACTGCAGGAGAGGGGGGGGGTGGAATAGAGCAGAACAGTATTGCAGACAACAAGATGTCAACCTCTGCAAAATCTGTTACCGCTCTTGACGCCAATAGCCAATCTGTTTGTAGACTCAACGCCAGAGACCAGTTCGTCGTGATTATAAGGAGTACAAGTATGCTTGACATGTCCTTGTTGGTCTGAACACAGACACGAGATCCAGTCTGCCTTGGCCTCCCTCACAATGCAAGACAACGGCCAACCTGAGAGGGCTTCAGAATCCAACGACAGCAACTGTTTGTAGTGTGCTGCGGCCTCTGGCAGCGCCCCCCGCCGCAGCTGCAGCGCTGCCAGCCGGTCCACAATCCAGCGCAGCGCCTCGCCGCGCAGGGGCGACTCGGCGGCTGCAGGCAAACAAAGTGCACATGTTGGGCGCAGCCAGGTCCACAATACACTGGGAGTATCAAGAAGTCCTTTCTTTGCAATTCTGCCTCTTCTTTGCAATACTTTAATGCAACCTGCAATTCGCCCCTTGCATACTTTGATGCACCTGCAATACACCCCTTTGATGCACCTGCAATACACCCGTTGCTGCTGCTTGAAGAGGCTCTGGCTCACGCAGCTCATTCTGTTCAGCTTGCTCGTACCTGTTTGCCACTGCTGCAGCGCGCCAGACAGCATGCTGGCCGCCTGCTCGGTCTGCCCCATCTCCTCCATCAGAGAGATTTTGGAGGCCAAAACTGCCGGCTTGGTCTGCCACGCTGCATCCTTGACCGCCTGCAGGCCACAGGATGCAAATCAGAACAAAGTGAGCTGTGTGACAAACACTGTGCACCATGTCTGTCAGGCCGCCGTGACGGCTGCAGGCTTGGAGCAAAGAAAAATATTACGAACAGAGTAAGTTCTGTTTCTAAACACTGTGCAATACGCCAATCAAGACATCATGACTGCCTGCAGGCCAGGGCAGATCATTTACAGAAATGTTCAACGCAGCCCTGCTGCGGTGGGCCCACAAACGTACAGACAAGTCGGCACGAAACAAGGCTGCATCACATGGCAGCAATGCTGCAGAAGCTTGCCAACAGAGGGAACAGTGACCCACCGCAAGATGCTGCAGCGCCTGCGCCGAATGGCCGCCTGCCGCTGCCAGCTGCGCGCGCAGCAGCTGCGCCTCGGCTGCCTGGCTGGCATTCGATGATGCTGCCAGCGCTGCCAGAGCCGCGTCTGCCTCCTTTGGCTTGCCCTCGCGAGACAGCAGGGAAGCCTGCAGCATGGCCGTCACTGCTGCGTCCGGCATCTGTTTCTCAATGGACCTGCAGCGGGGGAATTGTGCAGCCAAAGTTCAAGTTGTGAAGCCTGGTACACCTGCACAATCTTTCAAAACATCAGTCGCTGCCGGGTAACCATTCTTGGACTGTGATGGTGAATGCTTGATGGAGACCCCAAAACCATAGAAAGGCACAAGGCGAGGGTGGCTGCGCAATGGCACGCTTCGGCATCATTAGTATGTGCGCATGCAACGTGGAGAATACATGGCTACTCTCATTGCGCATGCAGCATGGCAAATGCTAGAAGCTCAAAGTGCGCATGCAACATGGCGAATACTAGATAGCTCACAGTGCGCATGCAACATGGCAAATGTTAGCATGTTCACATTGCGCATGCAACATGGCAAATACTAGACAGCTCTCATTGCGCATGCAAAATGGCAAATGCTAGAAGCTCAAAGTGCGCATGCAGCATGGCAAATACTATGCATCTAACAATGCAGATGCAGCATGACAAATACTAGACAGCTCACCGTTGCGCATGAAACATGGCAAATGCTAGAAGCCCACAGTGCGCATGCAACGTTGCGCATGCAACATAACAAATACTAGGCTAGGCTACTCTCATTGCACATGCAACATGGCGAATACTAGGCAGCTCACATTGCGCATGCAACATGGCAAAATCTAGACTGCTCACATTGCGCATGGGGCATGGCAAATGCTTGAAGTTGAAAGTGCGCATGCAGCATTGCGAATACTAGACAGCTCACATTGCGCATGCAGCATGGAAAATGCTAGCATGTTCACAGCATGCAACCTGAAAAATGCTAGACAGCTCTCATTGCGCATGCAAAATGGCGAATGCTAGAAGCTCAAAGTGCGCATGCACCATGGCGAATACTAGACAGTTCAAACTGCACGTGCAGCATGACAGATGCTGGTATGTTCACATTGCGCATGCAACATTGCGAATACTCAGCAGCTCAAAGTGCGCATGCGGCGTGGCAAATATTGGACTGCTCACATTGCGCATGCAGCAAGGCAAATAGCTAAGCAGCTAACGTGCGCATGCAACATGGCGAATACTGGACAGCTCGTATTGCGCATGCAACATGGCAAATGCTAGAAGCTCAGAGTGCGCATGCAGCATGGCGAATAATGGAGATCTCACATTCCGGTCGCAGCATGGCGAATACTAGACAGCTCACATTGCGCATGCAGCATGGCGAATACTAGTGAGCTCACAGTGCGCATGCAACATGGCAATTACTAGGCTACTCTCATTGCGCATGCAACATGGCGAATACTAGGCAGCTCACATTGCGCATGCAGCACGGCAATTACTATGCATCTAACAATGCGCATGCAGCATGGCAAATACTAGGCTTCTCTCATTGCGCATGCAACATGGCGAATACTAGGCAGCTCACATTGCGCATGCAGCATGGCAAATACTATGCATCTAACGATGCGCATGCAGCATGGCAAATACTATGCATCTAACGATGCGCATGCAGCATGGCAAAT
>JTEE01000114.1:90043-137217 GCA_002896455.3 Chlorella sp. ArM0029B | reverse complement strand
TGCAGCATGGCAAATACTAGACTGCTCACATTGCGGAGCATGGCAAATACTAGACTGCTCACATTGCAGCATGGCAAATACTAGACTGCTCACATTGCGGAGCATGGCAAATGCTTGAAGCTCACAGTGCGCATGCAAAATGGCAAATACTAAACAGCTCATATTGCGCATGCCACATGGCGAATACTAGACAGCAACATGGCACAAAACTGAGCAGCTCACATTGAGCATGGGACATTGCACGTACTAGACAGCTCACATTGCACATGCAACCCGGCAACTACTGAGCAGCTCGTATTGCGCATGCAGCATGGCAAGTATGTAACCGCTGTGCGGCCTTATGCTTGTCCTACCTGATGGCCTCCTTGGCTACATCCACCTTGTTGCTGAGCAGCGCTGACGTGGCGTAGCTGGCCAGCAACGTCTCCCGCTGGCTGGCGCCCAGCCGCGATTCCAGGCTCTGCTTCAAGCGCAGCACGCCGCCTATATCAGCAGGGCAGCATGACCAGTCAGCAGTGGTTCAGGGCCACCAACAGGAGGCCATGCTCCTGTGTGCTGTATAACCCCTGTTGGTGGACCAGACTCCAACATGCTGTAGACACGTGAAGGCCCAAGCGCTGCCTTCCCAGTCCACCAAACTCAAGCAAATAATTATCCACGGTCCCTGCCCCCCTCACCGCTACGCTCCATGAACGCATCCAGCTTCTTGAGGCAGTCTGCTGCCACTTTGCGGCTGGTGGTGCTGGCCGCTGGCCGCAGCAAGGCCGCAAACAGGTTGTTGGTGGCAACTGCATGTGCGGTGGAAAGGGAGGCAGGAAGGTGACCAACAACACTGACAGCAACAATGGGAGCTAGGCAGCTCAGAATGCAGTTTGTTTGCTTGTCACAAGTATGCAATTTGAGTTGTATTGAAGGCCGCGCAACAAGTGCCCTTGCTGATAGCCGTGGTCCTGGCAGACGCGCCTGAAGCGGTGGCAGCATCATCCATCTCCAGGCGCAGCAGGCTCTCGTAGCTGGCCGTCGCCTCCTCCTGGCGGCCCAGCCTGCAGGCACGCAAGAGGCACAGATGCACATCAGGCCAGCCATACATCAATGAGCAGACCAGTCCCACAATCTCAAATTGGGCCCGGCTCAACCTGGCACAGTAGTGAGAGAAATGCCCCAGGAACGAAGGCAAGTACACACTTCACAAGGCAATGTACAGGTGACTGCACAGCATGTGCTAGCAGTGCCCACCCGCCACGTCCCCCTGCCGTCAATGTAAGCCAGCTGTGCGGTGGCAAGTACAGGAGGACACAGACACCATGGTGGTGAAAGAGGTAGATGAGACGAGTTGGCTTCCGACCCCTGCCCACCTATCGGCGACATATGCCAGCTGTGCAGTGACAGGCGCCAGCTCCAGTGCCACCTCCTCCTCCTTCAAGTCCTCCTCATACAGAGCCTCCTCGCCTGCAATCGAAACACGGGCATACATAAAAAGCTCTGCCACAGTGGACGCAGCAAGAAGGCAATGATGCTGCAAATGCAGCAGGCACACACGAAGATTGGTTGCTTAGTGGCATGCTTCTGTCTGCAGCAATTCCCCATACGGAGCCTCTTGCCCCCGGGATGGAAGTGGGCCGCAGAGAGGGACAGCTGAGTGGAGCAGGTCGTTCCTGCAGATGCCGCGGCATCTGTCCGCCGAGGTGGGCGCCAACTGGAGACACACATACGTGTGTAGAACCCGCTCCTCTTACAGCGCAAGACCGTGCTCCCTTGTCTTCGAACACGGTAAGGCGTACATGCAAACTGCCTGCCTGGCGTGCAGACAGCACGTGCGTGCACTTACCCAATCGCACTGCCAGCTGCAGCTGCTGCTCCGCCGCTTCCAGGCTGCCCGCCTCCATCAGGCCGCATGCTGCGTTGAAAGCAAGCTCATAGCTGTCCTTGGCAGAGATCTGCACAGCACTTGCATTTATTGTTGAACAATGCCAACTTGCAAACAACGGGCGGACGTGCCCACAGCATTGGCGGGCCAGTTGAAGCTGTGACTTGCAAAGATCTGCAGGAGTAGGACGGCTGTCGGGGAAGGGAGGGCGCACACAGAGGCTGGCAAGCGTGTGGCATGAGAGAATCAGCACTAGGAGGGAGGCAGAGGGGAGGACAGAGGCCATCAAAGGCCGAGATCTAGGTCTCAGCTGTCCCTACAGAACAACAACAGTATGGCTCACGCGCATCTTCAGCACCTCCCATCCACCTGGAACCCCACACAAAGTCCCTTCCCACTTCCACTGCACTTGCGAACCAGCAATACAATAGTGCCAGGCTGGCAACTCTCTCTTGTGGCAACCTGCCCTCACAACGGCCCACCTTCATGGCCTCCATGACTGCAGGCACTTCGCCAGCGCGCCCCCCCGCCACATACGCTGCCAGCACATTTGTCTGCACCTCCCGGCTCTCCGCTGCATGCAAACGGAAGAGCTGGCTGTAGAGCGCAATCGCCTCCTTGTGGTGGCCCAGCCGATACTGGATCTGTGTTGCGGGAGGAAGACGGCAGGACGGCCGTGAGGCAGGGCGGGAGCGAGTCAGAAAGAGTTCAATCGATCACAGAGCCGAGAGTGCGTGGCCATCTTGCACCGGGAGGGTGGATCACTGGTATGCCGCCCCACCATCTGATGCACCTCGCACCTGCGCCTCCAGCTGCAGCTGCGACACCTCCTTGTCTGCCGGCAGCGCCGCCAGCGCCTCTTGCAGCCTTCCGCAGCGGTACAGGCAATACGCCTGCAGGCAGGTACATGGGGTTGAGACCATGGTGGGGTGCGCTGCACGGAGTTGGGACACCCGGCACGGAAGCCATGGTTGCGCAAGCCGGCCCAAAAGCCCTGGCAACCTTCTCAACGGCCAAGCTCTGGCAGGCCATGCACCTCCCCACCTTCTCAAAGGCCATGCTGGCTGCCAGCGGCGCCTCGCTCAGCAGCTTCAGTGCATCCTCCAGCTTGCCCGCTTCAATCAGCAGGACGGCCTTGCAGCGCAGCGCATCTTGGTCGCCGGGCACGGCCTTGAGGACTGCGGGTGGCGGCGGCGGCGGCGGCGGCGGCAGCAGCGTGAGTGAAGTGGCACACGGTGCCAGACCGGCAGCGCTCAGCGGCGGATCAGTACTAACGCGGGTCTGTCCGACACCGAGAAGCCGGTGAGGGGCCCAGGGCTTGTTTGCCAGCGATGGGTCCGCAGCAGGCCCGGGCGCTATCTTACCCTCATCTGCTGCTTTGAGCCCCTTCTTGGTCTGTCCATTCTTCACCGCGGTGGCCAGACGGGCAAAAATGGCTTCCACGTCCGTGGCGCCTCCCGAGGTGCCCGCCATCCTGTGTTTGTTCGCTGCTGCTCGCGTTGACGAGACGGATCCCACGAGCCTAGCACCTCAGAGCGGAAGCACGCTGGTGTACATCCCGCAGTACAGCACTTGCCCTCTTGACCGCTGACCGGCAGGGCGGGCTTGCCCTGCCGGTCAGCCTGGCGTGGTGCCCAGCAAACTTGTTCATCTTCTGCACGACGATGCACTACTTTGTCAGAACTGTGGCAACTCATCTTGGTGTTGGGCAGCTGGGCCAGCAGCCTTGTCAATTAGTTGGGCAGCTGGGCCGGCAGCCTTGTCAAGTACAGGCCAGGCGGGGCACGTTCACTTTACTTCTTGTGCAGACTCATGTGAGGTACCACTTGCATACTGCATTCATACTGCAGCGTTACGGAATCAATCCGCTACGAAATCAATCCAGAGTGTCGGACAGGCAAACCGCCCTTTTTAGAAACGGGCAGCCATATGGTGTTCGTGGGGACCCCACGGATCCAGCGACACACTGTACTAGCACCCTGACTGCACGCACTGTGACTGGGGGCTGATTCATGCACACTTGTATGGAAAAGCGAGCACTGCACAACAGGGAGATCGCCCGAGAGCCTTTTATGACACCATGGGTGACATCTTTGTGAAGGGCCTTCATTTTGGACCGCGCTTTTTGATCTCCACCACTTCTCACGTGCCGTTGCTCTCATCACTGCCATCTAGCTTCTCACTACTACTGGCCGCAGGCCAAGTCCTGAAGGGACAGGGAGGCGGAGGGGTCACAGCTCGAACACCGCCTAAAGAGGCCCTCTCGCAGCATCGAATCAACAAAGCAGCGCACTACATGACCGGCTCCGTGTTGGAGGCCAGAACACTAACGAAGAGGTGACTGTAGAAGCTGTGTATGGCCGGCCTGGCTGTGCTGTGTGCCGCTCGCCCCTCGCGTGCGCTGCTTTTAGCCACGAAAGGGCGGAGCAAAGGAGGGGAGAGGGAGGATGAGGGTAGGGCGAGCGCTCGGCTGCAGCTGCTGCGCCGCCGGCAGGGAGGCAGGGCGGCGCACGCTGTCGTGCGCACGCTTGCTGACACAACAGCCTTGCTCGTGATCCTGTCTTAGATGCCGAGGCTTGGGACCCTACGGGTGCGTATTCGTGTTCCCTGTGAGCCTTCCTCGCCTCAACTCACCTGCGTTCCATCAAACCTTGCTGCTCGACGCATCTTTGTGCAGGCTGTTAAAGGCGCGTCATGTGGGGCCCCTGTCCTGGCATGTGGCATTCTGGCTGCTGGTCCACCTACTGATGATGGAGGGGTTGGTTCAAGCAGCACTGGATGCCTCAGCGGGTGGGTGCCGCCCTGTGGTGAAGGGAAACAGCTTTGATGCACTGGTGCAGTATGCACAGTCGAATTGAGCCCTTGCTGCAAATGACTGTTTCAAGTGCACTGCTCAACAATGCGAGTACTGTCACGTCTCACTGCCGAATGGTTGCGTATCCATGTGTGCAGCAAACCAGCGTTTTGACTTTGTGAGCATGGCTCGGCACTGCGTCCTGTCTGCTGGCACGGTGCTGCTGCTCACCTCCCGCGGGCGGCAGATGCTTGCTGCGGCGCACCGTGAGGTGCTCACCACCGCGATTCTTGTGGTGATGTGTGTCTACCCCTGGAAGCAAGGTGAGTGCGTGCCCTGGCATGCGAGGTGCAGCAGTCAGGGCTTGGCTGTTTCATGTGTGTCTACCCCTGGAAGCAAGGTGAGTGCGTGCAATGGCATGCGAGGTGCAGCAGTCAGGGTTTGGCTTTTTGTGTTTGGTAATGTGGGCATGATGCGCCTACTTCAGCCCCATGACAGACCTCCTCTACCTGCCCCTCCTGCAGTTCCCTTTGTTGCCAGGCTGGCCGGCGTTGTCGCGCCGTCTAAGAGCAGCCTGCTGCTGTACTTTCTTCTTGGTGGGTGGGCACGCTCCATGTGCAACAGAGGAGCCCGGTGTGCCCGCCCTGCCCTGCCCTCCTTACAACCCCGCCTCCTGACATTGCACCAAAGCTGGCCCTCATTTGCCCCTGTGTGTTTGTGCGCAGCTGGGCCGCTGTGGCCGTGCTTGTGCGCCTGTCTAAACCGCCCACAGCTCAGGACTTTGAGCCGCGTTTCACTGGCGCTGTTCACACTGGTGCCGCTTGCTCGGACTGGGCAGTCCTGCGACCAACTGTTGGCTGCTTACCCTGACATTCGGGGCCCTCTGCAAGAGCTGTTCAAGCTAATCGATCACATTCTGTGAGTTCTACTTATGTTGACCATGTGCCTTGGCTTCAAGCTGCATTCACTGTACAGCACCTTTGCTTCTGTGTGTCACCGTTGACACGTTTGCTGTTTAAGCTCACACTCAACATGCTGCCCCCGTTGTCCTTGTACATGCCTGCTGCGCGCCCTCCTTTTGCGCCTGCAGCGGCACAGTGAACCCACTGCAAGACAGCACTGGTCTCCCCGGAGGTCTCGGCCCAGCCCGCCAGTGCGCTGCCATCACCTGTTGGCTGTGGACGCTCCTCGCCATGGTGCCACTATGCATCCCCTGGAAATCCGAGCGTTGGGAATTGCAGCTGAAACAGCAGGAGCCGCAGGCTGCGCGTCAGCATCAAGAAGCGTCACAGCGTGCCCCAGGGCCGGCACCTACGAGCTTGCGTCGAGCGCAGCCGACCCCGAGGGCGGCACAGCACGTGACCTTCAGCGATGCAGGCACGGGGCTGGAAGAGCCCCAGGAGCGTGGGCCGGCAGGGTGCCTGCCGTTCACAGGGGTGTGGGCCTTTGACATCTACTTTTTCAGCTGCGTCAGCCGGTCACTATTGTCCGCCCTGCCAATGTAAGGAAACTTCTTTTATTGTGTTCTTCATCTTCAAGCCGTGCTCGTCACGCGCTCAGCAACACACTTGTTTGTTTTTTCAGCTCAGCTTCAGTTTCTCAAATCCAAGCCCTGCTCACGCAGTACCCACATTATCTGCATGGCCATGCCATGCAAAGAATGCCTACACTCCACTCCCAACGCCATCCTTGCTCACTGAATAAGCACCACACGCTGTCTTCCACAATTGCCAGTTCAACTGCTGCCTACGCTATCCGGAACGCAGCCGCGCTTGCACTTGCAGCAAGCACCCAAGCTTTTCCCCCTAAAATGCTCATCCTCCACCTCTTATCCTCTCTTAGACGAGTCGTCGCTTGCGTCAGGAAGTCAAGCTATTCACCCCAATATTTATCCTTTTCATCATCCTCTGTTCACCTTTTTGTCACGCTCTTGAGCTCCCTGCTGGAATCCCGTTCTGTGGCCCAGGAAGGCGCAGCGCTGACGTGGCCAGCACTCCAAATGCTAAAAGTAATGAATGAAGCAAGGTGGGCATTGACTTGCCACCTTGCCATCACCCGACTCGCCCTTACGCACGATTGATGCATGGCCAAACAAGTGTGACAACTGACTAGGCGAATGAGCCAGAAGGACTTCACCCCAGCTCTCATGTGCCTTTGCAAAGGGGCGAAACACTGGGATCAGCATAGTGCTTGCTTGAGGAGCAGCAGCGCTTGCGCCAGGATGTGCCACAACAACAGCTGGTGACTCACAAGCTATCCACATTGACAGTGCCAAGAAAGCTCGCCAGGCTTAACGAAGCGGGCTGGCACTCTTACATGCAGGGCGATGAAAACGCCCTGTATTACAGAGGGCATACAAGTAGCAAAGCGTGCCAAGAGACAGCGCAGTTGTACCAGCGCAGCAGCCCTGTATGGGGGCCGGTGTAAATGTAAGTAATCCAGTACATAGACATACGCAAACCGTGCTGGTGAAATCAGTCGCCGCTCGAGGAGCATCAGCGGAAGAAAGCGGCTGCAGAGCCAGGCAGCAGTGAGCAGCCGGGAGACCTTGATGGCAGGAGGACGCACATTGGGCTGTCAAACGACGACTCACACATCTGCAAATTTGGATGACTCGCCACTTGCTGTACCCAGGATGCGTGCTTTGCATGTTTCAATAGCACCTCAACTGGACGTGCGTGGTACAGTCTCATTATAGTGTGGCAAGGGCACAGAGCAGGACTGGGCATCAGCCTGATCACATGGTGCAAGCGAGGGTGAGGGGCAGCGCCAAAGGCTGGTCTACGGTGAGCATCTCAAACATGTGCAAACATCTAAAACATGTGCTGGCCTACTTGCGTTGGTTAATGCGCGCTTTCAGAGCGGCCAGCTGCTTGGCCTTGGCGTCTGCAGCACTCAATGGTTTGGCAGATCCCTGTGCCTCGGGCTGCTGCTGTGCCTGCTGTGTGGGCGGGTGAACCCCAGGAGGCACTGCTGCACCCGGACCGCCCTGCCCCTGCTGCCCTGGTGGCATTCCTGCTGCTGCTGCCACTCCTTGCTGCGGTGCCCGTAGCTGCTGCATGCCCCCTGGCGCCTGCTGCGCCGCCTGCTGATGCTGTTGCTGCTGCTGCTGCCGCTGCTGTGCCGCCGCTAGCTGCTGCTGCTGCTGCTGCGCAAGCATCTGCTGCTGCTGTTGTGCCAGCAAGGCCTGCTGCTGCATCTGCTGTCGCATCTGCTGCTGCGCAAGCATGGCCTGCTGCCGCTGTTGCTCCGCAGCGGCTGCTGCCGCTGCTGCCTGCCGCACCTGCGCCGTGCGCTCTGCTGCCGCCTGCTGCGGCCGCTGCTGCTCCTGAAACATCATGGCCTGCGCTTCAGCTGTTGCATAACTCTGCAACATAAGCAGCGGCAGCTGCGAACGCAGCAGCGCTTCCTGCTCGGCCTTGTGGATCCGCTTGTCCAGCAGCGCTAGCCCCGCGCCATACTCGTTCACTTTGTGCACGGCATAGTCCTGCCACGCCTCGCCACGCGCTGTGGCCAAACGGCCGGTCCCCCCCTGCGCCTCCACCTCGCGAACATCTGCTTGCTGCGGGTCCTCTGCTCCGAAAACCTGCACGCGCAGGGTGAAGGTCACGTCAGGGCAGCAGGAAAAAGAATCCCAGCAACACACAGAGCTGGGACCGACGGGCGGCAGGGTTGTGCTGCCGGGACGACGGGCCCGACGGCAGCGCCCACGCAGCAGCGGGAGCGGTGCTTACATGGAATGGCAGCAGGCGGTCCACAGCGTCCTCCAAGCTGCTAAACGGAGTGATGTAGTCGGACGCACTGATGCGGGCGCAGTCTTGTTCGGCAAGCTCTAGCTGTGCGCGCACCGCCTTGACGTTGCCGGCACCCGCCGCTGGCGCCGCCGTCGCGGGCGCAGTGGCTGGGCGCGGGACGCTGCAGGGGGCAAACAGGAAAGTCAACCTTCCGCCAACACACAGACAGAGGCAAGCGGCGAACGGCAGCGCAGCGAGAGCGCAGCAGTGTGGTGCGCACCTTGACATGAGGTCGTGTGGAGATTCCCCGAGCCCTCGAGTTGCACCCGATCCGCCCGGGCCACCTCTGCGGCACCCCCCTTGCATTTAAAGCCGGCGGTACAAGTACTTCACGAAGCGCGTCAGACAGGACAGATCTCTCCCAGAGCGGCTGCACAGAGCGGCTGAGCGGCATTTCACGAGGCAGACGGCACGATGCAACGTACATGAAGGCCCTCCTCAGTAAGAGAGCCTGGCGCCATGGAGGTTTTGCAAGCAGCAGGCTGCGTCCCGTGCCCCTCCAGCTAGTGGCAATGAATGTCAATTTGCTGTAGGCGGGCTTGCAGGCTGCCGTTGGGGTTGGTAAAGTGGTTCATTGCCCTCCCCGCCGCTGCCACTTGCAGTGCTGCAGCGGAAGCTGGCAAGGTGGCTCATCGCCCTTCCTGTCTTGGTGCTGCTGGTGACTTTGTACTTGGACCTGTACTTGAGCGAAAGTGCGCTTGAAGCCGTTCGTCGGGCTGGGTCCATTGATCTAGATCAGCATGCACAGCCTGGACAGCTTGCGGGAGGGGCCCATGGCGCTGCGGCTGCCAACACACAACATGATCATGGCATCTTCTATGTTGACATGGCTCTGCTAGCCCCGTACGTGGGCCTGCCCAAATGCGACCTGGAAGACCCGCTAGGTCCGGCCTTCAAGGTCCAGCAGTTGGCAGCGCAACGATATCCGCACTTCAAACTGCACCACAGCCTGGACCAGCATGCGGGGGCCTGGTTCTTCGGGCAGGCCCTGCGCTCCTCTACGCACCTGGTGCCCTCGATCAAGGATGCCTCCCTCATCTACATCGACCTATCCTGCTACTACATGTGGTGAGCGAGGGCTGGGGAGGTTTGCCAGGGAGTGGGTGCAACTGACGACGGCTGTTGCATTGCAGCTGTGGGGACCTTATATACAGCAGTGGGCTGGGCAAGGTGCTGCAATGACACACCCAAGTCCCAACCGTGTCACGCTCCTTGTGATTTTGCCGCATTTTGCCTTGCCTGCAGGACCTGGTGGGCAACGAGCCTCAATCCAGCGGACTACAAGCAGCTTACCATTCGTCCGGACGAGGTTTTCTCGGCCCTCATGGCTGTCGTGCCCACCCTGGGAAGCCCAACCAAGTTTGTCACCTATATCCCTGCACCGTTGACCTTTGGTGACTGCACGAGGCACGCATGGTTGCGTGAGGCACAGCAAATCGTTGTGGAGCGGCAGGCCTCTTGTGCGTCACATGCCAGGACCATTGTGGCGCCCTACAGTGCAAACATGGACGCCCCGGCACATATTTCTTTCGCAAATCGCACAACACTGCTTACATACATTGGAGGTGCAGCAGAGGCCGATGATCGATCGGCAGGCCAGCGGATGCGCTACCATATCAGCACACAGCTGAAAGGAGCATCAACATGTTTCATCTACAACGGCTGCCTGGGCTGTCAGGGCCAAATGCCGCATGATGAGGTTGTCCGCAAGTACCAGCAGAGCCGCTTTTGCCTCGTCATGCCTGGCGACACGCAGTCCAGCAGGCGCGCTACCGAGGTCATCATCCACGGATGCTTGCCTGTCTTTGTAGGTAAGGCTGCCAAAACCTGCACTGGGACAGAACTGTGCTACACGTACCTGTGTTGGTTGCCGCCTTCACAGCCCTATTTCATTCTCTCTTGCAGGCCCCCCTTTCAACACGATTCCCCTCGCTTCAGAAGTGCAAGCGAGCGCCTATAGCCTGATGGTACGCATCAAAGACACCACACCTTGGGCGACCAGCGCAGACCAGAAATGGCAGACGGAAAACTGGCAACCAGACATTCGGGAGACACATGTCGTTCGGGACATCACCCAGATAGTGCCTGCTATTGCAGCCATCAGCTCGGCCCAGATTGCCATAATGCAGAGGGCACTGGAGGCAGTGCGGCATAAGCTGCTGTACAAGAGCAAGTTGGATGCAGCCAATCCAAGCGCAGTTGATTTGATATTTGATGCAATCTACTCAGAAAGTTTTTAAACTATGGATTCGTAAAATACTGGAAGGTTTAAGCTTTGTAGACGTTGGTAGGCAAGCAAAGTACGGGAGAAATGCAGGCACTCTGTGAGGGCCAGCACAGAGTGGTAAACACATGCGAGCACAGCCATGCCATGGAACGTTTGAGGCACTGTGGTTCTCTTAGCAGCAGCTTACTAACAGCCTGCTCTCAGTGGCTGCGGACCCAGGAGAATTGATGGTATTTGGTGTCACCGGGTACGGTTTACAGGGTGTGACACGACACTAGGTTCAAATTTGCGCTCCGCTGGCGGCAGCTCCCCGCTGTTGCATGCCCCGCTGTTGGGACCGCCTCTGCCGCCGACGAGGCTGCATGAGCGCATCGCCAGTGCTTGCGTGATTTTGGCCTCCTTAATCTTCTTGGCTGCTGCCTTGGTGGCAGCGAAGGCGTGGATCTGACCAAAGGTGGTGGCTGCCGCCACTCCCTTGGCTTGGCAGCTGCCATACATCGGCAGCACTGTCTTCGGGCGGGCTGCCACGCTGGGGTCCGGCTGGCTGCTGCTGTCCGCCTCGCCGCATGCACAGGTGTGTGTGCTGCCAGTAAAGCCTCCGGAGTTGCGGCGCTCCACTGGCTCAGCTCAATACATGCCCCTTGTGCAGTGCACTTTTGAGGCGCATGTGCAGCCCTGCCCCCTGTTTCTTCTTCGAACTGCCATGATGCCAGCCGTTGCACAGCACAGAAAGGCTCTGCTGCACCACATCCACCTGGCTGCCACTGCTGACTTGGTAAGTCGGGGCCGATGCCGCCGCCGATGCCGATGTCCCCGACGTCGCTACTGCGAGCGGGGCAGTTCACAGTCTGGCACCAGGGAGCGTATAACGAATTCGAAGAGACAGGTAATGAAATTGTGAAGAACCAAAGACATTGGAGCTGGAGAGGTGGGCGCCTGCAGGCATGCCCTGCCGTTCCATGCCCCGCTGCCAGCAGCGCTCCTGCCGCTGACTGCCGCCAAAGGGCTGCATCGTACTTGAGCGATATAGGTTCTCTCAAATACATAAGCTGCTACGTTGTGGCAGCGGATGCCCTGTTCAAAAATGAACCCTGGGTGAGTGCTGCACCCCCTTGGCCAACAGCTGGCACAGCGGCAGCTTTGTATGGTTGTATGTGCCGACACAAAACTTGCTATTCTCGGACCTGGAACTCTTTTGTGGGTAGGCAGTCAAGCTAAGGAAGGTGCATGGCCACGGATGGGTTCCAGAGAAATCGGTAAGAGTTTTTTGGTTTATTTTTTAGTTTATTTTTTTAAATCTGCCTACCCCTGACTTTACCCCCGACTTTTTGTCAATACATTAAATGAGGGGGAATCTATCCCAAACTGGAAGATCTACATAAGATCTAGACATAGCCGCCTGCACCGTGCTGTTTCTAAAAAAGATGACGGTTCCCGGCGTGGCACACCAACAGAGTCCGTTAAAAAATGGCGATGGTATGGCTCGCGCTTTGAACAAGGGGCCCGCTGTGGTGCACTGTTGCACTGCATGTGCTGCGCTGTGCTGAGGTCCTCGCCCGCCCCAGTGCCCCATGTGCTGCTACGGCCAAATGATGATGCAATCAGTTGTGTGGTGGCGGCACCGCAGGCCAGTGACCCTCCCTAGCCCGCAGCGCAAAACAGCGCAAACCCCCGTATGCATGGGGTCGCTGGAAACAAGGGACGGAAAAGCAAGGGCATGTAGTTGGTACACTCTGGGCTGACCAAGGGGTGCTGAAATTCACCATGAAAAGTGAGATTCAAGTGGCGGCTGACCAGTGCCCTTGCAGCTCACAGGCAGGGCTCGGGGGGAAGAAATCTCTTCAAATCTGGAGGAAATTCTGACTCTACCGCGCATCGCATTCAGCAGTGCAGGTAATGGTAGTGTCAAGCGGCGCCGGAAGGGCCAGCCAGCGGGCCCGGCAAACGCTGACGCCCGCCACCTGGCGCCGCATGCCGCCGCCCTGGCGAGGGGCCGGAAGCGGCCCAGCTTGTCAGCCAAGGTCCCAGCCGCCCTGGGATGCTCACAGCTGGCTGGTATAGGAGGGAAAGGATGGGAAAGGATGAGATTGGAAGCAGCCAACGCGCTTGCCAGGCGCAGCATTCGCAGCACAGATGGGAAGTAGGCCTGGCCAAAGTCCCAGCCGCATTTGTGCTGCTCCTCGTCCCCACACCCGCCCATCGCAACGGCACCATGCAGTCCGCCATGCAGCACATCTGGAACATCGCCGCATCTGGAACATCGACACATCGCCGCCTTTAAGCCCCGCTGCGCGCCGAGCCAGCAGCACCAGCGGGGGCTTTCCTGCCTGCCGGCCCGCCCCGACACGCCCACGTGCACAAGCAAGGGCCTTGCAGGTACGACCAGGCTGCCTGGGGGGCTGGCGCCGGCGCTTCAGGCTGGGCAGCTCGCCACCGCCTCAGGCGCTTCAGCTGGCTGTTCGGGCGTGCTGTACACGGGTGGTGGGCCCACAACGGCATGGTGCAGCGATTGCGAGGTTCTTTGCGGCAAGTAGCGAATTTATGGCGGCGCCGCCGCCCCCGCTGCTGAGCTGCGGGGGCAACCCCCCTGCAGAACTGCACAACAGCCATCAGGCTGGCATGGCCCCCTGCAGAGCTGCACAACAGCCATGCCAGCCCCTACATCCCTGCACTGCACTCTGGAACAAGAACATGGCTTTGTCGCCGACCCCTCTTGACCGTGTTCACGCTGTCCTCGCTGTCCTGCTCCTCCCGGTGCTACAGGCCGGCGCTGCGGCGCGGGCAGCCAGAGTAACCTGCCGGGCCGCGGCAGCGCGTCGGCCGGCAGCGGCGGCGGCGGCGGTGGCGAGGACGCCATTGGGGACGCGCTGGCCGGCTACATGCGCAAGAACTGGGCAGTGCTGGGGGGCGCCTGGGGCGTGACGATTGGCGGCCTGGCCTACGGATTCAAGTCCATCGAGACCAAGATGGACAACATGAAGACTGAGCTGAAGGGCGAGGTCAAGGGTGTGGGCAAGAAGGTCGACGATTTCAAGGACCTGTACATGGACCACCTGCAGGCGCAGGTTCGTGACCTCACCTGCGGCGGCGGCACCACCAAGCGCGCCTGAGTATTCGCGCACACGAGGTGCGGGCCGGGAAGGGGGTCGGCAGGGTGGGGAGGGAGGTGTGGAGGGGATGGGGGCGGAAGAGGGGCGCAGCTCGAAGCCTCGATGGTCGGCAGCCGGCCGACATAATGCATCTCTCCCTGCCCTCTACCATGCCAGCGCCGATCGCCTCTGCCATTCTTACCACCTCTCCTCGCCCTGCCGCAGGCCCTGCAGGCAAGCTGCGCCAGCTGCTGGCGTCCCCGTCCGCTGCGCTACCTTGCCACCGCCGATCGCCTCTGCCATTCTTACCACCTCTCCTCGCCCTGCTGCAGGCCCTGCAGGCCAGCTCCGCCAGATGTTGGCGTCCCGCTGCGTTTCGCTACCATGGCACTGCTGATCGCCTCTGCTTTTCTTTTGCACCTCTCCCCGCCCTGCTGCAGGCCCTGCAGGCCAGCTGCGCCAGCTGCTGGCGTCGCCGCCCGCTGCCTCCCTCGGCATGGGCAGCGCACACCGTGGCACTGTAGAGCTACCCTTGCGGCTATGCGGCTACAACCGCCGCCCTCCTCTTGCTGCCTTCTCCCTGCTCCACCGCTCTGTTCCGTTCTGCTGCCGCCACGCAACATATGCAACACTTCAACACTGTACATTTACTGCGCTGCTCTTCCCACCTGCGCTGTTTCTGCGCTTTGTAACTCCAACGTGCCCCTTTGAAGCGCTTTGTAACCCCAACGTGCCCCTTTGAAACAAGAGAGGGACGCTGCGCTGGCTGCGCAGCACACTTCAGACGAGTTGCATGCCGATCACGAGAGCGTGCAAGGGCGGTGGTGCATGCCAGGCTGGCGCTTAGCTGCCGCAATTAACACCTCCCGAAGCAATGGTAGGGTCCACACTTCCCCACCCCGGCCCCCGTGCACGCGGAAGCAGCCCGCTAACCACCCCTGTACCCGTGATGCCTGGTGGAGGTGCTCTGTGTTCTTTGCTTGCCGCTGTCCCACTGTGCACCAGATCACCAGGTTTCCAGTGCCTTACGCCCAGCAAATGCCGCCCGCCGCAGCGCCGTCACGTGTGCTGTCGCAACCGCACCGGCCTTGCTTGCAGGCCTACAAGGCACTGACGGATGAAACCTCGTGAGACTACCAAAAGCTACCAAAAGCATGGCCAATCCGACGGCCAGCAGGCCATGTCTGGTGAGCAAGGCAGGCTGGGGCTGGTGGCCTGGGGTGGGCTTCTCTGAATCTGCCTCTTCCTGGTACATTCGTTCCTGCAGCACCCAACCCTGACAACCTGCTGAACCTTGCTGCACCTCGTCCCTGCAGTCTCCGTTGCGCTGCCCGAGTGGTTCTTGTCCAAGGACAAACAGACAGCGCGCATGATCCTGCTAGTGCTGCTGTTTGGCGGCATTGTTACGCCGCTGGGCATTGCCGCCTGCCCTCATGGGCACACAGAAGTGAGTGCAGTTGGCAAAAAGGGGTAGCATTGGTCCTGAATGGGGCATGTGTAAGCGCACCAATGGAAACGTGCCACGTTTAAGAGTTGGACTCAATGATTTCGATCTGCATGCACAATGGTTCATCAGTTGAAGTGTCCTCTGTGTATCCGTATTGACAAGTAGTGCCTTGATGCTCTCTGCCGCTTCCCCCTGGTTTGTGGGGCCCAACCAGCTGATGGAGGAGACCCACGGTACGGCATCAAGGCATCGCAGGTGGGTGCCAAGGTGTGAGAGCTATGTGTTTTAAAATGACATCCTTTTCAGTACTTTGTCCACGCTCACGTCAGAACAAGCGCTGATATTGTTGGAAGAGAAAAAATGGGACTGTTCAATGCGGAGCGCTTTATTCTTCCCCTAACAGCTGCCATGAACTTCAATTTGCACCATTCTTTCTCTGGGTGTCCCAACACGTGCCACTGTGTTTTATGCAGGCGCTGGGCCGCATCCCTGGGGCCGCATCCCTGGGGCCGCATCCCTGAGACCCTGGTGTGCGCCATGGAGTTCATCTCGCTCCCCACACCGCCAGTGAGCGCACATTCTCTGGACCTCCTGGGTGGCAGAGGGCAGTGGGTCTAGCACCCATGGCGACAAGTGCGGGCTACCACAGATATGCGGCCAGCTGGTTGGATGGCGGCAACGGCACAGGCATCACCATACTTGACGGCCTGCAAACATCAGTGTCCCAGCATGGGCCCGCCCGTAGCATGGCGTACTGCACTGCACACCTCCTTCTCATGCGACGCTGGCACTAGTAACTGCATCCCCTGCTGACCGAAGAGCACGCACCAGTCTTAAAACTTTGGCACGAGTTCGCTTATGCTGGCCTCCGAGCATGCGGCGCATGCAGGTGGCTTCCAGTATGGGCGCCGTGCCCTGCCACGGAGAAAGTGCCAGTGCCCAGCAAAGCCATTGATGCTCACCATTCTGTCACCCTCTTTCGGCCTGCTGCAGCAGTGGTCTTGTAGTCAGCCAATGTCTTCTTGAATCAGTTTGCGCGCTGGCCTCGTGCTCATCTTTTCTTCTATAATTTGCTATTTTCTCTCAATAACTCCCGATGACATGGTCGCAACCTGTGCTTCAATCGACACTGCTATAGAGCCGGCAGGGTGGCTGGGCTCAGCTCCGCCGATGCACTTACATTCGAGCTCAGAAGCAGATGTGCAAGGTGCATGAGCAGGGGCCATGAATGACAGCTCCTACGCATGCTGGCAGGGAGGCATCCAACATGGCAAGACCGACTGACGCCAGTGATGCCGGCCCTGGAGTTGACACAACATCTCTTCCCGGTGGATCAAAGGTCCCGCTCTCTGCGGGAGCGTTTGGCATCGCGGTCATTGTCACGGTCGTCGTATCGGCTGTCCCGCTTCCTATCCCGGTCCGCGTAGCGATCCCTGCACAAACAAGCAACGTCGGGTGATGTAAAGCTTGCATGGCATGGCACGGGGTTTTGAGCATGTGTTCTGTGCGTGCACAATGCAGCTTGAGAAGTGGTGCTTGCGGGCACTCGAGGTTGCTATTCTGCCTGGTTGGCCATCACGAGGTCACGACACTCACACCAGACATGCACCCCTGCCTGAGGGAGGCCCCACTACCCACCGGGAGCGGTCGCGTGAGCGCGGGTCATCCCGCCGCCGCTCGCCCTCCTCGCGCTCCCTGCAACAGGCCACAAAGACAATGGCACGGTAAGAAGCTGATACGCGCCTTCCCCTCCAGCCAGCAACAGCAACGGACAACAATGCAGGCATGTCTGAGGTTGCGTCCATAGCACACAGGCAGTGCTGTCTGCCAGGCAGCATGCACATCGACATATGCCTGACTGCAGCGCCCACCTGCTGCCCCCGCGCCGCCGCTCCCCCTCTTCCCGGTCCCTGCACAACAACAAAAAAGGGGCAGCTTCCAGCTCGACACAAACATGGTTGAACCACCAAACTGCAAGTGAGTACATGTCATGCACCGCTATCAAGGCAGCGCAAAAGAGGCAATCAACGCCAGGCAGGCAGGCAGCGTGCCACAGCTCACCTGCTGCGATCTTTGCTGCGGTCCTGCTCCCGCCGCGACTCATCCCGCTCCGAATCCTTGCGTGCCAGCCGCTCCCTGCGGGCAAAGCACGAACATACACAGAGGGCACCGCAGGTGGGCAAGGACCCAGGGGCATCAAGGCCGCGGGTCTGGAGAACGGTGCGGCACCGCTTGCCCTGCTGACTTTTCAGCCCGCTTCCCAAGGCATGGCACGCACTGCTGTTGCATAGCCAGAGCCCAGCTGCCGGCTGCTCCGCCCCATGCCCAGCTAGCTAGAAAAATGCGACATTCCCAACCCTACCCTAACTCCCACTTTATCACTTCTCGCCCCCTCCTGCCCTTCGCCGCGCCACAAACTGCATCTCAACTGTGCCACACCCAACGCCAGTTTCACTCACTTCTCCGCCATCGCCCGCTCCACTAGCCGCGCCACAAACTGCTTCTTCACGTCCTTGGAGGGGCGCGGCACCACACGAGACTCGCCGCCCTTGCCGCCGCCCAAGCGCCGTGGGCGCCTGCAGGAGAAGAAAAGCGTCAATGAGCAGGTAGGAGGTACAGTCAAGGGGGACGTTATGAAGGCCATGGCCAGGCCAGGCTAAATACTGTGCCGTTCACCGAGCGAGCAGGCCAAGGCAGCTGCTAAATGAACAGCCTCGCAGCGGTGCCGGCCTGCCCGATTCATCTAATGCATACTCTTGCGAAGGCGCAACCCTCCGCCTTGCCAGTTGGGCACGGTGAGCGCGCGCTCCACATTCACTCACGCATGCCGCCCCAACAATCATGTGCCACACAAGAGAATTATGAGTGCCCTCATCTCCCTCTACCCCCCACACTACCTCTTCCAGCACACCCACGACATGTTGGCGCCCCAGAAGCGCTGCACCGGACACGATTGCTTCTCTTCACTAGACGCGATTGCCACCCTTACCAGTTGGGCACGGTGCGCCCGCGCTCGACATCCACCAGCACCCGCTTGTCCTCAATCTTGCGCCCATCCGCCATCTTGTACGCCTGCTTCATGTCGTTCTTGTGCTCAAACTCGACAAAGGCATAGCCGCGTGGCTTGCCTGCAGGCAGACAATAATCAACACAGCATGTGAGCAGGAACGGAAACCCAATCATGCACATTGGCCGCGATGCAAAGCTGTGGCTGCGCGGCCAAACAACACGACACACCCGGGTCTGATGAACCCACAATGTTGCGCTCTCGAGAAGCACCAACCTGCCCCAACTGCACAGCCTCCAAAAGCAGAAAGCGCCATCCTCTCTCCTGGCAGAAAGAATGCCATGCCTCTACCCCGCCCACCCCCCTCTAAACCTCCTTTGGCCCGTTCTATAACAGCCGCAAAGACTCCATCGAAACTGTACTGTCCAGACAGGAGCTTGATCGGCCCCAAACCACACCCGCCCCTGCGTGCAATGTTTGTAAGGCTCCCAGCCTGCGTTGCAGGCGCAGGCACCCACCCGAGTTCTTGTCGTGCACCAGTCGGATGCGTTTGATTGGGCCGTACTCCTCAAACTCCCGCTTCAGCTTGCGCTCCGTCACGTCGTACGACAGGCGGGACACAAACAGCGTCTTGAAGGGGTCACCCTTCAAGTTTGGTGAGAGGGGCGGCCAGGTTGGGCGGATTAAAAGAGACGAGGCAGTATGAGCTTCTCGCATGCATTGCACAGCATGCATGACACACAAACGAGAGCGTGGGGGACAGGGGGCAGGTCAGCTGTGCCTTAGAACAGCAACTTGTTGTGCCTTAGAGCAGCAACTTGTTAGTACAGGCGGACGCAAGGAGCGCATCAATGGGGTCACCCTGCGCAACTGAGCGGTGCATGGGGTGCATGAAGGTGGGAAATGGTCATGTGAACTTGGGGAGGGCAACGTACGTGCCCTGTGACCCACCCCCTCGGGCACGTTTCTCAAACCCACCTCCACATTGGGGTCCTTGCTGGCATCCCACCCCTTCACATTCTCCTCCCGCTGCGCTGCTGCCTGCTGCTGCCGCTCCTGCCGCACCCGGATGTCCCTGCAGGGGCGGGAGGGGCGGGGCCAGCGTGCCGTCATACTTTGCTCTAATCAAGAAGAAAAATGGGCAGCGCTGTCGCTCACTTCTCCACCTCAGCCTCTTTGCCCTTTTGCACCATTGCCCGTCTGCCCATCTGAACCGCTTCCCAAGCCGAGGCAATCACCTCTCCACCATTGCTACCAACGCCCACTTACGCCAACTACCTTTTCCAACAATCAACCACCTGAAACCCCAATATTTATATTTTGTTGATTAAACTCACTTCTCCACCTTGCTCTCCAGGTCCACCCGCGCCTGCGTGGGCAGCTCCGGGTTGCGGAACACGCGGGGCTCCGGGGGCCGCGTCTCTGGCGGCGGCGGCTCATACTCTGGATCATCAGCCTCAGCGAAATTCCCCACGTACTGGGCAAGGCCCGTGAGGGGAAGCTTAGGGGGCTTCTTGGGGGGTGCCTTGTGCGGCGGCAGCGGCGCACGCGGCGCAAACAACTTGAGAAGGCGGTCGGGCAGGCCGGTGCGGTGCCCGCTCACGCTCTCCTGCATGCGCTTCTTCTCATCGATCTGTAAAGGGAAAGTGGTAACCGTGATGCAGCAGTAGGTAAAAATGTCAAAGCTGAAGCGCAGGTAACCAAGTGGCAGGAGCAAGCAGCGGCGGAGCAGCAGCCAGCCGTCTGGACGCCGGCGGGCCCGCCGCAGCTGGCCAATTGGCGCTGTCATAAGAGCAGCAGAAGCACAGGCTGCTTGCCAGATGCCAAACCCACCTTCAGCGACAAGAAGGACCGCCTGCAGGCAGGCAGGCAGGCAGGCAGCCAAAGGCGGGGCACAAAGTCATGGGAGGGCATCTGGGCGGCGAAGTGGCGGGGGCGGCAGTGGCGGGGCGACCACCCCACCGCGCCTGTCAGGAGCCACCGCTCACTCGGAATTCCATGCCTTGGGTGCAAGCAGGCGGGCAGCGAGGCCAACACAACACTCAGCCTCTGCCACGGCGCCCAGGCGGTGTGATGCCGCCATCGCCGCTGCTCGGGAAGGCCCACTACGTCTTGCAAGCTGTGCAGCAAGCCACCGACGCTGCACGGGCGTCCCGAGGCCGCAGGAGCGTCCTGGCACTGCGGCGTCTTCCTGGATTTTGCGGCTCCCTCTGCACTCTACGCACCCGCCACCTGGTCCTCCCGGGCCTCGCCCCGCCATCCTGCTAGTTCCCCAGCGCCCGCAGAGTCAGCCCTGGTGCTCAGCACTGGGATGTGAGCCGCTAACCGTCGGAGGGTGGCCAATTGCAAGATCGGACACAAGTTGACAAAGGATCTACAGTTAGGCGGCCCCAGCCGCGTGGCATGCATGCTGTGCCGGCGCCGCCGCCGTCACCGCCCAGTGCCCTTGGCGCTGCCCAGTGCAGGCAGATGGGTGCCATGCCCACCGCTGCCGCCCCCACCGCTGCCGCTGCTGCCTCGCCGGCCAGTTCCAGCCGTCTTGAGCCAGCCCACAAGTTGGGGCACAGCCCCAGCGGCACTGCCCGCGCTCATCGCGACGCCTGCCCCGCCGGCAGCAAACTTTTTGTTGTACGTCTCCTCTCGCAGCAACACCTCCTGGCGCAGCCGCTGGTAGCGCTGCTCCGAGGTGGCAAGCTGTGCTGTGAGATCGTTCACTTGCACCTCCAGCGAGGCGATAGCCGCCAGGTCAGACGGGCGTGGCTCCCTGAGCACAGGCAGGGGCGGAGGGGAGCGGAGCTGGAGCGTGTACAGGAGGAGCGCTGCCAGCGGTGTAATCTACATCAGTACATGTGCTATACAAATGGTCACCCACTGTGCCGAAGAATTTGCTTACCAGCAATCACCCCCAGTCACACAGACCCTCCCGTCATCCCCTTCTTCTTCCATGCACAGCACCCCGCCCTCACACACACCTGCCGACCCGCTCCTGCAGAGCCCCAATGCGGGTCAGAAGCTCATCCTTCTCAGACAGAAGCTCCCGCACCTGCAGGCGGGCAGGTAAGTGGGGGCCAGGGAAGGAACTGGACAGGAACGTAAAGGGATATGACAGCCGCAGGCTGACTGGCCATCTTAGTTGGCCATCAAGAGCCTGGACCGCAGGCAGCACAGGGCGGGGGGACCAGCGTCCAGCCCGGTGCCCACCTGCTGCTGGAGCTGCGTGTGGGCAGCAGCCACCGCGGTGCCCACAGCCAGCCTGGCTGTCTCTGTCTCCGCTTTAGCTGCCTCCACTGCCGCCTCCAGCTCCGTGATGTGGGCCTCAAACACGGCCTGGGCCTTGAGCAGCTGCCGCTCCCGCTTCTCCAGACCAGCAATGGCTTCCTTGTGACGTGCCACCACAATGGCGTGCTGCTGCTCCAGCTCGGTGCTGGCCTGCACAGGTGGGTGGGCAGAGGGGCTGTTGCCTTGAGGTGTTGCTGCCCTCGTTTTGTGCTCCGATGAGCAATCGCTGTGTGGAACGCCACGTGTGCAAGCATCGTCACCGTGCACACCTGCCGGTGCTTGATGGCGGCGGCGGTGAGCTCGTCCTTGTGCTGCTGCTGTAGCCGCGCCGATTCCCCCGCCAACTTAAGCAGCCACGAACCTTCCACCCGCTTGAGCTCCTGCAGCAGCAGGAAGGTGGCAGCACAGGCAAGTGCATCAAGGTTTCGACTTGGGGAGGCACCTGTGAACACACCGCCGCCACATCTGCGTCATGCACACCGCAATCCAACCAGATCGGTGCCAGCCCCCTCAAGTAAAAGTGGCGTTATCCCACGTGCCTGGGCGTGGTGGTGCGCCGCCTGCTCTGCCAGCAGGCGGGCCTCGTCCACCTGCCGCTCGTGCCGCATGGCCGTCGCCTGCATCACCTCGCTTTGCTGCTCCCCCAGGCGGGCAAGTGCTGCCTGCTGCTCCTGACGCAGAGCCTGCTCAGCTTGCTCAAGCTTCTCAGTTGCACGCTTGGCTGCTGCAACAGCCTGCTGCTCGGCATCCCGCTGCTGCACGGCGGCACGAGCTGCGCTTGCTTCCAGGTCTGCTGCTGCCTGCTGTTGCGCCGCCAGAAGCTCGGATGCCAGCTGGCTGCACTGCCGCTCCAAGTCCTCACGGTTGTGCTGCGCAGAGGCCAGTGTGGCGGTCACCTGCGCCAGCTCAGAATGCAGCCGGTCCTCGGCAGCAGCTAGCTTGGCACGCCATGCGTCCACTGCCGCTGCCACCTGCTCCGAGCATTTCACATCCCACGACACATCCATCTTCCGCAGCTCTGTCTGCAGACGCTGCTGCGCCCGCTCCTGCTCATCCACAAGCTGCTGCCGCAGGCTGGACAGCATCTCTTGCAGCCCTGCTGCCTTGACCTGTGTTGCGCCGAACTGCGAGCGCTGGTCCAGCACCGTCCCATACAGCTGTCGCAGGCTGGCATGCACTGCCGCCATGGCAAGAGGCAGGGCTGCCCTGCCCGCTGCACCCTCCTGCTTGCGAGAAGACAGCGGCTCCAGCGTGGCTTCGTCCAGGCTCAGCTGCACCTGTTGCGCATCTGACCCTACGTTGTCGGCCAGCTGCTGCAACTTGGCGGCAAGCTGGGCACACAGCCCCTCCCAGAGCGCCGCCAGAGCGCCGCTGCTGGCAGCCTGCTGCTCGTGCTGGTGCTCCCGCTCCTGCTGGCCAGCAGTCAACGCATCTGCCAGCTGCTGCTGCAGTGTGGCCTCACAAGCAGCCAGCTGCGCAGCAGCGACCTCCTGCTGCTGTGCCAGCCTGGTGGCAGCTTCTGAGATCACTGCTTCCAGCTGCGCCCCCTGCTCACGCCGCAGCAGCTGCACACGAGCCTCACAATCCAGCTGTGTGTGTGCCACAGCTTGGATCGCCACCTCAGCAGCCTGCTTGGCCTCACTCAGCTGGTTGCGCATGACGGCAGCAGCAGTGGCTGCCTCGGACTGCAGCGCCACCGCGGCTTTGGTGGCTGCCACGTGTTTGCTGCTCAGGTGGTCCAGCTGCGTGCCCAGGTGGCTGGACTGCTGCTTCTGTGATGCCAGTTCCTCCTGCAATCCCGTCAAACATTCATTGAGGGCAAATGTCAAGCGCCAGGTACGTCATCATGAAGTATGGTTGTCCCATGAGGCTGCGTTATTCCATGATGCTATGTTGCTCCATGAGGCGATGTGTGTGCAGTTCCTGCACACAAACTGCCCTACCCTACCAGCAGCAGCGCACCTGCAGCTGCTTGTTGGCCACCTCGCTGGCTACCCGCTGCCGCTCGTGTTCCGCCGCTGCTTGCTTGAGCGCGTACAGAGTGACGCGTGTGGAGGCGTGCTCAGAACGCGCGTCACACAGTTCACATTCCAGGCGCTTCAGGTCTTCGCTGTGGCATCAAAATGCAGGAAGGCAGACGGGGACCTAGCATTGAGTTTGTGCCAGCAGATGGATGGCATCAATTGTCAACATGTTCTGTTGCATGGGCGGCACTTTTTGACTTCCTGGCCTGCCACTGTTGACGAGTCTTTGAGCCTAAGCAAAGACGTCCCACCTCACCTGTGCTGCTCCCCCGCTGTCTGCTGGGCAGCTGCCTGCTCCTCCAGCCGCTTGTGCAACGCCGCCAGCTGCTGCCGCGCCTCGCTGGCACTCAGGTTGCATGCAGCAACCTCTTCCTCTGCCGCCTTCAGACGGACCCCCAGGTCAGCTCCCTGCTCCTTGGCTACCGAAATTGCCAGCTGCGTGGCCGTGAGCTCCTGTTGAGCAGCACCCAGCTCTCCGCTCAGCTGCTGCACCTTGCTCTGCAGGCCAGCAGCCTGCTGCTCTGCCGCGCCCGCACGCGCTGCCTGCGTGATCGCCTGCTCCTCAGCATCAGCCACTTGTGCGCGCAGCTGCCCCCGCTCTGCTGCCCACTCCTCACTCTGCACCTGCTGCCCGCCTGCCAGCAGCGCCCGCTCCTCTTGCCATGCAGCGCTGGCGGCTGCCAGCTCGCCCTCCACCCGCTCTGCTCGTGCCTGCTGCTCTGCCAGCGCCTGACGCAGGCTGGCGGCCTCTGCAGCGGCGGCTCGAGTCGCCTCCTCTAGCTGCGCTGCTGTGGCCGCTTCCCGCGTCTGTGCCTCTGCCAGGTGCTGCTGGAGAATACCCGCCGTGTCGGTGTGCTGGCGCTCGGCGTTCTTCAACGCCTCCTGCGCTGAGGTCGCCAGTTGCTGCCAGGCCGCACCGTCGGCAACGGCAGCGCTGCGCGCGCCACTCTGCTCCACGACACGCTGTCGCAGCGCTGCCAGCTCGGCTTCCGCCGCCGCCAGCTGCTGCTGCCACTGGGCCCGCTCCTCCTCGTGCCGCGCCCGCTCTGGCGCCACTGCCTTTTCTAGATCAAAAGCTTGCGCCTCGTGCTCTGCTTGGCGCTGGAAGTCTCGAATGCGTGCGGCTGCGTCCTGCAGCGCCTGGCGCAGCGCCGCATCCTGCCGCGCCGCCTCGGCGGTGGCTGGGTCGCTGGCATTGCCCGACGGCGGCTCTGCTGCCACTTGCTGGATGGCGCGGGACAGTTGAGCCAGGCGGCCGCCCAGGTCACGCTGCATTCGTGAGGGACAAAAGTAAGTGCGGAGTGGGTGGCAATGAGGAGGCGGTAGAGCAGCGGCGGGGACAGGTGCAGGAGCGGCGGCGATGGCGGGTGGCGGCAGCACTAGACGAGAGGGCGCCTGAGAGGCAGCCCACCCCGAAATTAGCCTGCACTTTGGCACGTCCAGACAAATCTCCCACCGACCTGGGCGGCCTGCAGCAGCGGGTCCATGCCGGCGACTCAGTCAGCAGGCAAGCAAATTGCCGTCTGCTCGCTGCACCAATCGACCCCAAGAGTCGACGGTGAATGTCGGGCGGGTGCAGGGCAGCGCGGGCTTCACGGACAGAAAGAAGTCCATGCGTCCTGCGTGCTGAGCGAAGCAGTCTGGCCGAGGCACACAAACCTGCTTGAGCCCTGCATGCATTTGTGTTCTCACTGCACCGCACCCGGCTCGCCATCTACACAGCAGCCGAGCAACGTCACGCACCTGGCGCGCCGCATGCAAGTGCACCCGCCCTGTTGCCCGTCACACTCACGTAGCCCGCAGCGTTCTTAGGTGATGGCCCCAAAGAGGGCGGGCGGGGCCCCGGAGGGCGGGGCGCCCAAGAGGCAGAAGGCAGCAGGCGGCGGCGTCCGACCGGTGCCCGGCTCCAGGGCGTCCACCGGCGGCGCAGGCAGCAGCTTCAAATCTGGCGGCAAGCCCGGCTTCAAGCCTGGCGGTGGCAAGCCGGACTACAAGTCTGGGGGTGGTGGTGGCTTCAAGTCGGGCAGCGGCAAGCCTGGCTTCAAGCCTAGTGGCGGCAAGCCCGCAGCCCCAGAGATGCTCGACCGGTGGGTGCGGCCTGTTTCTGCAATGCGCTCACTGCTTGTGTGAGGCAGTGTCTGTGTGAGGCAGGCGTGTGCATGAGCAAGTCAGCATAGCCTACTACTCTCCGGCCCTGGCTTTACCATGCCGGGTGCTGGCCTTTCTAGGGCTCACAGCAGAAGGCAAGGCCCCCGGCGCCGGCGCGGCGCTATGCCGCGCCGGGGCTTTGGTTTTGGGCATGTCGAACATTCCACAAACCAGCACCTCACCATGCATCATTGTGCTGCACTGCACTGCTTTGCGCCCTCTGCCCCGCCCCTTTCCCTCCCCCTTGTTGCCCGTCGCAGCAGCTAGCTGCAGTGCGCGAGGAGCGCTCTGCCCCTCCCCCTGCTCATGCCGCTGTCCTCTCTGCCCCTGCCCCTCCTCTTCCGCCCGCCACAGCAAGGAGCGCAAGGAGCTGGAGCGTGCGAGGAAAGCGCGGCGCAACAAGAATTATGGCCTCATCCAGGAGGTGGTGGTGCTGTGGGAGGAGGCGAGGAGGCACGACGTCACCGCCGCCAAGCGGTCCAAGCTCATCACCACAATCCTGGGCAAGGTGGCGGGGCACGTGGCTGAGCTGGCGGGCAGCCACGCCGCGTCGCGCGTCATCCAGACGTGCGCCAAGTACGGCACACCCGCAGGTGGGACTCGAGGGCAGGGTGGCGGACGGGTGGGACTCGAGGGGGGTCGGAAGAGAGGAGGGCAGCATGTGCTGCCTGGCCGTGCTGCCTGCTGTGCTGCGGCCCTTGGCGCTGCTGCGGGCAGCGGCTCGAGCACACTCCTTGTGGCGCGAGGAAGCAGTGGCCCTGGTGGCAGGCGCTGTGGGTGAGGCGCTGCCTGCTTCATTCCTGTCGGCCCCCTGCCTCCAGCCTTTGCTGCCCGCCACGCCCCGTTCACCCCTGACAACCTCCCTGTCGGCCTTCCTCTCCCCCGTCTGTTTTCTTTTCCCGTCCGAGCCCTCTGCCAACCTCGGAACTGCCCGCCTTTTTCTCGCCCTTTGTGCAGAGCGGACGTCCATCCTGAAGGAGCTGCAGCCCAAGCTGATTGAGCTGTGCAAGAGCCCGTATGGCCACTTTGTGGTCAGCAAGCTGGTGGCCCTGGCGCCCAAGGATCAGCTGCCAGGTGTGTGCATGGAGGGGGGGCGGGGCGAGCTGCGGTTTGGCGGGCGGATGGGGGGTGTATGTGAGTGGGCGTGGCAAGCCTGGGGTGTTCGAAGTTGAGGGCAGCCGTGACACTTTTCCTACGCAACAATGAGCGTTGACTGAGGTGCACATCTGCCTGCATGGATGTTGATTGTTGACACCGAGCACCACCAGGAGGATGTGAAACCTGTGCGGAACTTTTTCCCATGCCTGCCTGGGTCATGGCCTTGCTGAGAACAAAGTGCACAGCGGTTGTAGGGCGGCTGCGAGCCCTACAGGGCCCTGTCGCAGCCGTTCCGAACCTGCCGTCCCTTATTTCCACCTTAAACAACAGCGTCAATTGCCGCTTTGTGATTGCTTGCAACCAGTCTGCTTCCCATGAACGCGCAAGCTGAACCTGGACACCTTTGCTTTTGTTGCACCTGCTGTGCAGGCCTGCTCAAGGCGTTCCGAGGCCACCTGGGCGAGCTGCTGCGTCACCCGGCGGGCAACCACGTCGTGGATGACCTCTACTCAGGCAAGCAAGGGTGGGAGAGGCAATCATGCGACACACGCCGCGTGGATGGGCAACCGGGGAGTGGGGAAAGAGAGGGAGGCGCAGCCTTGTCTTTCACGAGCTTTGGGCGGAAACGCGGGTAAAGGGTGACGACATGCACCTGTGCCCTGCCTGTGCAGCAATGCTTATTGTCTTGCGGGTTGATCGCTGATGCTGGCATCCGAAATACTAGTGCAGCCTGCCCTCACCCCTGTTCACCCCCCCTGCTGCCTCCAACCCGTCCTGCTCTGCAGTGGCCGACGGCAAGCAGCGCAACATCATGGCAGCAGAGTTCTACGGCAAGGAGTACGTGCTCTTTCAGGGAGGCTTGCTGAACAACACCGACGGTGAGCTGCGCTGATGCGGCGCTAGCCCAGAGCTGCGCACGTGCCTGAAGATGCTTCCTGTGCGTTGGCATTGCTGCACAGCACCTCGTTTCATTGCACTGCTGCAGCGGCTGGTCCTCTCCACATTGTACGCTGCCTGTGTGCCTTCCTCCTCTGGCTGGCTTCTCCCAACGCGTACCTACATGCAACCCCCGCCTGGCTTCCCGCGCAGGCCCGCCTGCGCACCTGGGCGACTTGATGGCGCGCGTGGATAGCGCCAAGCAGCGCTCTATCATTCAGCACATGAGCAAGGACCTGCTGCCCATCATGGAGAAGGGGCTGGTGGACTGCCCGCTGGTGCACAGGTGGGCACATGTTCCGCACTGCAGCGTCCTGAAATTCGCAGTATCAGGGAATCTGTGTGGCATCCGGGTCTACTGGAGGAGCAGTTTTGTTTTGTTTCTACCCACTGGTGCACAGGTGGGCACGAATTACGCAAATGTTGTGCACAGGAGCGTGTGGCTTTCGCAGTACCAACTGAACGCCTTGCAGGCTGATCAGCGAGTTCGTGGAGCACTCTGCGATTTTGGTTGCTTTCCCTCTGCAGCGGTCTTATGCAGCATTGTTGAACGTTATTCGTTTGCGTACCTGCAGGCTGATCAGCGAGTTCATGGAGTACTCGCCCGCTTCGGTGGTGGCCGACGCTGCAGAGAACCTGTCTGGCGACCCGATCCTGCACATGGTGCACACAAAGGTGCGCGGCTCCAAGCAGCCCTTCCAGGGATACTGTATAGGGGGGTGGCGTGCCAATGCTGCTCATATGGCGCACACAAAGTCTTGCTGCGCTGGGGAGCCCTTGTTGACCAGACATGCCTCATTTTTGTGCACTGCAGGAGGGCGCCAAGGCCGCGTGCATGGCGTTTGCCTATGGCACCGCCAAGGACCGCAAGAAGGCGCTCAAGTGCATGAAGGTGGGGACGGGTCGCGTTTATCTCAATGGGACGCTAACGGTTCTGACGCCTGGGTTGCACTGAAGTGTCTACGGCAGCTCAGAAGACTCCCCAACCCTCAGACGCAGCACATGGAAAGCAACCATGGCCCCGTATCCTGAACCATCCTTACAGTTGCCCGCCAGTTGCCCGCCAGTTGCCCGCCACGCGGCACGCTGCTGCAACGCCACGTGGGTGCGATGAATGGGGCCACCTGATGCTGATACTCCCATGCCTCCGCCACGTGTCGTGCTGCAGCGTCACGTGGGCGCGATGGCGCGGGACGAGTGGGGCCACCTGGTGCTGATCACGGCGCTCAGCGTTGTGGATGACACAACGCTCCTGCGCAAAATGGTGGTGTCCGAGCTGCAGGTGCGAGGTTGGTTCGTAGTCTGCTGACTCCTGCTTTTGCAAGATGGACATGCATCTGTTGTGCCGTTCTTTGCCTGCCGTGCATGCCTGCATCCTGTCCATGCATGCCTGCACTCTTGGATGTGAGGCCTTGCATGCTGACATGCATTGCACGCACCAAGTGGCTCAGTGAAGACAAGCTGTCGACGGGCGGACTGAGTACAAATGTGATCGAATGTCGTTTTTAGAGCGGGGCCTGCCTGCCCCTCGGGGCTGCGCAGGCCGCGTGTCTGAGAGCTCACCGGTGCTGCACTGCTGCTGGTTGGTTCATCCAAGCATTGTGCACACATACATGCACATGTTCCCAAATATAGTGAATGCCCTCCACCTGATGGACTGCCTTTGCTCACTGCCACTCTTCTGGCACATCCTGACATTCGGTCTGCATCCTGATGTTCTGATTGCAGTTTTTAAACAACAATCTCACATTCTGCTGAACCACTTGCTCACTGCACTGTTCAAGCATCTTACGTTCTGTTCAATCACTTGCTCACTGCACTCTTCAAATTGTTTCTGTCCACCCATTGCTCCCTCCAACCAGCAGGCATGCCACCTCTCAACTTCCCCCTCTGCAGAAGGACTTGGGTGAGCTGGCAGAGCACAAGTACGGCTACCGCGTGCTGGTGCAGCTGCTGCACCCCTTCTGCGGGCGCTACCTGCCGCCACAGCTGCTGGTTATTGCCCGCCCGCCTGGCAAGCAGTACTCTGCCGAGGCGATGACGCGGCCAAAGCACACGGTGGAGGCGGCGGCGCGGGTGCAGCCAGAGGAGGGAGCTGCAGAGGCAGCAGACAGCGAGGACGAGGAGGTGAGGCGTGATAAATGCACTGGGGTTTGCACAAAGTGTTTTGTGCATAGAACAGAGGGCTGCAGAGGCAGCAGACAGCGAGGACGAGGAGGTGAGGCATGAGCATGAAGCACCTTGGGGTTGCGGTGCACAGTGTTGTTTGCGATGACATATGGTGTGCAGGGGTGTCATCGTTCTGGCAAGTCGCGGATCAGGGTGGCAAGGAGGGATGAGAGGCAGGGAGAGGGGTTGGGGAAGTGCAGTGCCTGTGATTGTGATTTTCGAACACAGGGGTGAGAGGATGGGGTGGGGTGGTGGCCAGGCTTGCACTGCTAGTCCCCGCACAGGTCGGGCCCCGCCTGCTCAGTTGGCGGTGGCCCGTTCACATGTGGGGCAAAGCAAGCGTGAGCACCGGGAGTTTGAGACCCGACCGCCTCTCCGTCCGTGGGCGTCAGGGATGCATGACTCTGGCACACTCACACCCCTCAAAGGGTCTGCAACGAACAGTCATTGTGAAGGCATTGTTGTATGGATTCGCCGAGAGGGGGGCTTGACATTGGTGGAGGATGTACTTGGCAGGTTGGCCAAACGGCTGGGCTCGCGCTCTCGCTGCTCTCAGTCCCACTGCAGCATCTCCCCACCCACCATTCCTGTGCCCCATGCCGTAGGCTCTGCCTATCCTGATGCCCCGCCAGCCTCACCTGTGCAAGTTCCTAATCCGTGCCCTTGTTACATGCCGTGCCTCTGCTCCTGCACCTGCAGGGTGCCGACGCTGGAAACGCGCGCCCCACGTCTGGGCCGCTGGGCGTGAGCAAGAAGGACCCAGACGTCCGACGCCGCGAGCTGCTGGGCGGCGGCAGCGGCGGCCTGGCGGCGGCCCTGGCAGCGCTATGCACGCAGCAGGCAGGGCAGCTCATCCGCTCGCAGCACGGCAGCGACGTGCTGGTGGAGGTGTGCCGGGGCGGCGCAGGCGGCGTGCTGGAAGAGTGCCTGGACGACCCGACGGCAGCGCTGGCAGCAGTGCACGATGCACTGGTGGCGGCAGTGGCTGGCGTCAGCAGCAGCGGTGGAGACGGCAGCGGAGAGGAGGGCGGCGATGTCGAGCCGGCTTTGAAGGAGCCGCAGGAGGCTGTACTGTCGCACTTTTTTGGCTCACGGGCCCTGCGGCGCCTGGTGCTGGCATCGGGGGAGAGCGACGCCAGCGGGGCTGCTGCCACAGCCTTCACCAGCAAGCTGTGGAGCGGCGCGGTGCAGGGGACGTGCAAAGCCTGGGTGGACACGCACGCAGCCAAGGTGTTGGCAGCACTGGTGCACTGCGGGGATGAGGCCACCAAGGCGGCAGCTGCCAAGGAGCTGCAGCCGCTGGTCGAGGGCAGCCTAGAGGAGTGGGCATCGCGGCTGACTGCCAAGAGCCAGGCGCAGCCCGTGGCAGGCAAGGCGCCCGGCAAGCAGCAGAAGCAGCCGGCGGCAGCAGCAGCGGCGGCGGCGGCAAAGACGCCCGCCAAGGCGGCAGCTAAGACGCCCGCCAAGGCGGCAGCTAAGACGCCCGCCAAGGCAGCAGCAGCGGCGGCAAAGACGCCCGGCAAGGCGGCAGCAGCGGTGGCAAAGACGCCTGGCAAGGCAGCAGCTAAAACGCCCGGCACGGCAGCAGCCAAGACGCCCGGCACGGCAGCGGCCAAGACGCCTGGCAAGGCAGCGGCCAAGACGCCAGCAGCAGAGAAGCGTGCGGCACCGAGCACGCAGAAGAAGCAGCCACAGAGCGTGAAGAAGAGCAAAGCATGACCTGCCTGCCTGCATGCTTTGGTTGCCTCCGCACACCCTTAGTTTGCACACTCTGATCGAATTACAAGCACAACAATTTCACGTAGGTTGAGGGAGCGGGTCAGGACTGCAAGTTACAACAGCAGAGCAAGAGAGGGCCGAAGAAGAAAGGGCGCGGCAAAGGGGTGCACTCCGGGAAGCGCAGCAGGCAGGCTCAGCCAGATCGCCGTGCGGCTGTGCAATCGCTACGGTGGAATGTCAACAATGCGTGCTTCGGAGGCAGGGGGGGTGGCTCATCTAGGGGTGAAAGAGTCGACACTTGGCTCATGCCAGAGAGTTGCCAGAATGCTCCACACTGCCTCCTGTGGCAGGTACAGCCTCTGCCGCTTCTGCCGCCGGTTCAGGCAGAGCGCCGCCACCCACATGCGCTGCTGATCGCTGTTCGGCAGGCAGGCCATCAGGCGCTGCACCTCCGCCTGGGAGCGCTTGAATGCGGGTGGCAGTGCGCGGCCCAGGCCGCGGCAGGGTGCAGGGACACGCGCCCACTCTGCTGGTGTGAGCGGGTGCCTGGCAGCAATGTCGCCATACAGCTGTTGGACGCAACGTGGGTGTGTTTGGGGGGGACGTGGGCAGGGGGGGAAGGGGGGTGTCAACGGAGCGACCAGGCAAAGGCTAAGCAGCGAGAGATGATGTGCACACCAATGCATGGCTGCTGCAGGGCAGCCCTGCCTTGTCGGGCCCTGCTGCTCTCTTCCATGCTGTGCCTGCTGCTGTGGCCAGCCTGTAGCACTTCCAAAACATCCTCCCTCCCAGCCATGCTTCTGGCACCATCGCAGTATCCTGTGGTTACAGTGCTGGCTTCCAGGCACGCGCCCTGGCTGCCTCTCAACTCCCAACCACGAACCACGGCCCTGCCTGATTAAATGCTGTTAAGCTGCTCACCTCGTGGTTCCAGTCGAATGGGCAGCCATAGAGGCTGGGACCATCTGTCTTCTTGAGTGCAGAGATCAGCTGGGTGGGCGTGTAGTGGGGGTTTGCCAGCAGTATGCGGGCAGCGTCCAGGCACGCAGGCCCCACTTTGAGTGCCACATCCAAAGCTGCCTTCCCTTGCACGTCTAAAGCCATTGCGGCCTGCGGTGCAGCCTCCAGCAGCCGCCTCACAATAGGCTCGCGACTGCCGTAGGCGCAATGTGGACCTGCAATGAGCAGGCGAGCAAGCAAAACAGAAAACTTGCTCTGTCAACGGAAGAGTGCAGCCAGCCGTGAAGAAGTGGCAAACACCAGTGATCAACATGGCCCTTGCCGGCAACCCTCGTTGTGGCTTTGCCACGAAGAGGCTTTGCCACACCTGTGGTTGCGTCTGTGGCTGTAGCATGCGTGTGTGATCGGTACGCCCGATGGCGGGCAGCTTCAGGCATACGGTTCTCATTGCCGCTCCCATGCTGCCCACGACTGCGCACACATGCACACCACTGCTCGCAAGCAAAGCCTGCCCTCCTTGGAACTGTAGCTCTGGCAATGCACCCAGGCGTGTGGCCCACACCCGCTCACCGGTGCTCCCGCCTGGCCGACGACAGCGGCGGCTTCAGGGGCCGCCTGCAGCAGAGCATCAACCAACTCCAGGAACTGTGATGCCGCCGCCCAGCCCAGTGCCGTGCCTCCCAGCGAATCGCGCATGAGAGCGGCAGCAGGGCCGGCCCACAGCAGGCGCTTTGCCATGGCAACGTGGCCGTTTTTGGCAGCCCAGTGCAAGGTGCCACCTGCCCCCCTCTTGTTCCTTCCAAAGTGGCCGCCCCACTCACCTTCCCCCGTTGTCGCAGTCCGTCACGCCGGCGGGGTGGTGGCCTATGAGCACTTGCAGTTCACCATCACCTCCCCTGGCTGCTGCGGTGTGCATGGCCGTTCGCCAGTTGTGAAGATCTGTGCACCGTGCCAAGCCTGGGCACGCCTCAAGCAGCGCTGCCACCACTCGTGCATGGCCGGCTCGCGCAGCGCAGAACAACAGATCATCGCAAGGGGCTGGCCTTTCGGGTAGGGTGGGGAGGAGGGCTCGCACCGCAGCCTCATGGCCCCCGCATGCCGCGCAGTGCAGGGGCGTAAAATGGTCGCGACACTCCCTGACCTCTCTGGTGCTTTCTCTAGCAGCAGGGCCACAGCAGCGGCTTTGCCCGCGGCAGCCGCATTGTGCAGCGGGGCCGCCCCACAGCTGAGCTTGCAAGACGCAGCAGACGGGTCTGCTGCCAGCAGGGCACTCAACTCCTCCACGCGGCCCTCATAGGCAAGGCGGTGGGCTGGTGCCACCTTCTCAGGTGCAGTGAGAAGCACACCGTGAGCGCGCTCCGTCATCCTGTTGCAGCACCTACGCCAGAAGGAGCATTTACAAGGACAGCAAGGCAGCAGCGCAAGCCAAGATGACTCTACATATGTACGTGGGCGGCGCCCTGCGGGAGGCGGCCACCGGCCCCACCCACCCAATGTGGCGGGCAGGCTCGGCAAGAAGGCCACTGCTGGTTGGCAAAGGAGCGCAAGTGGCCGGCGCCCACCTGTCGAAGCCCTCAATCGCCTGTTGTGCTCGCAAGACGCCGGGTTTGGGCCGTGAAGCGGGTTTGGGGCGACGTCAACTTCGCGGGCGGCGCTCGCTCAGCTTAGCGAGGCACAAGAATGAATTGGACTGGCGAGAGCACGTTGGTTGAGACAGCAAAGTGGTAAACCCTACGAGTTTCCCTTGTGGGTTGGTTGAGCTGGCAGCTTCGCCTGGCCTGGCCTGCACCTTTGCCTCCTTGACGGGTGTCCCTTCCACAGCATGTGCTTTGTTTACACTGCACCTGAGAGAGCAACACGATATTGGCAACGATCGAACAAGGCATAATGGCAGCAGAAGCAGTGGAGTCGGCAGGAAGAGCTAAGAAAGGCTCCATGTCGCCACCACGTCTGAAAGGTAGACAGAGCCTTATGGCACTCCTTGGACGGAGGCAGGCATTAAAGAGGCCGGGGTGCAAGAGGACACAATGGGGTAGACACTAACTAGGGATGCCTGCGTAGAAGATGTGCTACAGAACAAGTGATTTTCTTGTGCGTCGACTTACCTCTCTAAGCGGAGCCTACTTCACCTGGGGTTTGAAACAAACTAGCTCTCATGCTGCAGCCTAGATCACTCCACCTGCCTTTGACAGGAAGTCGTCCAACGTGAGGTTCTGGTCCCCGTGTGCCACCTTGGCCTTCTCCTCGGGCATCTGCAGCTGCCCCGTGCTCGCCTTGCAGTCTAGCGCCACGTCTGCCATGTCACCGCTGTCCGCGCCCGTCACCACCGCCCCACACTCGGACAGCCACGCAATGCAGTCATGGCATCCCTCTACCTCGTCGTCCTGCAGGGGCAGAGGGGCGCAGACAGAGGGGCAGAGGGGATCAGCGGCAGAGGGAAGCTTGAGCAGCATGGTACTTTGTCCTGCACTGCAGCTGGGAGACATGCATAGGTGTGCCGCATGGCACATTGTCCGGCACTGCAGCTGGCAGGTATGCACAGGTGTGCAGCATCGCACTTTGTCCTGCACTGCAACTTTAAAATGCTGTCCGGTGATGCCAGCCTGGGCATTATGAGGACACGACCAACTTTCTAGCACTGGGAAGCAGCCAACAGCAATACAACGCAAACTACCAGGCCTTTTTAAACTGCTCACCTTGGCTGCGTGCTCTCCAGGGTAGAAGGCCTCGATGCAGCCAGGGGGAGGCTCCTCCACGCCGCTGCCGCCTGCCGCTGCTGCACCATTACTCACGCCCGCCTGCCCGCCAGCCGTGGCCGCCTGCCCCGCGCTGCTGCCCCCACCGCCGGGCGCGTCTGCGGACGGCGGCTTGCCCACTGGCCTACCGTCAGAAGAGGGAAACGACTTACCTGCCAGCTCACCAGAACCGGGGATGGACGAGGCTGCTGCAACAAAGCCCAGCTGGGCCGCAAGGAAGGGCACCGGCAGCGAGGGCTTGAAGGCCTTGACCACAACATTCAGGGCATCGTATCGCAGCGTGGGCACGGCAATGTCCATGAGGGCGCGGCCAAGGGCAGGGGCGGAGGCATACAGCTTGAAGAAGCGGGCATAGTCCGAGGAGGCCAGAGTCGCGCGCACGGCCAGGGCATGGGCCACCTCGGGGTGCGCCGCCTCCTGCAAAGTTGCAAGAGAAGAGACAACGGGAGGCAGGGGAAGGAGACGGTTAGAGGCAAGGTAGGGACTAACTTTGTACGACATGGCACGACCAGAACATGCGCTACCTTGTGCAGGGGCAGATGGGGTGGGAGATCGGCCGGGACAAGGGAAACGGCATGTTCTGAAAGGAAAGTGCGACACGGCAACTCAGCATGCACATTCTGGCCTGTCCATGCATCACAAGCATGCGTGCACATAGCCGCTGGACCTGCATGCATGAAGCAGTGTGTAGCAACCCGTGAGCTGCACACGCACCTCGGGCTTCACTTTCTTCAGCGTGTTGAGCAGCTGCAGGATCTCGCCATGGTTGGCGTGCACTGCCTGGTAGATGATGCGATACGCCAGGAACTCGATGCGGCACCCAGGCGCACCCTCTGCAGCAGGTGGGGAGGGGCAGAGCTCAAGCAGGGATGCTCAGCGCTGTCACATTTGTTGGGCACCAGTGACGGTAACGAAAATTGTGCTTTCAGCCGTACAGAGCACTTGCGTGCAACTTGCTAGTTTTTGCCAGAGTGCAGGCCAAACCTCTGGTTGCCTTCCCCACTCACCGTTGTACAGCGCGCGCAGCTGGCTCTGGCACTGGTTGTATTCTGCCACGTCACCATACTCCAGAGCTGCCCGAGCGTGCGCCTCGTACACCTACAGAATTGCAAACACAGACATTCTACATTAAACACGTGCCCTTGCATCGAGTACCTGCTTGCTTAGCTCCTCCCTCAAGTCATGCATGCTCAAACGAACTGTACGAGATCGACCTGGCCTTGGTGCAAATGCTGGCCACCAGCACTGGGTGCGATTCATGGCAGGCGGAGAAGTCGATGCCGGCTAGCCGAGCCGCACCTGCACAGCCAGCTCATTGCGGATGTGCTGCACGGTGCAGTCCTGCCGCATGCCCTGCAACATGGAAGGCCGGAAACGAGGTGATGTACTATGATGCCACCAGCCGGCCAGCAACAACCAGCTTTGTGCACACAGAGTCAAGCGGCATGGCGCAAACAAAGGAAGCTGTGCAAATGATCTGGTTGCTGCTTTGCATGGCGGCCACGACCTGTAGTGCATTGTAGTGCATCATGCAACAAACAGAACGCCCCAGCTTGATCAAGGAATAAATAGTAATTGGCCTTCTTGGCACAACACTCTGCCAGGTTCTTCCACCAACAAAACTCTACCAAGATCCCCAGTGCATCGTTTGTAACTTCGAACGTGTTCTGATACATACCAGCACTTGTACCGGCAAATCAGATGTCTTACCTTGAACTCGACGTAAAAGTAGTTGACCTCCCATCACACAAACTCTACCAAGTTCTCTATCTAACACTCCACCAGGCTCCTTGAGAACATTTCACAGTAATTAAGAGTTTCTAAAATTGCAGACTCCCAACAGACATCCTACCCGCCTTGAACTGGTCCAGGGCGTAAAAATGTAGCTGATCTCCCGCTGCCACAACCTCTGCCAAGTTCTCCGACTAACAATGCACCAGCATCCTTGCAGACGTTTCACAGTAACACATTTCATAATGCAGACTCCCAGATGTCTGCATTGCCAGATGTTGAGTATCCTACCTTGAACTGGTCCAGGGCGTAAAAGTAGTTTACCTCCTTGGCACGCAGCAGCCCGATGACGCGCTCCAACGCGCGACGCAGCACCGAGTCGGGCCTGCAGAGGAAACAAATATAAAAAGGCAGGGCACGGGCAGCATACACACTGTTGTCGCTTTGCAATGGAGGTGCAAACAACAATACCCTTTCTGTTCATGAATCTGCATCCTTGGCTTGTGGCACGACCTTCTGTGACACACAGCGCACCCACTCACCTGACAGTGGCCGGGTCGGGCGCCGAGGTGAGGCGGAAGTACGACTTCTCCAGCTGCTGGCATGTGCCCTGCACCAACATAGCACAGCACGAGGGACAATCGCATGTCAGCACCACTTGAGCACAGAGATCACACATCGGCTGGTGTGTTGTTCAATCGTCGAGCAGCTTAACAACCTCTGCACGAACTGCCAATCTTCACAGCCTCCTCCAGTTTCTCTGCCGCCGAACAGCGTCCAAGTTTCCCAACACTGCTTGACATTTCCACTTCGATCAACCCCTGTACACGAACGCATACAGCTGCCAATCTTGAAAAGCACCTTTCCGTTGATTCTGCGGCCAGACATCGAAGTTCCCCAAGACTGCTCGACATCCCCAAATTACACCAACCTGTACTTGTTCAACCAACCCATGCGCCCACCTTGATTGCCACGGCATCCCAGTCCACTTCTTCGTCCTCCCCCTCCTCCAACATTTCCAGCACCTGCTGCCGCCGCTGCTCGGCACGCCATGCAGTGCTGCCACCGTGCTTCTTGCTGCAGCATGGTGCCAAAAGTGGGAAGCGTAAAGCAATGAAATCAATGATGCCAATGCCAATGAAGTCAACGAATGAGCAGGCAAGCTTTCAAACCGTGTGCAAATCGATTGATTGGGAGCCACAGCGTGTCATACAAAGTGTGCAGCAAACGTGTGTGTTGCAAAAATCGCAACCTTGTGTTTGGCAGATCTTCCTGCGCATGGGCTGTGCCAATGGACTTCCTATGCGTGGTTGCCAAGTTTCAACAGGTAGGCGTGTGCGGGCGGGCTTCCCTACGTACATGTGGTTTTGGTGACGCACCTGAACATGCGCGGTGCCAGTATGCCCAACATGTGCCAATAATCCCAGTACGGTAACACTTGACAAGCTGCCCTGCTTGCATACTTTCCCTCGAGTCCCTGAAACATGTGCTTGGCAAAGTTTCACGACAAACTTGTGTGATTGTGAAGTCTTCCACAGTGTGTTTAGCAGACTTGTCATTGCTTATTTATGTATAAGTCTGCGAACGAGTGTTTAACATTTTGTTTCACATGTGTTCGACCAGACTACACCTTCGGAAGGAGTGCGTGACAACCCTCTAAGACAGTGTTTGGAGTAAAGTTACCAAAGTGTGCGCTGAACTCCTTTGCAAAGCCCTCACACGCAAGCCCAAAACACTGAATGTCAGCGTGAGTAAATTGTCCTTTCAATGAGCTTCAATGAGCACGGTCCACCATCAAATTGCCCACCGGTTGCACAACACAACAAAGAAGCATTTCGCGCACCTGCCGCCTGCTTCCTGGAACCGACCCGCTCGCCGCTGGCGCCGCTGCCGCTCGGCAAACGACCACTGGCCCTCATCTGCACAGGCACACGTAAAAGGAGCACAAGCCAGAATGTTTGTATTTAGCTACGCTGTGAAGCACGTGCAAGTTCATTCAGTCTTTCAAAACTTTGCAGCGCTGCAGCAGCACAAAAGTGTGAACCCAAATGCGTCGTTAGCTCAGTTCACAGACACACAACTGCGGCATGGCCCACGACTGTCGGGCACAATCAGTGCAATTTGCCCTGCAGCACAGCGCACGTACCCGAGTCTGATCGCGAGGAGGAGTCGGAGCGGTCGTCTCGGTAGCTCCGCTTCCGCCCCTTGCCGCTGCGCCCATACCGCTCATCATCCCCAGTGTCCAGCCGCTGCCGCTGCCGCCGATCAGCATACTTGTGCTGCTGCTGCTGCTGTTGCTGCTTCTTTTGGGCGAGTTGCTGCTGCTGGTGCTGCGCATATTGCTGGGTGTGCTGCTGCTGCTGCTGCTGCGCATACTGCTGCTGGCTGTACTGCTGCTGTTGCTGCTGCTGCGAGTGCTGCTGCGGTGCAGACCACCTGCTCACATGCACAGCCGCCCCAGACGCTGTCGCTGCGGGCCCGCTGACCGCCGCCACCTCTGCCAGCACTGCTGCTGCATCGGCTGCACTCTGGCTGAGGTCAGGCTGCGGCATGGTCTCCCATTCCCGAGTCCACAGCTCGCCTGCAGGAAGTGCAGCACTCAGCTTTAAAGATCAAGCTACAGGCAGTGCAGCACATCAGCTTTATATATCAAGTTACAGGCAGTGCAGCACATCAGCTTCGTAGATCGACCGCTCTTTAGAGATCAACCAGACCACGAGTGAGCAAAATTGTGCAGGGTCCGGCCCACAAACAAACGAAAAAACGATGCCCCTCTGAACACGGCCGCTCAAGCATGCCCTTTTGCCAGCCGTGCCTGTTGCACGAATGGCGGGGCCTGCAACCCTGGCAGCGGCACCCACCTGAGGTCTGCGCATCCCCAATGACCTGCTTCAAAACCATCTGCAGCTTGGGACGCTGGCGCTGCACACGTGGAACAAGCAGCAGAAGCATCAAGACTGTCAGACATGAGTTACAGTAACGCGGAGGGCCGCTAATGTCTGGCCACTGGTTCTGCGCATGCAAAGCAAGTCGTCGATAGTTGGCAGAGTCTCAGGGGGCGGAATGGTTCCTGCAGCTGAGGGCCACTGGTGTCGCACAAGGGCCGAGAGGCAGTTTTCCAGAGGAATGTTCTGCCAGTTGGCGGCTCAGCTGTGGACATTTTTGAACCGTGCTTGCATGTGCATGTTCCCCATCAACAAGGTGTGGTGCTGAACCGTCCCATTGCAAGCAGCGACTTGGAAGGCTTCCCCACCAGCACCGCCACAAACCACCACACCCACGGCACGCACCACGTCAGCCGTCTTAAACGCCCGCTCAATGTACGCCTTGAGCGCCGGCGGCCACTGCTGCGGGTTCACCGCCGCAGCGGGTGCAGCCACAGCCGCGGCCGCTGCACGCTGCTGCTGATACCCGGGGACTTGCACAGCGGTGTATGCTGGTGCGGTGGGTGCGGTGGTGCCAACCTTGGAGGCTGCCTGGTTGAACGCTGCAACTAGTGGGTTGGATGGCTCCGGAGGCCGCTGCTTGGGCAGCTGCGGCCGAATGGAGAAAGTCCTCCTGCCTGCCCCAGCAGTTGCCGCATGTTGTGCCATGGCCGAGGGTGGCAGCACGGCGTGGTAACCATCCATACTGGCCCCAACGCTGGCCATGGCAGGGACGGCGGCGTGTGCCGCTGCCGCTGCCGCTGCCACCCGGTCGGCCGCTGCCTTCCAGGCTGGTGCGGGCGGACCCGGCTGCTGCCCACTGGCTGCATGCGCTGGCTGTGCCACGCTGGCGCCTGTGGCTTGCGTCGCAGCGGCAGCGTAGCTGCAGGCACGGCAGTTGAGTTGGACACAGCTAACATTGAGTGCTGGCCATGCACCTTGATCTTGACTGCTGCAGTGGGCGCCATGCTTGCAAGCACCACCGTTTTTTGTGACCAAGCATGCTGGCACAGCAGGGCACAGGGCACAGGTCAGGGGAACGTGAGGGATCGCACCTGCGCGGGTGCGGCTGTGCCTGCGCCTGTGGCTGCTGCGTCGGCTGCTGCTGGACCGGCTGCTGCTGTGACTGCGCCTGATGCGCCTGCTGCTGTCCGTAGTAGGAGGCTGGGTACCCCTGGTAAGCACCACCGTAGGCCTGCTGCTGCCCATATTGCTGGTAGTAGTTCTGAGGATAGGCAGCCCCGTAGCCTCCATACCCCTGCTGCTGCGCCTGGCCATATCCTGCACCAGCAGCGGCCTCTGCGTAGGCGCTGCCATCAGCGCCAGCACCGCTGTGGCCATTCACCGGCGGCAGCGGCGGCTGCGGCGTGGCGCTGACGTCCGAGGCAGGTGGCGGGGGCGGCGGCGGGGGTGGGGCAGCAGCTGCGTATTGCTGACCGTAGTATGCTGCCTGCTGGCCATACTGTTGGTACGGATCGTAACCCTGCTGGCCATAGTAACCTTGGTACGGGTACGGCGCCGCAGGTTGCCCGGCCCACTGCACGGCAAGAACAGTGGTGAGCGGGCGGCGGGTGGCGGCGCACTGCTGCTCTGCACAGCGCCCAGCCTGCTTCACCCGCCAGAAAGCAGTACATCCCATTCGCATAATTCCCAGAGCCCCGTGCGCGCTGCGCAAGCACGGGAGCGCCGTTGCGACACGGTGCTGCCCTGAACCGCACCTGTTGCTGGGCAGGCGCCCCGCCAACGGGCGGGGGTGGTCTGTCTGACATATGGCAGAGCGCTGCCGCGTTCACTCAGTGCTCAGCTTGCCCAGCGGCTCGTGGAGGCCATTCGGGTAGAGCACTCGGCTGACGGGCGTCAATTCGGATATGGTGATCTCTTCAGGAGTCAGTGCGCTCAAGAGGACTTGCAGCGAGCCAGCTCACCATCCGCTGGCATCTTGTTATCGGGCGCGGTTTCCTTTGGATGGAGTACAAGCGTTGCCCGGCAACGCTACTTTAATATCCACGTTGCTCAACGCCGACCTGTAGCCGCTGCCACCGATATGGCCAGCCCGTTCTTTGCGCCTTGCCCGGCAGGGACCGCCTTGCAGGCGCATTGCAGCAGGGGCCGTGCAATTGGGTGCACGAGCGCAAGAAATAGCATGCCAGTCACGCAGCGGTGAGCTGGTGTTCTCACAGACGCCACCAGCGTCACCGAGCACCGCCACTACCACTTGCGTGCGGCCTGCTTGGTTGTCGTGCCCGCCTACATGCACTCCAGCAGCCCATGCTGCAACCCTTCACTCAATTCACTGCTCTGTCTTTATGCCCTGCCTGCTCCCCCTTGCCCGTGGCCCAGCAGCAGCAGCAGGTATGGCAGCGCGCCTCGGCGCATGCACCGCACGCAGGCAGCACCCGAACTGCCAGACCTTGACAGCTTGCTGGGCGCTCTAGACATCCCAGATATTGGGGGAGACCTACTGGATATGCAGACGGATCAGGGCGCCGTATTTGATGTAAGGGGGCAAGCAAGGGAGTTGGGAGGGTGTGTTGCTGGTGCAGGCTTTGCTGAAGGCCTCAGTGTGTAGTCTTCACAGCTTCCCACCGTTGGGCATGCAGTACAGCTCAGGTTGCACACTGGAGGTACTCGGGAGGTGCTATCTGCCGCTGCAAAGGCATGAGCATGATTGAAGAGGAAGAGTGTGTGGCTGGGGAGGCATCTGTGCAAGGCAGAAAGGAGGTGGGCGGCAGACGCGTGTGCTCTTGCACCCAGAGTCTGCATGCCCATTGTATCCACCCGTGTGGCTCCTGCCTGCCTGCCTGACGCAGGACGCTGGCGTGGTGGCACACTTCAAGAACAACAGCCGAGCCATGTATGCACTGGAGCACGCAGGTACAAGGGTGGGACGGCGTGTGGGTGCTTGCGCCCTGCCTGGCTGCTGTCCGCTGCCGGCCTGCCCGCTCTCCTGTCGTGCAGTCTCTTTCCTGCCTTCCCTGCTATGTGTCCCCGCTTTGACCCCGAAAGACCCCGTCTCCCTTTCCTACCCCCAGCCGTGGTGGTGGACCGCTCGCACTGGGGCCGCCTGCGCCTGTCGGGCGACGACCGCCTGGCCTTCCTGCACGGCCAGACAACAAACGACATGAAGGCGCTGAAGCCAGGCACGGGCTGCGACACGGTGCGCACAGCCTCAACCCTGCGGCGTTTTGCACGTCTTGCACGCGTGTCACCGCGGGTGGGAGTCCGGCCTGGTTTTGTGAGGCCGTTTTTTCAAGCTTCACACACTGCGCGCACACGTGTGGTATTTGCTGTCCCTGTCGGGGCTTGCTCGCAGAACCTATCTTGCTTCTTACCTTATCTTGTTTGTCTGGCTCTGCACTTGTGTCCAGCTGCCTCTCATCCGCCTTGCAAGTGTCGAGAATGACCAGGCGCGCACAACCAGAGGCATCTGCCTCACTTGTCTCCCCAGCCTGTGCTCGTCGTACTCCATCCCCCCTCCCCTTGTAGGTGTTTGTTAACCGCTGGGGCCGCACGGTTGACCTGGAAGCATTCCTTCTCCACATGCCTCATGTTGATATGCTTGCCACCCCAACTGTGCACCATCTGCAATCTGCACAGGTATTTGTGACGGCCCAGGCGCGCACAATCGACCTGGCCACGGTGTACGCACAGCAGAGCGGCGCGCTGGTGGTGGTGTCGCCGGGCATGAAGGAGCAGCTGGCGCAGCGCCTGGACAAGTACATCTTCCCCGCTGACAAGGTGATCAGGTGCAATGCGTTGCGCTGCAGTGGAAGGGGCAAGAAGGCCGGTGAATGGGGTCAGTGCAGCCTGCCGGCCTTCATCCAGCACAATGACAAGGTGTCTGTATAGCTCAGTTTGCCGTTGACAATGTGAGCCAGGCGGGCGTGCAGTTGAGCTGTATGTTATGTGATCGAGCTATCTGCTTCGTTGATTGGCATGGAATGCAAAGGCTTGGATACGAGCACACATTCCTGTTGTTCGTATCTGGGTAGGCCGCCAAACGATGCTGATTGCACCGCCCTCTGCACGCCTTCCTGCTTGTGCTTTTGTTGATGCGCAGGTTCAGTTGACGGACATTAGCTCCAAGACCTGCATGTTCAGCGTGTTGGGGCCCAACGCGGACGCAGTGATGCAGCAAATGCAGGCGGGCGGCATCTGCGAGGCCCCCTACGCCTCCCACACCCTGCTCAGCTTCTCAGGCAAGTTCGTGGAGCGGTGCGTCTGGGAAGCCAGGTGCTTTCACCGTCTGTAGGAGGCTCGTGATGCCGCAGTGTGAGGTGCACCTGTGGTTGATGCCACGCACGGCCAACGCCCATGCTGGGGACGCAGCATAGGTAGGAGGTGTTTGATGGTCAACGGGCCCTTGTTCTGTGACCTGCAGGCAAGCCGGTGATTGCTGCCGTGGGCGGCGGCCTGCCTGGCCCAGGCTTCACGTTTGTGTGTGACGAGTCGGTTGCAGCAGACGTGTGGAAGGCGCTGGCAGCACAGGTGCGTTGGCCTCCTGCGGTGCAAAGCCCTGGGGGTGAAAATGCACCTGCAACGAGCATGTGCAGGCAGGCTGTGCTGAGCGCATGCAACACTGCAACACTGCAACACCCCTGTCTCTGCACCCTGCGTATTCGGTCTGTCCGCACCTTTTCGTGGCAGCACCATCGCTCACCCATTCAGTGTTGCTCTAGACTGTTGAGCCAGCGCTTCTTCTGCAGCCTGAGCCTGTGCCGTGGAGGGGGCGGGTCCATGGGGAGCAAAAGTCGCTGTTGCAATACCTTGTGCAACGGTTGGGCGGCTCTTCCCAAACTTCACTTGGCACAGTTCCTCGCTGATCTCTCGACTGCTTATCTGCCATGCTCTCCTGGTGCAGGAGTTGTTGGAGCCGATGGGCAGCGAGGCTTTTGAGATGGCTCGTGTGCTGGCAGGGCGGCCCGCCCCCGGCGCCGAGCTCACCGAGGACTTCAACCCTCTCGAGGCGGGGCTGTACCATGCTGTCAGCGTGGACAAGGGGTGCTACATGGGGCAGGAAACGATTTCCAAGGTGGGCAGGGGTGCTTGGACTGGGTTGCTGTGATGAGATGGTAGTGCCACACGGGGCAGGACCTGGAAGGAGATGTCAACAGTTGTTGGGCTGCATCACCAGTTGGGGCGGGACTGTACCATTGCCGAGTGAGCATGGAGAAAGGTGCTACATCGGGCAGGAGGCAAACTGGCCAGATTTCCTGCTATGGCTGCTGTCCCAGCCTCGCGCAACGCACTGGTTCAAGTGTCAAAAGGTGGCCGTTCTCCGCCTCAATGTTCTGCCCGTCCCTTCTTCCTTTTTTTCTGCTTTGCACCACCATTCTTCTTCTTTTTTCTGCTTTGCACCACAACCACATTCACCCGACAGCTACACCGACGTCTGCCGGCCGCTGCCGGATGAAGGGGGCACAGCCAGCCAGTCGGACAGACTCTCTGTAGCCCTCTTGGAGGCCGCCCCCTCCCCTGCGCCCCACCCGAGTGCCCTCCCCTCCCTCCTCCTGCAGGTGCACAACCGCAACGCGGTCAGGCAGCAGCTGTGGGTGCTGGAGATGGAGGCCCCTTGTGCTGTGGGCAGCGAGGTGGTGGCGGCTGCGGACGGCCGCAAGCTGGGTGCTGTGACCAGCTACATAGACACGCCCTCAAGTGAGGCTGGTCCCCGGTTACATTGTACTGCACGAGGCAGAGATGTCTCAGCTGGGGATGAAAGGCAGGGCACATGCTCATTGGCATGCCCTACAGTGCATCTCTGGCGGCGGTGTATGTCCTGCCTCACAGCTTGTCTTGTCTCGCAGCTTCCCATCGCTAGCATGCACACGAGTGGCAGGCATCATCTTTGGAGCTCCTGCCGTCGTGTTGGGCTTTCTGCCTGTGCCTGCTTTCCTTGCCGCCTTCCGGCAGTTGCGGTATCAAAAAATCAACCTCTCACCCCTGCCCGTATTGCTTACACGTCCTCCTGCAGCCCAGCACCGGGCGCTGGCTTACTTGAAGTGCAAGGTAGAGGGTAAGCAAGTGGACCTAGAAGGCTTGGCTGTCAGCGTGGGCGGCGTGCGAGGGCGCGTGGTGGCCCCGCCTTTTGTGTCCCGCAATTTTGGTGGAGAACCGGCAGCGCTTGGCGACGAGCAGTCGGCGGCGACAGCGGCGGCAGGGGCGGAGGAGGCGGCGGCAGTGGAGGCGACACGCAGGGCTGATAAGCTGCGCGAGATGCAGGAACGGTTGGCAGCTTACCAAGCACAGTTGCAGCAGCAGCAGGAACAGTAGCCTTGACAACGACACCAACCATCACTCATTTGTACACACTAAGGTGCTGCAACAGTAGTCTCAGAGCATAGCATGCACCGTAGCGGCTGCAGCATGCACACCGCCCCCCACTTCTGTCCGTGGCAAAGTTCCGCAGCACCTCCATCACTTGGAGACAAGACACTCTGGCTAACTTTGCACGGCCTTCCAAAACCCTCGAAGCGACCAAAGCCCGCCCGTGCAGTGTGCTATGGGCCCACGCAGCAATACCAGTCATTTGCAAGGTGCCCGCGCCATGTAAGGCGGCTACGTTTTGATCTTTCAGTTTGGGATAAATTCCCCCTCACTTCTTCGCCAAAAAGTGAGTGGGTCTCATAAAAAGTACTCATAAACAGAATAACGGGATTTTGGCCAAAGGGGCATGCCAATGGGCTGGCCGGCCCTCCATCCCCCTTTGAAACCCCTCCATTCACCTTCCTTAACTTGCACCCACCCAGAAGAACTGTTCCAGGTCCGAGAATCACTATAAATTGGCACATGCAACCACCACGGTGCTGCTGCTGTGCCAGCTGTTAGCCAAGGGAGTGCAGCACTAGTCACCTCGGGTTCATTTCTGGATCAGGGCATCCGCTACAACGAAAGCAGCACCTTACATGAATAAAAGAACGAACAGTTCTGAAGCATGATGCAGCCCTTCGGCGGCAGGAGCGCTGCTGGCAGCAAGGCATGGGACAGCGGGGCGCTGCCGGCAGCGGGGCCTGTCAGCAGGCGCCCCAAGTTCCAAAACTGCATTGATCCTCCTTTTCCTGACGAAGTTTTGTTACCTTCCTCTTAATACACACTCCCTGGTGCCCATGAGGCCTTCCCCCACCTTCGTGGTGCTCAGTTGATGGCTACAACTTTTTATGTGAGAAAAACGTTTTATGCAAGGTTTGCGCGCGCGCCCCCGCCCCCCC
>JTEE01000114.1:52376-63552 GCA_002896455.3 Chlorella sp. ArM0029B | reverse complement strand
CCCTCTCCTCCCAACCCACCACCCTCCCCTCCGCCAAGCCCTCCACCCTCTCCTCCCAACCCAAGCCCACCGGCGCCCTCCCCGTCGTGAGTGCACTTCGTTGCGTTTTGTCGGTCTGTGTTGTGTTTTTGCATATGGCGTTCTCTTGCAATCAGACTGCAAAACGCCTTGCCCTGTCCCTCTTGGCCCTGCGCCTCACCTTTTCCTGCCCTGTCATCCAAGTTGCGCCCTGCCATGCTTCACCCAGCCTAACGCCTTGCCATGCTCTTACCCCGCCTCGCTCCGGAAATCACTCGTGTTACGACACGTGCAGCCTCCACTTTGCATGTCCCGAGCTGCTCTCAACTCGCCCTGCCCCGCTTCTGCCCCACCCCTGTTTGCTATTGGCCCCGCAGGTGGAGCGCCGGTGGTGCATTCACCACCAGCGCAGTGCAGTCCGTCACCGTAGGCGTTGCGCCCTCTGGCACCGGCGTGCTTTATGCTGCCGCCACCGGCAGCACGGAGGGCGGCATCTGGAGCTTCGCCGACGGCGCCTGGACCCTGGCCCTTGCGCTGCCCCAGGACACCGCATCCCCAGTGCGATTGGCTGTGCACGCCGGCGCCAGCGCCACAGCAGTGTGCGGCGCTTACTTGGGCGCCAACCAAGCCCTGGGCGTCGCTTGCGTGGGCACCCCCATTTCCGTGACCGCCCCTGCCCAACTCGCCATATCAGCCGCCGCAGACTTCCACATCCTGCTCACCAACGCAGCCCAGCCTGTTGTAGCGTTCGTGGACACCTCTGCAGCTGGCCTCAGCAGGCTTGTGGTGCTGAGCCACGAAGGCACGTCCTGGGCGCCCAAGGGGCCACAATATGCCTCTACCGCCTCGGTGGCCTCCCCACGGGTGGGTTGCTGCAGCATGGTTTGTGCTTGCACCCGCTCCACTGGCTGCAATGCACATGACACTCCTCCCCCCGCTCTTCTCTTTCTCCCTGCCCAACCAATCTGTCTCTCAACTTTTCCCTCCCCATATTCCCCTCCTTTCTCACCTCATTCTCTCCTCCTCCCCGCTCCTCTCCGCCCCCACAGATTGCTGTCGACTCACAGGGTGCTCTCGTGGCCGCATATGCCGACGGCTCCGCCAACAGCAAGCTCACTGTCCAGCGCCTGGCAGCCGGCGAAGCGGGGTGGACCTCTCTTGGCGTTGCAGGCCTTTCCTCCTACGCTGCCAGCCAGATTTCCCTGGCAGTCAACCCCACCACCAACAACCCAGTGGTCGTGTTCTACAGTGCTGCTCCCACACAAGACCCGGCGCAGCGCTTTGGTCAGCTGTCGTATGACGGCTCTGCCTGGAACAGCTTGGGAGCATGGCCCGTAACCTTTGCTCCACTCGAGGTGCGTGGCTGGGCGTGTGTGCATGTGTGGCTTTGTCATAGTGGCTGCTCATCTGGGTGGACGGGCTAGGGCAGGTGCGCCGCTTCAGTATTGAGCTCGGCGTGGGGAGCCTCAATTTCTCCTTGCTTCCTTGTGCGTGTGGTTCGCCGTGACTGAGAGCAACTGTGCGGTGTGCCTGTGCTTCCCCTCCCGTGTGCGTCTTTGTGGCACTCACACCTGTCTATGTGGGCTTCTGAGCACACACCACTCCCTCCCTGAGCCTGAACTCCCTCCCCACACCTCCCCCATATGTTTCGTGCCTGCTCACCCTCTCACCTAACCACTCGCACCTCCCCACGCCTCAACTGCCTTGCACTTTGCCGAGGCGATCCTCATGGCTTTCCTGATGACCTTCCGGTCCATACCCCTCAGATCAAACCCCTCGAAACTGTCTTCCTTTATCCGCCCTTGAGAGCTCAAGGATGGCACCCCGTGGTCGCCTTCCCCTCTTCTTTCTCCGCCTTCACCACCAGCATCTCCCTCTACCCCTGGTAACTCACGGGTGCCTTCGGCTTGTATCCTGTCGGCTTCCTCAACCCCACGCCCTTGACCTGTCACCTTCTTCTTCTTCCTCCACCCCTCCCCGTCCCTCACGCTTCCCCTGCAGATCGCCATGGCACTGCGCCAGTCCGACAGCGTCCCCCTGGTTGCCTTCACTCACGCCGACGGCGCCATCCAAAAGGTGACGATGCTGCGCTACGCACCGTCCGCACCCAGCAGCAACCGGCGCCTCGCCATGGCGGCGCAGCAGGAGGCCCCGAGCCAGTCTGGTGCAGCAGCCGATGAGTCACTTGCCAGCGGCTGGCTGGATGTCATTGTGGGGCGTGACAGGCAGGCAGTGGGACACGGAAGCAGGGGCCGCCGTCTGATGGCGGACGAGGGCGCAGGTGTCAACAAGGCTGATGCTGCTTTCCTTAGCTCTTGGCTGCACCTCACCTCGGATGAGGCCCAACACCAGGCCCAGCACGGCAGCCAGGCGGCGCAGCAACGGCGCCGGGTGCTGGGCGGGAGGGCGCTTGGTGAGCAGGTGCTGCCGGGCGCATACCCGTCGCCCCCTCCACCTCCCAAGGGGACGTTTGGTGACGAGGTGTTGCCGGGCGCATACCCGTCGCCCCCTCCACCTCCCAAGGGGACGTTTGGTGACGAGGTGTTGCCGGGCGCGTACCCCGCTCCCCCGCCTCCATCGCCGCCCCCCCCCTCAGCGCCCACCGGCACTTGGGTGGTGGTCGGCACCACTGGTGCGCTGCCACAACGCACCGGGGACCTCTCCCTCACCGTGAACCCCGTGTCAGGGCTGCCTGCGATTGCGTTTGCCGACTCCTCAGCTGGCGACAAGGGCACGGCCCAGCAGTGGTGAGTGCGGGGCGGGCTTACTATGCGGGCTACCGGGTGGCATGCTTTGCAGTAAATGCAAAGAGCAGGCTGCCGCCGGCCACTGTGCACACTGCCCGCGGCCGCCCTGCCCCGTGCGCCCTGCCGTGTTAAGGGGGCTGATGCTGAGGTTTATGTTGGTCCTAAACAACTAGAAGATTGCCCAACCGACTCAAAGTTTCTCCGACCCCGGCCCCCGTGCAGGTTTGGCGCACCTGACGGGAAGGAGTGAGGCAGCGACCCATAGGGGCAGCGGCAGCAGCCGCCACCGCCAGCTGGCGCACACTCTAAGATCCCGGCATCACAAGAACCGTGGATGACAACCTATTGACCAGTCACTGCCGTGTCTCAGGCTTATATATTAGCCAAATTATAAAGTGATATTAGCCAATGCCTTGACACAGAGCTTCCCTGACCGCCGCTTTGCAAGAGACACTGCTCCCTATCCCTGTGCGGCCGCCCGTGCGGCACTGCCAACACTGCCACGGGTGCCTTTGCCACACCTCACCTTCTGAAGCCCCCAGCCCTTCCCACATTTGCTTTGGCATATCGTGTTCTTCTCTTTCGAATATCGTTTTGATCTCTGCCTCCCCATCTCCGCACTGCGGGCGCGCCATATCACTACTCTCCGCCTGACTGCCGGCAGTCAACCGGGGGCCCCTTTCATCTAGCATGGAAGCCTTCCATCCAAGCCAAGCTGTGCCGCATTCTACTTACGGCACCCATTCCCTTCCGTGATTGCCCTTCTGCCTTTCCCATCTCACCCCTCTGCCTAAAACTTCCGACTGTCCTGCGCCTAGACCTGCTTCTGCACCGCCGCAGCGCCCTCTGTTGCACTTGTAGAACCGTTCCAATTCACACACCTGTCTTTCCCCTCTAATACTGGAAGCCCACCTCGATCCAACACACCTTGCCGCGGGCTTGGGGCTCCCGCCACGCGGGCTGGCAGATGGGCAGCTGCAGCCGCAGCGGCGCCCCTGTGCACACGCACACTCAGGAGGTGCGCAAAGCAGAACGAACTCCTCAGGGACAAGAGAGGGGTAAGGTGGGTGTTTGAGCTGTGCAGGTCACCTGCGCGCGCTCCTCGAGGGCAGTGCACGGTTCGGGAGACGGAGGTTGGCAGGCACGTGCACTGCCGCAGCGGCTGGTGGGGCAGTCGCTGCGAGGTGCACCGGCGGGGCAGACCTTCACCCTACCCAAATTGAGATGCTAGGAGACGGCCGGCGGGAGGGTGACCCAGGAGGACAGGTCTCCTCTCGTCCCGCTTTCGTGCCGCTCCCGCCAAGCCGGCCCCCTGTCCGGTTAGACCCATCCTACGTGGCTTAGACCACGCCCGGTACCACCGGAAACAAGCTCGCGGACTCAAGTCAGTCTTCACACCACTCATTGCGGAGGTTTAGGGCCTGAAACGAGCGGGCGACGCCGTGCTGGGTGTTTTCCGGCGACGGGATGCGAATCGTCAGCCCATCGCGCGGCGGCAACGCATCCCACAGGCCCGCGTTTTAGGGTCTTTAGGGTCTTTGGGGCAATATCGGCCGGTTTTAGGGCTTTAGGGTTTCTGCGGCGCCGCTAGGCGCCGGCCAGGCGCCACCGGCGCTTGCCCGCGCGACAGCGCGGGCACATGAAGGCCAGCGGAGTGCATCAGGTGCAACATTTAGGGTAAATAGGCGCCGGGGAAGCGAGAAAAGGTGCTGCGAGAGGCCGGTGCAACGATTGTTGTGCGGGCGCGTGGCGCAGCACGCATCGCAACCGGCGAATTGCAGGTGTCGCTAACTGCAACCGAGCGCGTTTTCGGTTCATTTAGGGCAAATGGAAGCGGTTTATGGGCGGGAGGCCGCGCCGTGGGCGAGTTTGGGTTTTGGTGGGGTGGGGTGACGTGGCGTGGGGTGGGGTGGGTCTAAGTGGGATGGGGTCAAGCAGGAGGCTTTGGGGGACCGTCACGGACAGGGAGCGTTTGCGTGCTGGGGCAGGGATGTGCAGCGGCAGGGATTGCACAGGATGGATGGCGGCAGGGATGGGGGGATGGCTGTGGCCGGGCCCTGCAGGGCCAGCTGCAGGGCCCTGCAGGGCCAGCTGGCCAACCTCCGATCATATCCTAGGGTGGGATAGGGGGTCCGTGCCTCCCCTCAAGTAGGGAGGATCGGGTGGGTTGTGACAAAGCATGAATTGGGTCGCTTACGCAGCGAGTATGTGGCGGAGATTGCGGTGGATGGCGGCGGCGCTGCGCTGCCCAAGCTAGCGGGGCAGGATCCTGAGGCTTACAAGGCACAAGCCTGATCAGGTGGCACAGCCTTAGCGGAAAGTGCATGCCATGAGATGAGATGCGATGAGAAGGCATGGCATGGCATGCAAGCCGCCGTGGTGCTGTGAAGCAGGCTGCATGCGCTGATGTGTTCCCTTGCTCCCCAGCATCAATATTGCAGCACGCACTCACAGCGGCACAAACCAGGCAGGCAAGGGAGGCTAGCAGACTTAGGAGTGCTCAGCTTGAGGTCTCACACCTGTACAATCTGCTGAGGTTCTGTTTCTCAACTTTACGGGGCGTTGCCGGCCAGCAGCTGCTGTAAAGTCAAGTGCAAGGAGAAGGGAGGTGTCAGGGCTAGGGTCACGCTTACAGAGCGGCTGTGGGTGGCCATTGCTTTTCCCAAGTAACATTTTGGTTTGCGAACATGCTGCGCGGGCAGGCAACCGTGACTACATATTTGTTGCAGGCCGGCGGACGGTCACACGGAAGCAGCAAACACAGCTATGACACAAAAACAGCCTGCCCAGGCACTGTACAGGTGTGCGTTGAATTCCAGACTATATTAGCGCATGCGGTCTGCATGCTTGTTATCTGGTGATTGGTAACTAAGCATCACATGTACAGCAAATGAGAAGGAGTCCTTGAGCCATTACTCCAGTGGCTACCAATTGCTGCCCAGTTACGGGTCAGGATGGCGCTGTGCCACCCATTCCTTCCCATTTGCCTTCCGTGCACAACATTCATGCTCTCATTTTGGCAACGGGTTGGATAATGGGCAAGCTGACCCCATATCAGCCCATTCTTCCCGGGGCTGGCAGGAATGGCCATTACTCAGTGAATGGGACCCCTTAATGTCCATAAAACACCCCCATAATTCGTAGTGTGTGGCAGGTGGTGACGCCATCAGACCCGTGGGTGCAGCCGCAATGCAGGCACATGTAGGCCCAGGCGCAGTTTGGCGCAACGTTTGCACTGGCCAGCAAGCGCGGGTGGGCAATCTGGTGCGGTGGGACGAAGAGGGGCAGCATCGTTGCACGGGAGAGAAAGTGGCACGAAAAAGTGGTGCTGCGAGTAGATGCAGGCGAGCCTGGTCCTGAGAGTGGTGGTGGTGGCCACTCCCGTAACTCCCGCAGTGGTGAAGGCACCATCAGCGCTCCACCTGCGGGGGCCGTGGCAAACAGGGGTGGGTGAGTTGCGGGGCGTGGCGAGGCGGGCAAGCATGGTCGGGATGAGGTGAGAGCATGCTGACGGTGCACACCAACGCAGCGCGGAACGCCAACATGGCAGCCGCAGCCAGGGGCAAGGACGGCGCTTTCTGGACCTGGGTGGGTGCGCGTGGACCGCACCTGCAGTCCTGGCAGGCCGCACCCCACTTTCCGTGTAATGGTAGGAACGGTCATGCCGTATGCACATCAAGGTGATGCACAACACCAGGTATGCTCTGTGCAGACGCAAACCGCAGCGGCGGCAGCACGCGCACCGCCCACTTTTGTCTCCTCTCTAGGCCGCCCCCGCAGCGAAGAGCTCCTGCTGTTCTCGGCTATTCTCGGCTATTCTCGGCTATTTTGTTTTGGCCGCTCAAGAACCCTCGACGCGTTCAAAGCCGTGCAGCGGGGCCTTCGACGGAGCTGACGCGGGAGTGGGCGGACGCTGCGGGGCGCCGCGGGTGGTAAGCGGACGCTGCCGGGGAGTGGATGCCGCCGGTCTGCTGAGGCGGAGGCGGTGAGGCCCGCTGCCAGAGCTCTGCCGGTGTTGGCGGCGTTTGAATGCCCACGACGCCCGGACCCGCGTGACGGTGCGCATGCAGCCGCGCACGCCAAGGCGGCAGCAGAGGTGGAGGCTGATCAACGGTTTGACGGTCCTGCGCTCTGCCCTCTTGCAGCAGGGCAAAGATGGCGTCCTCCACGTATAGCCTGCTGCCCTCTCTGATCGATGTTGTGGACACGGAATGGGCACAGGAGACGTTGCCTGACGACGGTGAGCCCCCTGCCTGGTGGTTGAACCCGCGGGTGTGCCGTGACCAGGAGTGCGGCCGCAGTGCAAGACGAAGCTGCATGTAGCCGATCAGTACTTGCACTCCTACTATGCTGAGTCCATCGCCGCCATGCCATTGAGTGCTGCTCATTCTGCCCTTGCACACTTCACCTGCTTAAGAGCCGGGGCAGATGGATGCTGACATCCGTAAGAGGGGTGAACAAATTGTGTAGGGTTTAGCATTATTCCTCAATCACATGAAAATGTGCAGTGTACACTTACATCCCATATCAGTATAGCTTGCACACGCCCCCAGCACCATGCGCCCTGCTGCCTGCCAGAGCAGTCATCTGGCTGTCTGCACAAATGATCACCCTCCCTCATGCCTCACTCTTTCCATGCTGCCTGCAGACATCCCCCTGCCTGCCAGCGAGCAGCTGGCTGACGTGGAGGAGGAGCAGAAGGCCAAGGAGCCGGAGAAGTGGATGGAGCTGGGGCTGCAGAATGTGGGATAGACAGCATGGAACACCACGGCACACAGCTTACAGCCTTCTTTGTACTGGCGCTGCAGAATGTTCTCGAGGTATAGAAGGAGACGGCACATAGCAGGGCTCCTTTCGCTGCCGCTCCCATGCTGCCATGCTGTCTCAAGCCGTGACATGGGAGTAGGCCATCCTGTGTACAGCCATCCCATTTTCATGCGATGCACACTGCAGCATTTCACCATGTGTGTGCATGCGTGTTGCTCGTGACAATTTGGAACGAGACGAGTATATAGACAATCAACAGCAGAGGAGCATTCAGTTTGTTTCAGAGCTCTTACTACCTACTTCTAAGTAAGGGTGAAGGGTGCAAGGGAGCGTGCCAGACAAGGTGCCTGTGGCAGGCGAAGCAACAGACGAGCAAAGCAAAGCAACAATAAGATGGGCAGGGGAGGAGAGAGGGAAGGAGAGATCGCAAGGGGTTTAAGTACACAAGTTGACGGGGAGGGTTGGGGCTGTGAGGGGACGGAGTTCAACAACAACAACAAAAAAGCATGTAGAGGAGCAGCAAGAGAGCGGGCGAGCATATCTGTGGGGAGGGGGCGCAAAGAGCGGGAGAAGCAAGCAAGAGCAGACAAATCGATGCAATGAATGGTGGGCAAGCTGTGCAGGTGCGCTCGGCGCATGGGTGCAGCTACTGACGGGTGAAGGGGGGGGCAGCAGTGATGATGACGGATTGTTGGAAAGCATGTGTCAGTGGCAGTCGCTAGGGTTTGCAGATATGCTGTAACTGCATGCAAGGAGGGCATCTGGGGCCCAAGGTGAGGTGCAACCAACCAGCCGGTTGCGCGCACCGGGAGATCATGAGAGCTCTGATTGGGGCGGCAGGGGCCTAACTACGCCTGATTATTAGCGAGCTCCGGTTGAGGTGCAGGGCGGCGCTCACATCCTAGCTTGAGGGCAGGTCATTTGCAACACACCGCCAGCAGGGTGGGAGAACGTCTCCGCTGCCTGCAGCTGCTGGGGGCCCTGGGTGTGGGCGTGCTTGCACCCTGGCTAAGAGGGCAGGGCAGCCACTCAAGTGCCTGCTGTAGGGGACTGCCCGTCCGCTGCCAGGAGCTGCCGGGATGTGTAACCACGGGTGAACTCATACCACGGTGCCAGCTGCGCGGAAGAGTGGGTCTGTTCCTATGATGGAAGCATCCACCAGGCCCGAAGTCTTCCTGTCCATGTCCTGCACAAACAAGAGAGGGTAGCAGACCACGCTCAATGAGAGGCCAGCAAAGGTGAGGGCGTGCAGACGTGGCGCCTTGCGCAGCAGAATCTGGCTGTGTGCGTAGGCGCGGGCAGCAGCTCTGTTGCCGCCTGCACACCTCAGCCTTCGCATACATGCAGCCAGGCAGCCCAGTCGGCTTGCCTTGCGTCTTGTGCTTTCGGTAACAGCGCACACAAGCAGCCCGGTACTCTCACTACGACTGCTACGCACATGTAGTGCACGGTACTCGCGCAGGTAGTAGGAAAAGGTGGAGGAGCCAAAGCCGGCAAAGCGGTTGGAGCGGGCCAGCACCAAAAAGTCCAGCAGAGCCTTCTGCTCGCTGTTCAGGGCTGCAGGCAGCGGGGGAGGGGGAGGATACAAGCGGGGGAGGGGGCGGCGCACTTGGTTGAGCGGCAGCTGCTGAAGCACTTTTGCTTTTTGATGCCGCAACCAACAACCAGTGCAGCGTGAACCCTAGGCAAACAGCTCCGCACACTTCCTATTTCTTTACTACAAACTTCATTGATGGATGGATAGACCAAGCCCAAGGGCATCAGCGCCGCGGCAGCAGTGCAGGCAGGCAACCACACTGCCACAGCAGGCGCGGCAGCAGCACCGCCGGCATGGCTTATGGTCTGCGCACCCTCTAGCTCGCGCTGCGGGATGTACAGCTCCTTGTGGTGAACCCGGGAGCACACCGATGTGTGCATCAGGTAGTTCTTGGTGCGGTCCATCTCGACTGCAGGGGCAGGAGCAGAAGAGGGAGGAGGGTGGTACAGGGGCGTTAGAAGGTGGCAAGCTGGGCAGGCGATGCATCTGCGGCGCACATACGTGCCGCCGCAGCGCTGTGGAAAACAAACCGAAAAAAGCAAACAAACTGGGCAGGCGGGGCAACAACACAGAAAGTGAGCGCAACCAGGAAGGCCGGCCGGCTGGTGACAACCCGCATGTGCTGGCATGAACTGGGTCACAGGCAGGTGCGTGCCCAGCCAGGTCAGTTGGCCTCTGAGCAGCCGCACGTTGCATGCAGCCAGGGTAGGGTGCCTGGCTGGGGCGCGGGCAAGCAAGCGCACCCGAGGCGCCGTATGTGAGCATGCCGGATGCCACGTAGATGCGGGTGGTACCATTGAACCCCACGCTGCGCATCGTGCTGATGTAGCCCTGCCACACAACCTGCAGGCCAGCAGCAGAGGGACGGCCAGGGCAGGCAGAGGGGGGAGGGTTTAGGCCGAGGTGGGAGGGACGTTGGAGGACAATTGGCCAAGGAGCCGGCAAGCGGGTGGCCAGCACCTCCCGTTTCCAGGACGTAAGCCACATCTGGGCAGGCACCCAACCCCGCTCAATGGCAGCCACCGCCTTTCTTTCCCGCACGCATGCACGCACGCAGAGACACACGCTGCACTTGCTTGCTGTTCACCATGCATGGGGCCGCCCACCCGCGCGCCCCTGACCCCGCTGCTGCTGCAACACCTTGCCCACACAACAATGCACTTGCCTGCTGGCCGCCCATGATGGCCGCCCAGTCGCGCGCGTCCTTCTCTATTCTCAGGTGCACGCCGTTGAAGGGCTGTGTGCCGCCCTCTGTCACGGCGTCCACGATGCGGTCGGCCAAAGCGTGCAGCTCGGGGGAGAACTTGAGGCTCCTGGCCACCTCGGTCACCACGGGAAGGTTGCTGCAGCGGTTGACGAAAACAGACAGTCACACAGCAGGGTGAGATGGGCAGGGGATAGGCTGCGGGGGGCAAAACAACAGGGGGCAAACCGCTGGGATTGAGCAAGCACAGAGGCGTTCCGTTGGCAGCTGGCAAGGAGAAGTTGAGGAGGCGCAGGGAGGCGTTGGCTTTGAGGAGGTGGGCAGCTGGTCAGGTTGGGTTAAGCAGTGCAAGTCAGGCTGCATGCCAGGCTGCCTCCGAAACGGATGCATGAGCACAGCTGCTGACGTCTGCCTGCCAGCCATCTCTGCCTGCTGACGTCGCCCACCGCCGGCGATCAGCACCCCACCTGACGGCCTTGAGCGCGAAGAAGGAGCAGGGCATGTCGAGCACGACGTACTGCAGGTCAGCCGCCGGGTCGTCCTTCAAAATGCTGGTCGCCTGGCCCACCACAGCGGCACGTGCCCGCTCCATCAGCTCTGCCAGCTCCAAGTTCTTCAAATACACGCCCTCCATCCTGCAGGCGGGGGGCGGGGCAGTGGAATGCAGGCTCGGTGACAACAATGAATTGTGTTGTCAAGATGCTTCACCTTTCCCCCACCGTTTTGTGACAGCAGACGCAGGCTGCCCTCTCAACTTATTTCCTCCCTGTTGCCCACTCCCGTGCCCCCAGGTTTGGGTCAGGCTACCCAGCGTAAAGCTGCATGAAAAGGCAAGCACTACTTGGGTCCAGAGAGCCCCGGGGACTGGGTCCAGAAAGCCCCCGCAGCTGGGGCACTTGTGAA
>JTEE01000114.1:0-52346 GCA_002896455.3 Chlorella sp. ArM0029B | reverse complement strand
AAAAAAAAAAAAAAAAAAAAAAAAAAACGCAAACAAACAAATCATTAACACACCTGACCACAAGGTTTGGATCCAGGGATCCCAGCGGGTACAGCGGGAATGCGCTCTCCGGCTGCGTGAGATCCGGGAAGGGGCGCAGGCTGGGGGTGCGGTGCAGCACCATGCCCCGCGGCTGCCAGTACCGGATGATGGCCTCCACGTCCAGCAGCGTCTCCAGGGGCACGGGGGACCACCGCACCTCGTTCTTCTCCTTGTACACACTGCACAGGGGGCAAGGATGCAGGGGGAGGGGGGAGCAGATGGTGAGATGAGAGGGGACATGCGTTCTTGTACAAGCTGCACAGGGGGTAAGTAAGGATGCAGGGTGGGGGAGAAAATTGAGATGAGAGGTGACATGCCTGCAGGAAGGAGGTGGGAATGGCAAGCCAGGCCTTTGCCGTTAGGAGTATGCGTGCCTCTCCTTGTACACGCTGCACAGCACAGCACGCGGGGGAGTAGCAAGGGTGCAAGGGGGCACGGCCAAACGGTGAGATGGGAGGGGACAGGCCTGCAGAGAGGAGGCCAGGCAGGGCCAGACTTGCGGGAGTTTGGTGTTCCGCACAACCACACGCCGGCACGTGCCAGCGGTCAACAGGCTTAGCGAATGCCTCACGGACCTGAAGTAGTGTGCAAAGGAGTCCCGGCACACCGCAGGCGGCAGCACCAGTTCCGCTCCCAACGCGGCTGCCAGCGTGAAGGCTGCAATGTGGCTGTACTGCTGGTTGATGAGGCCAGTGCACGCGGTGTACCGCAGCAGCACGCGCAGCCGCTTGTAGGGCCGCCCCTCGGCCCGCCCCTGCTGCAGGTAGTGCTGCTTTGCTGCGTCAGCTGTGTCTATGCCCAGGCCTCGCAGCTCGGGATGGTACATGAGGTACGCCTGCAGGGGAGGTGCAGGTGAGAGCAGGGTGAGCAGGTGGCAGGTGAGGGGGTGAGCAGAGCGGTGTGCTGAGCCATGGCGGCTATGGCACAACCGTCGATGACGAGCTTGAAGCAGAAACAGCAACAGCAAGTGATGGGCAGCACGACAGGCGATCAAAGCACACGAGAGCAGCGCGTCGGCATGAAGTAGCCCGGCATCACGCCGGCATGAGGAAGTTCAGCTGCACATGGGGCAGCAGGGTCGACGTGCAACATGCCAGCAGCAGCTGTGCAAAGCACGTTGTTGAATTTAGCAGCACGCCACCCAGAGTGCAGAGCGTGCGGGCAGCAGGCAGCAACAGCGGTGAAGCAATGCTGCGCAACAGAGACGCAGCGGTGCGCCAGGCAGCAGGGGCAAGAGGCACCAATGTCTGCAGTACAGCAGTACAGCAGCCCGCGTTGCACATGCAGTCTGCCACTCACAAACTTGCAACCCAGTGTCCCCCTCCCCACCTGCGCATCAAAGTCGTGAGGCAGCCCCGGGAAGGCCTCGGGCTCCGGCAGACGCGCCCCTGCCGCCGCGCCGGCCCCGGCAGCGCCAGACGCTGCGCCGCCCCGCCCGCCGCCTTTTGCTGCTCCCCGCAGCCCCGCGCGCCGGCCGCGCAACGTTCCGCCGCCTTCGCTACTGCTAGCCACGGTCGTGACGGTTGTGGCACGCCCGCTGCCTATGCGATCTATGACGAGCTCTGTGACCACCCCGCGCCCCCCGCCGCCGCGCACTGTCGTGGTTGTGGAAATGACAGTGGCAGCCGCCCCGCCGCTGCCGCCGCCACTGCTGCCGGGCAGGAAGCTCCCTGTGAATATGACGCCGCGGTAGAGCAGGGTGAGAGTGGCCAGCAGGCACAGCGTGAGCAGCAGGCGGTCCAAGGTGCGCAGGGCGCTGGGGACGACGGGGCGTGGGCCCACAAGGGCGGGCCGCCGCGACCCCGCCATTGTTGCAGTCGGTAGCATGGCTGCCACCTGCACGCTCCGCATTGACAAAAGGCAGAACTTTTCAGAGAGCTGTGCACTGAGCTGTGCACTGCAAGGGGCACCCCAGGAAGAATGAGAGGCCATCCCAGGAAGGAATGACCAGCGCGCCGACTGGCGGCGGAGAGGGCAGGCGGCGGGACGGCGTGCACATGCGGCAAAGGGTGTGCAGCATGGTAGCGTCTACACCACTTTCGATTCAGTGTCGCAAGACACAACCACTCGCAGGTGGATGTTGTGCAGTCATGGGAGGGGTCGGTCAAGTACGTCCGCTATTAGCGGCGGTAGATGTTGTGGCGGGGGCGGCGCCTGGCCGTAGGGTTCTCACCTTCACTCGGGGTTGTCGTGGACCGACTCCTTTCAGTTCCAGATGCAAGAGGAGAGGACCTCAAGCCTGCTGGCGTGTCTGCTCCACTGCCCGCACGGCATCTATTCGTCGCTGCAGGAACGCGTGGGGCCGCCTGCCCGGCTGCCACTGGCGGTCTTTTCCAGCCCCCTCACCGACTCAACGGCGCCGCTGTGAAGGCAGCGGAGTAGGCTTGCTCTTCCCCGCAAGAGATTAGAATTGACAATGGCAGCCCCAAGCAGAGTGGGCTGCGTCTCAATGTGCGACGATGTGGGTCAGCAGATTGAATTGGTACAAATGATGTGGAACGGGAGCGCTCCTGCACTCTGGACGCCGCTGCTTTGCTGTACACTGTGGATGTACACTGCCCCCCTCACCCAACCCTGTGTGGGCTCCCAAACACATCTAGATTCAAGGACCATTTACCAGTCATTTGGCTCGGCCCCCCTTCGCGTGCCACCGCCAACAGCGCATTCCGGCCCCCGCATTCCGGCACCCCAGCTTTAATCGCGCCGGCCCTGGGCCCAGCATGGCGCTCAGAGCAGGCACCCGAGCTCTGGGTCGGCTGCTGCCCGCCGCCTGCGAGGGCATGTGGCAGCTGCAGGCGGCTCCAGCCTGCGCCCTAGCGGCCTTTCAGCAGCAGCAGCAGCAGCACTTGTGGCGGCAGCAGCAACTCAGCAGCCCGTGGAGCAGCAAACAGCAGCGCCATGACTTTGCCGCCTCAGCACTAGCGACACAGCCGGCAGCGGCGGCGGCAGCGGCGGCGGAGCAGCAGGCGGCGGCGCTGCCAGACGTCTATGTGCGCCTGGGCGACCCCATTAGCGAGAAGTACAGCGTTGCCCCCAAGCGCGTCTTTGCGGTTGTCGAAGTGGGCGGCACGCAGTACAAGGTCACCCCCAACGACGTCATTGTTGTGGAGAAGCTGGCGGGAGTGGATGTGAACGACCGACTGGAGCTGCGCCGGGTGCTGCTGCTTGGGTCGCAGGCAGAGACGGTGATTGGCAGGCCGTATATTCCCGAGGCAATCGTCACCGCGGTTGTGGAGGTGCGTAGGGCACAGGGGTGCAGGGGCCGGCGGGTTGAGCAAGCTGTATGAGCAGTGCGCTGGCACGGCCCGTCGTAATGTGTGCGCTCCTGGGTGTGGCCAGATGAGCTGGAGGCCAGCCCATCTGTGAAAGAAGGCCAGCAGGCATGTGTCCATGCGTGCAGGCAGGCAGGCACAGCGTTCAAAACAGCGCAGCCCCCTGTGCGGACTTGTGCCCTTCTGCTCAAGTTGCTCTAGCCATGCCTGCTGCCGGACAGTTTTGAACATCAAGGCCTTCCTTTGGTACATCTTGATACCAGCCTCTGACAGCCATCACTGCCCCACCCAACGCTGCGTCGTCCTCACTTGCTGACTGCAGGAGCAGTTTCTGGACGGCAAAGTGCTCATCTTCCACAAGCGGCGCAGGAAGAACTCGCGGCGCCTGCGTGGTCACCGCCAGGTGGGAATCGCTGAAGAGGGAGTGCTGCTTTGCTGCTGTTGTGACATCGTTGGGGGTGCTGTGTGCCGTGTGCTGTGGTGTGCAGTGGTGCCAAGCCGCGTGCGCTTCTTGAGCCTGGAGTTCCGCCTGCACCGCTGACCTCCCCTCCCCTGGCACTTGCCCACGCCTTCCTGCAGCCGCTGACCACGCTGCGCGTTTTGGATGTGCACGGCATTGCTGAGGCAGAGCAGGCACCAGAGGCAGTGGCGGCAGCAGCAGCGGTCGGGCAATGACCAGCACAGCCCACAAACACACAAACTTGTTTGCTCGGGGGCAGCACTTGTTGTGGCGTATGCTGCCCTCCAATTAAGTTTCACTTTAGATCTTGCACTGTAAAGATGTTTGACAGGGCCAGAGGCTTCAGTGTGCAGAGGGTCGGTTCATCACAACATGTGGGGGATGGGGTTTGCGTCCAACGTGGCGCTGGTCGTAGCTGCCCCTGCCGCTATGCTGCCAGTCACCAGTGGAGACTGGTCGGCATTTCCCGCAATCATTTGCTCATTCAAAGTGAAGTGCTGCATCTCTAGCTCGCTCCCTGACAGCGGTAGCCTCAGCCTCGCACACTTCGGCGATGGCATCCTGCGCTGCGGCCGTCCGGCCCGCGCTCATGCGACCTTCCACCACCAGGCAGCTTGCTTCCGCCGCCGCAGCCTGCCAGCCGGCGCTGAGCACCACGCCCCAGCAGCCTGTCTGGTTGCCGACCCGCCGCACCGCCCTGCACCGCTGCTCAGCTGCCGCCGATGACTCGGAGGTTGCAGTCTTCCGATTCACCCTGGGCAATGATGGTGCCGATGCGCTGGTGCCACGCATTGTGGGCGGCGTGGGTGCTGCTGGGCTGATCATAAACCACCTGCTGGGTGGAGAGGCCTCAGACGCACAGGCAAGTGGTGGGCCGCGTGCGCCGCGTGCGCTAGAAAGCTTCTCCTCGGCGGATGCTGTGCTCTGATTTGTGCTGTGCTGTGCTGTGCTCTGGCCTGTGCTGGTCTGTGCTGGTCTGTGCTGTGCTGTGCTCTGGTCTGTGCTGGTCTGTGCTGTGCTGTGCTGTGTTTTACAACAGTCAATTTTCCGACTCGGCACCAACGCCCAGCCAATGACAGCCCACAGTGCCTGCCGCTATGCTTGCACCATAGCCAACCTGCACCCACCTCCTCCCTGACTGCTGCCCGCCTGTGTCTGACGCTGCAGCTGCGTGCCGAGGTGCTGGGTGCAGCTCTGGCGGCAGTGGCGGCTGTGACCCCCACCGTTGAGCAGCGACTCAAAGAGCTGCAGCCGGGACGGGGGCGGCAGGCGGCAGCCTCCAGCGTGGCAGGTGCCGCCTCAGTGTTTGCGCTGCAGCCGGGCATGACAGAGGCCACCAAGCAGGTAGGTACTTGGGGGGGGGAGTGTGTGTGAGGGCGCCGTGGGCATCTGGTGCCATCTTCGGGGGTCGGCACGCTGGGCAGACTGGCTGTGCACGGTATCAAGCGGTTCCAAAGGCAGGCAGGCGAGGAGGCCAAAGTAGGGACTGGCTAAGTGGCTGGGAGGCACGGGGCCACGTTGTGCGGATGCTTCGGCACCTTCTTTGCGGGTCCACAGTAATAGTTCAGCCTGATGCATGCCGATGTATGCGTCACTGCTCAGGCCGCCTCCCCATCTTCGCTCCCCCTGACTTGTCCGTCCTGCAGGAGCTGGCATGGGCCTCCTACGCCCTGCTGCTCAACACCAACATCTGCGGCCTGGCAGTGTTCTGGGATGGCCGCGCAGTTCTGGCACGTGGCCTGCTGGCAGTGCCCGGCGGTGCACCCGTGGCAACTGGCGGCAAAGCCGACCCAGCAGGCGTGCTGGCGGCGTTGAGCAGCGGCGGCAGCGGCTGGCAGCAGGCAGCAGCAGCAGGGGCACCGCAGTACTGCCCAGACCGTGCTGTCGTTACCAAGGCGGGGGCTGCCGGCTGGGCAGGCGTGCCAGAGGGCGCGGAATCGGTGTTGGCTCAGCCCCTGCTTCCGCTGGACACTGACGGCTTGCCAGCAGGGGGCGCTGGGTCAAAGCAAGGCCTGCTGCTGCTGATGTCAGAGCGGCCGCGCGCGCTGAGCGGGAAGGAGCGGGCGTGGGCGGCGGCGGTGGCAGCCAAGCTGCACTCCGCCCTCAGCCAGGCTTGAAGCTGTGGTGCGCCTCGCTCACGGCTCATGTGCACCTTATACTTTGCCATGTAAGATTGCTTGAGTATTATTGGAAGGCCGCACGCAATGAGTTTGTGGATGAAGGTCTCTTTCCTCCGGGTTGGCTCCGTTGTTGGGCAAATGGCAAGGGGCGTCGTACGGGGAAGAGCAGTGGTGGGTGTGCTATCCCTGCCGGACATGCTGATTTGGGGCTGCGGTACATGTCAAATACATGGCATGTCAAATGCAGAGCTGCGGTGGTGCCTCCATGCCGCACCCACGCTGGCCTCTTGTGTCAAGCCAAGCTGGCCATATGGGGGTGCCTGGCATAACCAGTGTTTGCAGCATCTGTTCGGGAGCTTTAAGATGCAACAGGAAGAGGGTTCAGGCTCCATGGAGTGGAGCTGACGCCACGACGGGGTAGGTTGGACTTGGATTTCGTGAATGCATGGCAACCAAGTGACTGGCCGGACACGTCTCACCCCTCCCGGCAAGTCCTCATAAATGCACCCATGTCGGGTGGCATAGTGGTGGTTTGAACACAACCACATCGTGTGCCGCCACTCATCGTGTGCCGCCACTCGGCATATGCCTCAACCCCTCGTGTCAGTTTTCCCGCCTTTTGGAGGCCCATGCAACCCCTCTGGCCCCTTGTGTCATCCTCGATTACGGCTGGGACACACCTGCTCCCGGCTCGTCTCTACGCATTCCCGCCTGCAACTGCAACTGAGCTGGGCCAAGGGGCCAGCAGTCTAGTCTAGTAGTTACAGCTTTCAAGGGGCGAGCAGTCATACCAGCAGACTTGGTTGCGGCACGGCGGGGAGGCAACATCCCATCTTATGCATCCACCAGTAAAAAAACAGGTCCATCTCGACAACATTCCAGGTTCGCAAGATGTCGGGTGAGTGAGTGCCTCCCAACTCGGTGCTGTGGGCACGCAAGTGGGCCTTGCATCCACTGCCCCTCCCGGCAGCGGCGGGCGGTTGGCAGGCAGCTTGCGGCTAGACCAAGAGCACCCGCGGCAGACCAGCGTCCACGGTCTGAAACAGTCTCAAACCCTGGACCCCGTTCAAACCCTAAGATGCCCTATGCCCCGTTCAAACCCTAGAAGCAGTGCTGTGCGTGCTGTGCAAATGACAAATGACACGTCCAGATTCCGACCTCATCGAAGCTCTCAAGCACTATATGCTAGCTCTTCCGTAGTAATCAAACGCTGAGATGAGGCAGTTTAACAAGATGGCCAAGTTCGCACCTTTGATTCTGACGTTTGCTGCCGGTCAGTGTTCCTTGCCTCGCGTCCTCGCCCTCGTGTAGCCGGCTAACGACGAGCCTTGATGCTGTGCCCTGCCCTGCCTGGCCGCCAACCCACCCTGTTGCCGCTGCCGCCCTGCCTTGCTGTCGCCGCCCGCAAGCGGCCGGCCCGACCTAGGCCAGAGGTGGGCTTGGGGCTCGTGCACCTCGATCTTCCTGGCATATCCGAGTGCAAGGACAGCATTATGTCGTTATTGAGCTGCCAGTTTCAGTCTTCAGCAGCATGTACCAGCCGTTCCGCTCCAGCCACGGGCCCACGGGCCGCAAGCCCCGGCGTCACAGCAAACACCGCGCACTGCCTGCAGGATTCTTGGCGCACTGGGTCATGGGGCCTGGAGGTGGCGGTATAGGGTGCCCCCCATCTGGCAGTGCCCTGGCTTCCGCCATCCAGTCAATTCCTGAAGCCCAGCACCCGGTGCGCGCAGCGTGCGTGCCCATGCAGCACCGCCGGTGCTCACTGTCGGTGCTCTGCCTGCTGTGCAAGGGTCATATAAGGCAGGTCCGGGCATGCAATGACCACTCCTGCCCTCGTCACTCCACCTGACCTGCTCCCAGCCCTGCAGGATGTATCACTCGTCACTGCGTACAGCACCCGTTTCTACCAAATTGCAGCGGCCTCAGGAACAGACAAAGTGCATGCGCCAGGCGCCCCAGTGGAGCGGTCGCATCACTACGATTTCCTGTATCAGGTTTGCTCGCCTGGGCTGCACCTTTACAAAGGGAGGGAGTTGTGTGCGATGCCGTGCCCGGGGCATGCATGTGGATGTCCCTCGAATGAGCAGCACTGCTCTGAAACAGCCCGCTGTCAGTGCCCCTTAAGCTGATGGCACTTTTGCGCCCGTGTTGCAGAAGTACCTTGGGCACATCCCAAAGGACGCCCCGCTGCGCATCCTGGAAATTGGGCTGGGCTGTGTGATGTGGCGCCCCGACCTGCACCCACCCGGCTCAAGCTTCAAGGTGCGTCAGGACAGACTTATCTTCAATCGATGCAGACAATGCAAGGCATCGTGCAGTGCCTGTGTTAATGTCCGGTGCGCTGTTGAAAGCCCACCAGTTTGGGCGGGAAGCCATGCAGGCGCCCTGAAGTGCTGCAAGCCTCTCAACCTTTCTCGCCTATGCACTGCCCGGCAAGCACACTGATTTCTTGCCCTTCCCTTCTTTGGGCCCCGGTCCAGACATGGCGCACGATGTTTCCCAAAGCCTCTCTGTCCTATGTCGAGCTCGACAAGGAGTGTGCTGAGAAGCACCGCAAGGACATTGAGAGCACTGGCGGGCGCCTCTTCACCGGCAGACAGACCGATGAGAGTGTGATGGCGGCGGTTCGCAAGATGGCCTCCGCAGTGGGCGGATTCGACATGGTTGTGGATGATGGCGGGTGAGCAACATGCGGGGGTGGCTGTTTGGCGGGCTGGCCTGGCTGGGTAGGGTCCCTGGGCTCGGCTGATAGAGCTGGGCTGGGTATGCGTTCTGTGGGCACAGCGTGCTGCTGGCCGTTGTACCAGTGCCTCCGGGCTGTGTCGCCGAATCCTCCTCCCCCCCCCCGCCCGCCCGCTGCTCCCCCAGGCACTTTCCCCTTGACCAAGTGGCCTCACTGGAGGGCCTGTGGGCGGCGGTGCGCCCCGGCGGCGTGTACATTGTGAGTCACAGATGCAATCAGTTGCACAAATTCAGCTGTCATGAGCAGGGGTTACATGCAGGTGGCAGGGCTGCATGCAGACCCTGCCGTGCACGGCGTGCTGGTAGCACCGCCCGCCTGCGGACCTCTCACTCCGCCCCGCGTCCCCCTCTTTGAACGCAGATTGAAGATCTGTTGACCAGCTACTTTGGTGGGTAGGGGAACTGGGGTTGGGTGTGCGCCGTATTGGGTGTCGACCTCCCTTGCACACGTTTGACGTTTGTCTGCTGGCCTGGCGGGCGCCGCTGGCGCCCACGTCGACACAGAGGCGGGTGCCAGATTTGGGCCGCTCAAGGCAGACGGGAGACTGCTTGTAGCGTGATTGGCACCACGGCAGTTTGCTGCAGCACAATCAAGCGCTGGGGCATCTGCCCGGGCTGTGCAGTCCAGCTGCGGGTGCGTGCCAACACGTGCTGTGCAGTGAAGGCTCAACGTGCTCTCCGCTCACAATATTGCCCTGCTCCCTCTGCTCCCCCTCGGGCCTTGCCCTTTTCCCCCGGCCCTCTTCCCCTCAGGCACTGGGGACAAATCCTGGGGGTTTGTAGGGGAAAATAAGGGACGGGAGGATGAGGCAATCATGCCGTGGATCAGGGACGCCGTGGACCGCCTGCAGTGTCGAATGGTGGTCCCCAGCAAGATGATGCCCAAGTGGAAGGAGTACTGCAAGGGCAGCCGGCTGGCGGACGAGTTCTCCTCAATGGACTGTGCCCCCGAAATCTGCGCCTTCACCAAGCGCTACAGTGCATGAGGTCTGTGCTGCTTAATGGGCTGTGTCAACCCTGTGCGCCCCCACTTAACTGGTCCTATAACCCTGCTCCTGTGTACTTCTACACTTCAGGCCGATAAAGTGCAGGACAGCGTGTGGGGTTGCAAGCAAAAGGGTGCAGTGACCATGCTAGCTGCTGCTTGCCCGCTAGGGTGCCTCCCCGCTAGCCCACGCCGAGCCCGCTGCCGCTCAGGTCTAGTCGGTTGATGTCCAGCGCATCATACGCAGACTTGCCCAGCACCTTCTCGCCGCCTGCAAACGACAAGTGGTAGAGCGGGTGGGTGAGCAGGGAGGGGTGCACTGGCCAGGACCAGGCCTGGCCCAAGCAGGCAGGCTGACGAGCGCAGGCACAGATGTGGTTGACCAAGCCGCCCCTTCCCTTGAACCGAGCAGCTGCGCCCCACCTATCAAGTAGACTAGGAGCCAGGGCAGAAAGAGGGCCGTGTAGACCACAAAGCCCAGTGCAGACCGCCGAGTGTCTGCAGCAGAGGCAGCACGGCGGGAGGGCGTCAGCAGGAAGGGCCGAGGCAGGTCAGTGCTAGGGTGCGCTGCTGGCATTGCGGCAGCGTTGACAGGCGGCTAAGGCAGGGCGCCACAGTTTGTGGCGCCCAGCACCCGCGCACCCTCGCTCCCTGCATGCACCCTGCATGTCAGTGCCCATGCGACAGCTCAATCAAGCGACGCTCACACCCTCCGCACCAAGCCGCTCCACATGCTTCACACCCACGCTGCTCAACTCACACTTGGTCACAACTGCGTCGCGGTTGCCGTGCCAGAAGTATGGCGCGAACAGCCAGATGTTGGTGGCCCAGAACCAGGGCAGCGCGGCAAAGCCCAGGTAGAAGTAGAGGCGAGCAGTGCGGCGCGCCTGCAGCGCCGGCATCACCTGCGGTAGTAGAGGCGCGCGGTGCGGTTACTAGTATGTGGCCTGCCCAGCTCAGCGCCTGGTGCGCACAAGCCGGCCTCACATGTGGGGGGCAGTCATGATGCTCTGCTGCCATATGCCAGGCAACCCCCAACCCTGGGTGTCTGTTGTGTCTGTTCAACCTGCACCGCGCACCTGCCCGTCCACGTCCTCCACCGGCGGCAGCGACAGCTCCCCCACCTCCGCCATGGCTTGACGGTCGGGATGAAGGACTTGTTAGCTCAGCGGACCTGCAGGCACGGGAAAGTTGCAAGAAGAATGGCAGTTGACGACACTGTAATGCTGGGATGACGCATCTGCGGCACACTTTGTGTTGCTGCGGCGCTGTAAATGAATGAATGAATGAATGAATGAATGAATGACGAAACAGTGCGTTTGGGGGCGGCGCCTGGCGACACAGGCGGCGGCGGCGCGCCGTCGTTGCCGCCGACGGCGCCAGCGATCGGCCTCCGCCCTGCGACCAGTCCTGGGCGCAACTGCACTCTTTACTGCGCCTGGGGGGGCCGTTCAGCAGCAAGAAACCAGTTGCAGCCCCGCCGCGCCTTGTTTCGACAACGCGCTCGCAACGGCTGACCTTGCGTCAACCGGCCATCGCTCACTTTGTGCCGTGTCGAAAGCGTCCTTGCGAAACGCACGTCCTTGTGAAAGGCCAGAGCGCGCGCACGCCTGTGCCCTAGCCGGGCTAGTATGATAGTAGCCCTCCCGGTTGACTGGTTTCGGCACAGGGAAGTGACCAAAGCCTGCGAGGCACAGGGAAGTGACCAAAGCCTGCGAGGCGCCGGCAGCGACATTGCAAGGCAGGCGCATGTCCCAAGTTTGGTTGTCTTTTCCTGGCAGTCCCACACCAGCAGGTGGGACTTTAACAGGCACCAGCAGGCTCCGCATCTGCCACATGCTCACTTTTTTATCAGCTCCAAGCGTGGCAGTTGGAGGCTGGGCACACGCCCGGGTTACAGGGCAGTCTATTACGCCTTATGGCGGGCCGTGCACAAACAGGCGTAGCGCATACTCATACAGCTCCATGTCCAACGAATTTACTCGCTCAAGCTCTCGCCGCACCTCCCCAGGCAGGGCAGACAGCAGGGGGTGGGGGTTGCTGTTCAGCTTGCCGCTGCTCGCCTTCCCCTCTAGCTCCGTCGACACGCGCGCAAATTCGTTGGCATCCCACCCAGCCGCCTGTGCAAGGCGGGCACGCGACTCGTGCATCAACTCCTGCACGCATGTCACCCGAGGGCAGAGCAGAGGGCGGCGGTGATGGTCCAAGGTTGGTGCACCCATGTGCACCCGTCGACGTGGTGCAGCAGCAGCAGCAAGAACCATGTGGAATCAGGAGTTGAAACGGCGGCTAGCTGAGCTGGCCTGGACTTGCTGGCTCAGGCGCTGGCATGAACTGGCAGGTGCTGGTGGCAGTTCAAAAAATGAGCTGTCAGGCGGTGGTGGCGGCGTGCGCACGCATGCGAGGCTGGCCAGGGCACAAGCGGCACTCACCGCGATTATGAGCACGCAGAATCGCTCCAGGTTGCGCTTGGCAGCCTCCAGCATGGCCCGCCCCTCGGGCCGTGTGGTGGGGCCCCCCGGCCAGCGGCACCCAAACGCCCCCGCCAGCTGCCGCGTGTGCCGCTCATGCCCCAGCTCCCGCGCATATCTGAGCAGCCCGGCGTAGTCCCCATCATGGGCAGGCGCGTAGCTGGCGTTTGCCATAGCCTCTGGTGTCCTGTGCATCCCGTAGTAGTAATCAGACAGCAGGCGCTCTGCTGGGTGCCTGAATGCCACCAGTGTGAGGGTGCGCGTGAAGTGGATGCCCGCCTGGTCAAAGAAGCGGATGTCGTGGTGCGTCGAGAAGCCGGCGCAGTCAGAGGGGAACCGGGTTTTCACGGCGTCAACAAGCTCCAGCTGTCCCGGGTCAGGGTCAGCCCACCCAGAGTTGGGCGGCTGCAACCCACACCAGATGAACAGTTTGGCGAGGTCGGCATTCTTGCCGCCCCGTATGCACCAGCGCCCCTTCCCCTCCCGCGGCATCATCGCCCGCATCGACTCCACAAGCAGGGTGCCTGCACGGGATGGCGGGCCAGAGGGGGGAAGTGCGGCACAGGCAGCGGGCACCGGGTTCACAACAGCTTCCTCGGTTAAACCGTGAGCGGATGCAACAGCTGGACACAGGATTACAAAAACCAGCAGCTTGGCTGCGGATTACAACAACCAGATGTTTGGCTGAGAGGGGCTGACAGCCAGCACCAGCACAGCCAGCTGTCCGCAGGCCGATGCTCCTGGTTCAGTGTTCACTGCTTTGGTCACTGGCGTCTGATCGGCTCCCAGCCTAAAGCCTAGACTCACAACCGGCAACCGGCAACCGGCAGCCAGAAGGCAAGGCAGCAGGAGTGCAAGTGCTGTGCCGAGCACGCGTGCACCGCCAGCACCGCCCGATTCCCGGTACACCAGCGCACCAGCTCTTGCCACACCAGCCACAGACAGCCTCACCTGCTGTCTTTGGGACGTGCAGGAATGCTACGCTGAGCCCGCTCCCATTACGAGGCATGGGGGGGCACTGCCGTCGCTCCGCTGCTGCCGCCAGGTCCCACCCACGAAAGAGGGCGGGAGCGCGGGCGCCTCTGGCCTTGGCTGCGGCAGACCGGGTGGAGCAGGCCAACATAAAGCAGTGAGCGTGGCAAGGCGGCTGCAGGCCGTCAACCCAGCTGCTTGGTGCAGGGCCCGCACCCCAGGTGCCGTGCACAGGCGGCGGCAGGTCAACGTTGCGCAAGGCGGCGGCACCGCTCGCACCTGCCACCTCCAGCACAGGCGTTCGTTGCCGCGGCTTCAGCCAGATCCCTGCCTGCAAAGTTTCTTGCAGCAGCGTTCAATAATGCTCCTTGGCGGCACGAGCAAAATATTTGAGCGCGGCCTGTGGTAAGTGCGGGCTGCACGGCACGCTAAATTGAAGCCGTGCAGGTTTACGCCTGATCGGAATTGACGAGGACACTCACCGGCACCAGTAGGAACAGCAGCACTGTCGCTCCTGCCGTCCAAAGGAACAGTTGCCTCCGCGGCTTCACAGCCCCCTCCATGACTTGTTTGTTGGCTGTGCAAACGCGGGGGGTCCACAGCCCCCAATGGGCCCCCCAACTGATAAGCAATGGGGCGGCAGCGCGCAGCACAGCACGCCGCTCGTGAGTGGCTGCACTCAGATCACCCCCTCTCAGCCAGGGCTGCAAAGTCGGGCATTTCCTTGCATGCACATGCCAGAGATGGTCATGAATGCAACAACAAACAGCAAAGCTATTGCGCCTGCTGCTTGGCGCGTCTGGCCGCCAGCGCCCGCTCTCGCCAGCCAGCGCCGGCAGCCGGGGCGGCTGCCGTTGTCGCTGCCGAGCGTGATGCCGCCGCCAGCTCTGCAGCTGACACAATGACAGCCCCTTCAGACTCCTCTAGAGGCAGCAGCCCCTCTGCCCCCCAAGCCGCCGCTGTACCCCCGGCCCTTGAAGAGTTCGCTCTGGTTGCGATTGCAGCGCCTGCAGCACCCCCACCGCCACCGCCCCGCTGCCGATCTCCCGCAGGCGGCGCAGCTGACCAGCCGGGTGGGGCAGCGGGGGCGCCGCTGCCGCCGAAAATGGCGTCTGCATGCGACTGATCCCGCTCCTGCTGCACCGCGGCTGCATTGCTCTGCCCAAACGTGACGCCGCTGACGACGTTGGCACCAAGCAGGCGCTCCTCCTCCTCCCCGTCCCCCAGGCCTCCCCCTAACCCGGCACCTGCGGGAAGGATGCGGGATGGATGCGGAGTTGGGACAGCAAGAATTAAGGGCCAAGCCCTGGCCCCTCCCCAACCCAGCACCGCAAGGGTGCATGCGGCGTTGAGACAGCAAGCACAACAGGCCACCTTCTGCGCGTGGCATCCGCACCTTCTGCGCGTGCAGGGAGGCGGCAAGCAGGGCAAGGGGGGTGGGCCTACATCCAGCCAAGCCACCACCGCTGGCAGACAGCCTCAGGTGCCCCTGCACGAGTGCGAGCTAGGCAGCCAGCACTGGCAGGGCACGCCTGCTTTCTTTCTACACTGCTGTGCCCTGCCAGCCTGCCCTCGCCCGGTCTGCACCCCCGGTCAACCACCCTCCACCTCAATCCACCCACACACCAGGCGGTGCCCGCCGGTCTTCCTCCAGCTCAGCGCCCGCATCAAACTTGAATCGTGTCCAGTGATCCTGCCCCGCACGCTGCTCCTGCCCACCCTGCTGGCCCTGGTCCCTGGCTGCATTCCGCTCCAGCAAGAACTGCGTCTTGGCTTTGAGTTTCTGCAGGGCAGCCAGGAAGAGGGTAAGGTGTGGAGGACAGGGAGAGGAGAGGGGAAGGTGGAAGGGAAGGTAAGCAGGCGGAGAGCAGGGAGCAAGAAAGGGGAGATGAGTACAACTGAGTACAAGTGAAGCCGTGAATTTGGCTTTGCAAGGCAGGTCGGGGCAGGAGCAGTGATCAGGGGGGACTTGGCAAAGTATGCCCCCAATAGATCCTGCCCGGTGGACGTTTGCTCGACAAGCATGGAGCGACGAAGCAAGCACGACTGCACTGTTCCATTGGCAGCCGCTGCTTCAGAACCCAGGGCCCCCACCACTTGTGAGCACTCGCCTGGGCTGCGCTCATGGCGCTGTAGCCGGGAATCAGCGCCTCAAAGTTTAGCTTCTGCAGGCCACTGCCAGAGCTGCCGGCGCCTCGGGCAGCAGGCACACCGCTTGCTGGTGCCTCGCTGCGATGGAGCTGCCCTCGGCTGCCGCTCCTGCTGCGATGCCGCTCCCTGCTCCTGGTGCGGCTGCGGTGCTGCCGCTCCGCCTTGTGCCGCGGCCGCTCCCTGCTCCTGCTCCTGCTGCGATGCTGCCGCTCCGCCTTGTGCCGCGGCCGCTCCCTGCTCCTGCTCCTGCTGCGATGCTGCCGCTCCGCCTTGTGCTGCGGCCGCTCCCTGCTCCTGCTCCGGCTACGATGCCGCCGCTCCGTATTGTGACGCGGCCGCTCCCTGCTCCTGCTCCGGCTGCGATGCCGCCGCTCCTTGCTGTGCCATGGCCGCTCCCTGCTCCTGCTTCTGCTGCGCCGTCTGTGGCTGCTGCGGTGGTGGCGTTGCGGCTCTGGCGCCTGCCTCTCCTTGCTCCTGCTGCGCTTTTGCTCACGCAGCTTGTCGTGATCTCCCTCCCCTGCCCGCTCCTGCTCCTGGCGCTGCTCCTGCAGCTGCCTCTGCACCTGCCGTTCTGCCTGTGCGTCATACAGCCGCTCAGGCAGCACCGACGCCCCGCCTGCCGGGCCCTCCTTGCCCTGCTTCTCCTGCTGCTGCTTCTCCCGCTGCTGCTGCTTCTTGAGCTGCTTCAGTTTGCGGGTGACCGCCTCTGCTGAGTCGCTGTCGTACCCATCCTCACCCTGCACGGGTGGCAGTGGGGCTATGTGCTGGGGCCCAGGCCTGCTGCCAGGCAGTGGGTCCTACCAGGGTGGGCAGTGGAGCCCCGCAGGCTGGTTGACATTGCAGCCATGCGTACAGGCAGGAGCCGGCAAAGCAGCCGAGGCTGAGCACTGCAGGGCAATGGCAGTGGCAGCCCAGCATGAGGCACAGGGCCAGGGCAGGCCAGGTGGAGCCAGGCCATGCATGCTGCACGCCCAAGCAGCAGCAGCAGGCTGTGCAGCGCTGCCCTGGCGGGCCCCTGCACTCGTCAACAGTGCTATAATCCTTTGTTGTGAGCTGGTTGAAAGAATCCTTGGTTAGGGTATAACATATGCATCACTTCAGCGGGTAGGGTATAACATATGCATCACACACACCTGCCTCCCCGTGGTGCCCAGCAGACGCTGGTTGCGCGCAACCACATCGTCGTCGCCCTTCGACTCATCATAGCCTCTCAGGCCAATGCCCCCAGACGGCGCCCCGCGGCCCGCAAAACCAATGCCCTGCAGTGCAGGACCCCAGAGGGCGAGTCAGGTTGTGGAGGCTGGCACATGGGCGCGGTTGTGGCGGCAGGCAGCAAGCAAGGAGGTGGCCAGCAGCTGTGGGCACCTGCTTGAAGCGTGCCCCGGCGTCAACTGCCTGAAAGGATGTGTAAAGTGCGTGTGCCTCATCTTCCTCCATGTTCCACGGCACTCGCGGTGAGAGCTTTCAGCGCCACCGCCGCCGCCGCCGGTGCCAGTCCGCCCTGTATGTCGACGTGCCGCGCGGGCTGTCCTGCCCCGCCCACCGCTTGTCGCCTGTAAAGCGGAAAGGAATACAGAACCGACGAGGAGGCCGGGCTTGAAGTGACGGCTTGCGTGGATGTGAGCCCAGGGGCCTAGAGCGACGCCTGGCGGTCAACCGTTGCTGCACACACTCGTAACTTGTAAGCAGAACGGTGCGCCTCGCCCGGACGACTTGTGAATATGTACAGCCCCACCGCCTGTCCCGCCGCCACAAGGCGACGGCGGCCTGGATGCTGAGCTTATGTACCGCAGCCAACAGGCAGCCAATGCTTTCAAGCGGCTGCACAAGCCTGTGTGGCGGCAGCGTTGTGTGCAGCTCAGCACCAAGATGCGCATTTACCGCTCATCGGTGTCCTCCGTGCTGCTGTACGGAGCACACAGCTGGGCGCTCACGGCAGCGCAGCTAGAGCGGCTCAAGGTGGTGCAGCGCAAGCAGCTGAGGCAGATTGTGAAGGGCAGCAGCGCGGCGCCACCTGTTGGCAGCGAGCCACCCCGGCACATCCCAAACACTGTGCTCATGGCCACCTGTGCGCAGCCCAGCATTGAGATGCAGCTGCTGCGCCAGCGAGGCTGTTGGATGGGACACATCCTGAGAATGCCTGACTGCCGCATGGCAAAGCAGCTGTTTTTTGGTGACATTGTCTCATCCGCACACTCACAGAGCCGCATGCCCCCCTCCCTCCTGTCCATGTATGCCGCTGACGTGTCCGCCAAGGTTCCCCGCTCTGAGCTACGCCGCCTGTGCGAGGGCTGCCCCAACCTCTTTGAAGCCGCAAATAGCAATGGAACAATTACTTCTCTATCAGCAGCTAGACCACTCATACCTCCCCCGGTGCTGCACCCACACTTTCGTTGATTCACACAGCCAGGTTTGTTTTAGACCCTGTTTTCATGTTTTCAGGGCCTTGTGGTGCATGCCTCGTCCACCTCTCAGGATTTGGTTCGTCCTGAAGTTGAATGCCCTTTCAGGAGATGTGAAAAGCTGTAACGTAACTAGACTAGCCACAAGCCTGCCGCTGCATGTGTAATGTTAATCTCCTGCCAGTTACACAACAAGTAGGTCAAATGTACATGAAAGTAATACATTGTTAATGTAAGTAATGCATTGTTGTGTGCAATTTGCAAAAAGAACATCTAGGCGCCAGGTTTAATTCGGCGGCTCAAATTGCCACCTCGCAGCGCTGCTGGCAGCACGGCCGCGGTGCTTGTTAGTGCTTTAATAAACGTTAGGAAAATTCACTGATTGTGTTGTGCCCGCCATGTTCAGAGGATATGAGGCATCTGCTCTCTCCTCCTGCCTTGTCTCGTATATAGTGCACTTTGCTGTCAGTCACTGCTGCCTGCCTCTCTTGGCTGGGCTGCCCTCCAAGCCCAGCAGGGCATCCACCCGCTTCTGCTCCACTTTCCTCTTCTGCTGCCCACGACTGGTCACGCGCTTGCTCTGCAACGTCAGTTGGAGGGCAGAGTTGCAGTAGGGGCTGGTGCACAGCGCAACAAATTACTCACTCCAGGAGGAGCCCAAGCACGCATCCCCCCGCAGGCATGCATCACCAGGCAAGCACCGCGCTCCCACTCCCATCCCTGCAGCTTGCCTCTTGCATGGCCATCCTCTGCCGTGCTTCTTGGAGCTGCTGCTCCAGAGAGGCCACCTGGTTGGCGTTATTTGCTGCCACCGCCTCCGCCTCCCGCTTCGCCTCCCACCTCTCCCTGCCCAGCTGCCGCTCCAGCTCAGCAACCCTTTCCTCTCGTGCCTCCTGCTCCAGCTGCTGCTGCTCCAGCTTCTCAGCCAGCTCCAATGCCTCCTCACGCGCTGCCTCCTTCTCTGCCACAGCACTGTCGACCTGCTCCTGCAGCTGCGCCCGCTCCACATGCAGCCGTCCCACCTCGTCCTGTGCGGGCGGCTCTGCGCCCCTGCATGCACACGCGGGGCGGGGACGGCAGGAGTGCGTCTCAGGTGCATCTCAGGAAGGTTTGGTGGCTTTGGGTGCCAAATGCATCTCAGGACGGTGCCTCAGGTGTGCCCAGCTGTCTCAATTTCAATGCAGCTGCTTGACGTCAGCTCGGCTGAAGGGATGCAGCAGCAGTTGATGTGCCACATCAGCTTGGCCGAGGCAGAGCTGTTCTCGGCATGTTGCGCACCCTGCCCACCAGCCACCGTCATCAGCGACGTCGACAGCTCCAGGGGAGAACGCCGCCTCGTTCCCATTTGCCGCCTGCTGCTCCTGCGCCCCCGTGGGTGGACTGCCGGCCACTGCTTCTACTTTGTGTGCCTGCACACGCCGGGGGGCCAGCAGGCAGGGGGCTTTCTAGTCCGTGACACTGCAGGCACCAGCAGCCTTTCCCATGCGGGTGCAAAGCATGTGTCTTCAACTGCACTGCCAGCGCTTGCCTGAGCCAGCTGCTCCTCTAGCTGCCTCATGCCAGCGGCCGCCTCGTGCAGCTGGTGCTGCAGCGCCTCCACCTCCTGCGCATTCTCAAGGGGAGCAGAGAGCCCACTTTCTTGGCAGGCAGGTAGGCAGCCCTGGCAGGCAGGCAGGCGTGACACAGCACACCTAGACAGTGCAGGCCATGACCTGATACCCGCCGTCCCATACAGTGCCACCATTCCTGCCAATGCCCATGCAGCCCACCTGCATGCGTGCCTGCTCTGCAGCCGCCAGCTGCTCCCGGAGCATCCGCCTCTCTTCGGATGCACCGATCTCCAGCTGCTGCTGCTGCTGTGTCATGTGTGCGGCCTGCTGGCTCAAGGCGGCCTGCAGCCGAGCGCACTCCTCCTGCAGGCAGGCGCAGAAAGAAGAATGTGATGCTGTGCCTTGCTTGGCTGGGTTCAGGGTTTCTGGATGCTCTGGATGATGCTGTAGTCTGCTTGGTTGGGTTCAACGGTTTCATAGATCTGACCTGATTCCCAGTCATCTTTCGCAAACTGGCATTTGTAACAAGCACCGCTGCCCACACCTGTGCTGCTAGCAAGCCTCCCTCGAGCTGCGTGCACCGCTCCCTGGCAGCCTGCGCCTCCTTATCCGTCCAGCCCTCTTTCTCCAGGGCCTGCGCTAGGCTCTGCTCCAGGCCAGAGATCTGTGCACAGAGAGCGCCGAAACCATGCAGGTGTTCGGGGAAGTTAAGCGATGCGCATGTACAAAGCGCATGCCTGCGCATGTACAAAGTGCATGCCCGCACCAGGAGAGTGAACAGTTACACAGATGTTTTGCAGGCAGGCACCACGCAGGCACATGCCACGCACCTGCTTTTCAAACCGGCGCTCCATCGTGTTCAATGCCAGGCAGTGCTCCTTCTCGGAGGCCTCCTGAACGTTTTGAAAGAAGTTGACATTGGGTGCCACCGTCAGGGCACCGCCGGCGGAAGCTGCCCACCCATGCAAGCTGCCAACACCTGCGTGCCTGCTGTGCACGCACTGCGCCAGCTCAGCACAGCAGGCCTCACCATTGCTGCCTTGAACTCCAGGTTGAAGCCAGCTGCAGCAGCCTGGGCATCGGTGGCAGCCCGCTGCTGCACCGCTGCCAGCTGCTCCTGCACGGCGGCAAGCTGGCCCTGCAGCACCGCAGCCGCTGCCTGGCTCTGCGCCAGCTGCGCGCCTGCTGCGGCTGCTGCGACCTTGGCAGCATCTAGCTCGCTGCACGTGGCCTGCAGCCGCGCCTCACCCACTTCCAGCTCCTGCAGACAAGCAGCAGAAGTTGATGCTGCAATTTCAAAGCAGGCAGGGATGCCCTTGCTATGATACATACTCCTCCTCAAGATTTGGAAACCCACCGGCTAGCACTGGAGGTGCTTGGATGGGGGACCCTGCACACAAACACTGCGGTCTCGATCCCCGCAGCTGCACAACCCACCTGCTTGTGCTTCTGCACCTCGCCCTCCAGCTGCCGCCGCTCCGCATCTGCCAGCTGCACAGCCGACTCTTCAAGACGGCGCACCACAGCTGCCAGTCGATCACATTCACCCTGCAGCGCATCAAGAGGCAGACAGACAGGCAGGCAGGCAGGCAGGCAGGCGACATGTCAGCAAGCTGTGCCAGTTGGGCCGACACTATGCTGCGGAGAGGCAGGCAGAACAGGCAGGCAGGGGGCAGGAGCCCGGCCACGTTGTCGTGTCCTGTCCTGGCCTGGCGCACAGGCATGGGCCACAGGCATGCCTACAGGCCCTCAGTTGCAGAGTTCCTGCGGGATGCTTGGGCGCAAATGTGGGTGAACAATTGATAGTCACGCTGGCGCCACAAGCAGCCACCCAATCAGCTGCAGCACATGCCCTTCCTGCACCCTGCCCCTTGCTCACTTGTGCGCCCTGCAGCTCCTCCGCCAATTGCTCCTGCCGCAGCTTGGCGGCCTCCCCTTGGTCTGCCAGCTGGCGACTGCGCTCCACCTCCTGCTGCAGCTCCTCATTCTGCGGAGGGAAGGTGACACAAAGGCGTGCGCTAACTACTACACATGCACAGCGCTGGACACAAGTAGAAAAATTGTGGCCATGCTGGTGTCTGTTTATTCGTGTGGCCCTGGGCCCATCCTCTCTGCATGCCGCTGCTCTGTGATCCTGCTGAACACCAGGTATGCAGCCGTAGGAAATCTCTGCCCGCACCTGCAGCTGCAGCTCCTGCAAGCAGGCCTGCACCCCCTCGTTGTCCTGCACCAACCGCCGCAGGCTCTCCACCTGGCTCTGCAGCTGGCTCTGCAGGGGAGCAGCATGACATACATGAACAGGGCGACAGCACACTGTGATTACTCCATCAATCGATAAATCAACAAATCAAGAACATTTCAAGTCCACAGAAAGCCAGCAACGGTCTCATGGGACAGGGTGGGGGGAGATCAATCAAATTGAAGAATGTACCAAAGAAAGAATGTACCAAAGAAAGAAGCAGCGTTGTGCGATACACTGCAACAAGGGAAAGCAGCAAAGCAGACCACAGCGTCTCTGTACCCGTGCGCACCCCCCCTTTGTCAGGCAGCCCTGCGATGCGCTACTGCTGCCTCAGGCCGATTGCGAGCAGACACCTGACAACTTCTTGAAATGCGCAGAGGAATGATGAACTAAGCAACATGACTGCGCATCACCTCACCTGTACGCGATTGAACTCTGCCTTCTGCCCCGACAGCTCTGCCTGCATTTGAGAGGCGAGCATCAGGTGTTAAGGTGGCACCTCTCAACCGGTACGGCTTGCACGCTGTGTCTTTCGCTAGGTGAATCTGCCCTACCTGCATGCTTTCATTGTCCTGCGCCCGGAGCAGCAGCTCCCCACGCAGCCGGTGCACCTCTTCCTCAATATGTGCGGCGCTGCATGGGCACAGGAAAGGGGAAGGAGGGTGGGCGGCGCCGGCAGACGGGCAGCAACAAGCCAAGTGGCGGAAGTACAGGGAGACCCTGCAGGGAAGTGCCATTTTGCCATACCATTTTACACTGCATGACCACTGTGCACCGACTGTGTTGATTCCAAGCTAGGAATTGCTCGTGGGTCAGCAGGCCCCACAATGTGCCCCGCAGCCCCAGCTTGCGCAGGTGTGCGGTCCTGCTTGGCCTGCACCCCCCTGGAACGCAGGCCGCCCCTGCCTTGTGGGCCCCACCCACCCACCCAGTCCCCTCCAGCTGGCGGCGCAGCTCCTCAATCTGCGTGGCCTGACGCTTCAGCAGCCCCGCACTGGAGAGCGTCTCGTTGACGGAGGCAAAGGTCTGCACCCGCATGACACGGCTCGCAAAGCGCAGCGTGCTGCATGCGTGGGAGGCAGATGGTGCAAGCAGAGAGAATTGCCTCGAAAGCAGGTGGGGAGCTGGCGACGGAAGAGGCAGGACAGATTGCTGTGCAAAAGGCTTTTGATGATGAGTGGAGGCAGGCAGGCTGGCAGGCGAGCAAGAGGGCTGCACAGCTAGGCAAGAGGGAGGTTTCCTGTGCAAGGCAGGGCAGGTGGGCAGGCAGGTGGGCAGGCAGGCAGGCAGGCAGGCACCCACTTAGTGGTCTCTGTGCAGTGCTCGCTGGCAGGTGTGACGGTGCATATGATGGCTGTCTTGGCGTTGCCACCCAGAGACAGCTGCAGCACACGCGTGAGCTTGGACTTGCGATACATGGCAGCTGCAGCGGCAGGAACGCCACAGGATGTGAGCGCAGAGCAGGCAGGCGCAGGCAGCAACACTGCCTGGGCAGGGCGCATGGACCAGGGAGCAAGCAGCAATGCGGCGGCACAGGGCGTCCCATACGCGCAGGTCAGATGCAGTGCCCTGCGCACCTCCTGGCTGCTTGCCCTCGCTGAGCTCGTTGATCACTTTGCCCAGCGTGAGCAGGCTCGTGTTGATGTTGCCGCCCTCGCGCTGGCGCTGCCCCTTTGCGTCCGTCTTTGCCGCGCTCTCAGAGCCTGCAGAGTCGAATCACCGAAGGATGCGACTTATGTGCTTGACGGTCAGGACTGCCAACAGGCGAGCCCGCAGGACAACACCCCACTCTGCTCTTCAACATGGCGCCTCATCACTTTATTCAGGTTCAAAAACTCTCCACCCCATGCCTGCCTGCCAAGTCCACCAAATAGAGCTCCCCCGTGCGAACGGTGCACTGTAGGTGGGGCAAAGCAAAAGTTTAGTTTGTCATTGTACTAGTATCATTACGTGTGTCTTTCATCCTTAAACTGTGTCTTTTCTTCTTCTTCTTCTTAAGTCAGGGTGTAGGAGGGTGGCTTATCAAGGGCAAGGGCTGATTGCGCATCAACCGGGCACGGATGGCCAGATGCCTTCTCCACTGCGCCCCCGCAGCTTGCCAGCCTCCCTCCCTCACCAAGCACATCCACCACCCACAGCACTGTCCTTCCTCCTCATCCCCTCGCTGCTCATTTGCACACCTGGGTGGCGGCATCATCCTTGCACCTTGACTTCACCAGCACCCTGCAGATGGCGTGGCTGCGGCTGCTGGCCTTGTTCATGCTGGTCTCGTTCGTCTGGCGACGGCTGTTGCCCTGTTGCAGCCACGCGAGCGCCTGCACACATGGGGAGGGGCACGCATGCACAAGTACCGATGCTGAGGACAGTACACTTGACAGCCCGCCACCTCTGCCTGCCTCAACACCAGCACACAACACCAGCACACAAAGCACGTGCCAGTGGCACACGCAGGTGCTAGAACAGGAGCGCGCAAGCTTACCTGGTCAGCACTGTAAAAAATCTCTTCGCGCAGTCCTCCCACCGTCACCTCCACCACCCGATCCTTGTCCTTCGCATGCCTTTTGTCGGTGACCTGTTGCAGGCAGAACGGCAAGGTTTCTTGACTACAGCACACAGGAGCCAGGCCATGTATTGCAACAGGCTGAAAGCACCCGATGAGCCAAGGCCTTGTGTCATGCAGTTTCCAAGGGCAGGCACCAAAGGGGCGGACCTCCAGTTTTTGCGCCTCTTCCGCTCCCAGGTCATTGACGTCCTTATTGTAGATCTGCAATAACAGCAGCACTCGATTTGGAACTACAGGGATGGCAGGCCTGCGGCAGCAACGTTGCCCCGGCTCGGATCAAAAGCAAGGGACTGTGATGTGGCGCCAAGGTGCTTGTTCAAAGGCTAAGCGGGTGTTGCTGCTCAAAGTAGCAGCCGCTTTGGTCTGTAGCCACGTGGCTCACTTGCTCATCCAACCAGCCCACCTTACCTCAAAGTAGCTGACGCTGACAACGTAATCACGCACAGAGCAGGCGGCAGCGCGGTGAAACACCTCCCTCAAAGCCAGCGGAATGATGCCCGGCTCCGCAGCACTGCCCCACATCGTGTGCGTCTTGCCCGAGTTGGTCTGCCCGTAGGCAAAGGTGGTGGCATTGTAGCCGTCTAGCACCTGCGCATGGCAGCAGAGGTGGGGGCCAGGGGGCGTTGCATTTAAAAAGGGCGGCCTGGAGAGATGGCGGCGGGCCTTTGAGCGGCGCGCCATGCATGGTCACGCGGCCTGCCCCGGCCCTGCTGCCGCACATCCTGCAGTGCGCACCTGGATGACCAGGGGGTGGATGGCTTGATAAACCTCTGCATTGCACGCGCTCCCACCAAAGACGCCATCAAAGATCAAGGGCTTGCTCGGCTGCCTGTCTGTGGCACCCAGCCACTGCACCTCTTTGCCATCAACTTTCCAAAATTCGAGCCCTACTAGGCCCTCTTCTGATGTGGCGGGACGCAAGCGCACATATGACCTGCATCGGTGGAGGTGCGGAGGGTGAGGCGGGCAGCGGCAGCGGTGGCGCCGCTACTCCCTCACTGATGGCGCACTTGATCGTTTCGCTAGACATTTGTGCTGTCTACGAACAACTGTTATGTCATGGGCGGGGTTCCTGTAGCGCCAAGCTTGGGGTGTCCTCACAAACGTGCCGATGGCTTAGGAACGGCGGCGGCGACGCACAGGGCAATGGCCCGGCGTAGGTGGGGTGCTCGCTGTGGCCAAGAACGGCTAGCCGCGGCTGATGGCGGTGACATGATGACAAGGCGGTGACAAGCCAGCGGGTGAAAATGCCAGGCGGCGATGTGGCCGGCCCGTTTGCCAGGCAAAGCGGGTGCCGTGCTCACTGTGTCCCGGGGCAGAGGGGAGAGCAATGCCAGGTGAGGTAGGGTGCTGCGAGACACTTGAGCAGGCTGGCTTTCAGAGAACTGTGGCAGCACCACCAGTCTTCTCAAGCAGCCTGCAGGGCACGAAACCAAACTGCGAAGTCTCTGCGCTGTCGGCCGCGCCGGCCTGACGCCACACTGTCCCCAGCTGTCGGGGCTTTTCGTGGGGCCGCTCGCAGGGGTGCCGCTGCCTCAGCACGTGCCCTGGCATCATGGCAGCGTGCCGTTCAACTCAGGCACAGTTTATTCCGCTATCCATCCGGGCACCTGATCTCCTCGCCCTTGCAGGCACCGCGGGCGAGGCCAGTGCCATCGGCGCAGCCGCACCCTGCGCACCGCCGCCGCGACAGCTGCAGGAGCGGCCAGCCCTGCTTCAGCCGCTGCAGCAGGAGGGGAGGCCGCCGGCACCGGCCGGCAAGGATGACAGTGCGCCCGTCAAACGCAGGGCGTTAACCGTTGGAGACAAGAAGGTGGGAGCGTGCGGAGATGCGCCAAAATGGCACCCCCTTGTTGCATTCCTGTGCGTTGCATTAGGCGGCGCCCAAGCTTCAGCCCACCTGCCCCATGACCGCTGTCTCTACGCTGCTTGGCTTGCCGATCGATAGTTTGCCAATCGAGCACTGCATCTTCATGGCATCCCTCCCTCCCAAGCACAGCAGGCGCGTGGGGGGACGGCGCGCGCCAAGTTTCTGGGGAACATGCGGCAGTGGGGCGACAACGTGCGGGTGAGCCGCACCACAGACGTGCCAGATGCGCTGTTGGGCGAGGATGCTGAGCTGGCGGCTCGTCGGCTGGACAAGGAGAGGGCGCAGCAGGAGGCGGGCAAGGCGGCTGCGGTTGCGGCGCGGCAGAAGGAGCAGTATACGGAGCAAGCGCGGGCGTTTGAGGAGTGGGAGGACAAGCAGCGGGACCACGAGGCGTCTTACCAGAGGATGTTCTTGAAGCCGCTCACAGCTCACACGCGGTCCGCCACTCTGCAGAGCGCTGTGGGGCTTGGGCCCCTCCCACCCCCAGGCTACGTGCACAGGCACAAGCAGCAGCAGTCGCTGCACGCGGGGGGAAGCTTGATTGGAGTGAGCGGCAAGGGCAAGCCGCGCGTGCAGTAGCTGGCTGGCTCAACTCCGGGCGGTCTGCAAGCCTGGCTGCACGGCCTGCACCCCGCGCGCTGCAAGTATGCGTAGCGCACCCTTTGCAGCCTCCTTGAATGCCACTTAGTTACCCCTGAGCCACTGCCTGTGCGATGGCCGCCCAACCTGTGTTGCAGCTGCATTTCACATATCTAATTCAGGCAAGCACTACAATTGCACTATCAGACCCACACGTTTCCCCCCTTCTGTGCTGGCCCCACTGCTCTTCTCGAGCCTGCGAGTGTTCTCTGACTGCTGCACACTGTGCCACCCTCACTAAGGCTTGCCCTTCTGTGACATGCTGAGAGCTGCCAGGCAGTGTGTCGTTAATTCTAATTGTAAAGTGTGGAGGAAGCCCATGTTGGGGCTGCTGCACCCACGTGCCGTCGTTGAAGGCAGGTAGCTGTATGACCCAGCCAGGGGCACCGCCGAATTGAAGCTGTGGGCTGCTTAGGGCTGCAATCCACCGATGGTACGAGGCATTTTAGATCTGGGAGAAGGGGAGCCCAGCTGTGAACCCACCATGCTTGCTCCCTTGATAGTCTCTTAATGCAGATGTGCCCAACCGCGCACAGCTCGGTGCGCCCGCGAACTGGTGTGAACTCCACGGCCTTGAGCATGCGCTGCAAGAGGTCTGTTGGTGCCATGCTCTTTGGAATGTGATGGGTCGCATAATGATCCCCTCTGCAGCTTGCTGACCTACGAGCAACGAGCTCCCCCCCTCCCCAACAACAGCCGGCCGCCCACCGGCACACTCTGCCGGCAGCTGTCACCGCCCCGCCAGGTGGGCGCCCGCGCTGGCATCTGGCATGCAGCCCCATCGCAGTTATTCTCCGTCGCCTGCGCATTCTGGTTGCCTGCTTGGCCGCCTGAAGGGACAAGGACACGGCCACTTGCACCATGAATGCCGTTGAGGAGCTCGAAAGCCTGAGTTACCGGGAGCTTCAGGCCCGGTGTCGAGACGCGGGCCTGCGAGCAACAGGGTGGGGAAGGCGCCTGCCCAGCCCTGCCATTGCCGCCTGCGCACCTGTTCAGTCTGATGGAGCGAGGAGACTTGCTTTAGCAGCTCAGGCGCTTTAATTTGCTGCCCCGAACTTCAGGAAGTATGAGGAACTGGTGGACAGACTTCTTGGGGACGGGGCGGATGACCGCCCGCCGCCCACGACGGCACGCAAGAGCCGCGCCCGTTTGGTGCGTGGAGGACTGTGGGTTCTTCGTGTCTTGTGGCCAGCGCATGTAGCACACAACCCGAGCATGTTTGCCTCGCTATAGAGCCTGTGTATGCCCACGTTGCTCCTGGCAGCCTAAGCGGTGCCGCCGGTGCGTTGCCCAACCGTGCTGAGCGGCACCGCTCCCAACTGCCTGCGTGCATTGCCCAACCTTGCTGTGCGGCACCACTCCCCGCTGCCCGCAACTCTGTGCAGGACGGTGGAGATGCCAAGACGCCACGCACTGCCCGCAAGTCGGCGGCCGCCACGCCGGGAGCGGACAAGGCGGCGCTGCTGCGGGCCGCAGCCAGCACGCCGCTGCCAACGGGCCAGCGGGCAGCAGAGGAGGGGGCAGAGGAGGAGCAGGCAGTCGAGGATGCTGGTGAGGAGGCGCAGCCGCGCAGCATCCCTCGGCGGCAGCTGTCCTCCTCTCCCAGCAAAGGGGCTATGCGCGCCTCTGCCGGCGGCTCAGGCAGCCCTGTGCGGGGGCGGCAGCAGCAGCAGCAGCAGCGGGCCAGCACGGCAGGCCTGGCCACCCCTCTCTTCTGGCTGGTGCTGCTCACAGCCGCAGCTGCAGGCCTGGCCTCGCTGGTGGTGCCGTACTGCGAGCAGCACGACTGCGCTGAGTTGGCACGCAACCTGCCTGAGCTGGCGTCGGAGGCGGCGGCAGAGGGGTACAGCGCTGCGCGGGCGCACGCGCTGTCGGCTGCCGACACGCTGCAGGAGCGGTGGCAGCTGCTGGTGGGTGGGTGGGGTGCAGGGGTGTGGGGTGGGATGCAGGGGTGCACATGGGGATCAATGCTTCATGTTGACCTTCTGCCAGCCTATGTCCTTCCAACCCCCGTACGGGCATCCCGCTGCGGAAGTGGCCTGCTTTGTCAGCTGGCAGCGCTTTTGCGCACCGCCCGGTCATCAACCCAATTTCGCTGCGCTGCCGACCCGACACCCATCTGACCGCTCTCCGAGTGTGTTGCTGCTGCTTGCTGCTGCAGCTGGCAGAGTTGAAGGGCGACAGCAGCGGAGGCCCTGCCGGCCACCATGCCTGCGAGTTTGATGCCGCCGCCGCACTGCATGGCATCATGCCAGAGGGAGAGGAGTTCAAGTCGCTCAAGGCAGCGGCCACCTTCATCCTGGGAAGCAAGGGGAAGGAGCCCGCCGACAAGGTGGGGCTGGGGCTTGTATGGGCAACAGGCCAGGCTCACCTGGCCTGTGCTCCGTGCTGCGAGGGAGGGGGCTGCTGGGAGCGCAGTTTAGCCCTGCTGCCTATGCCCACGCCTGCCTGCCATCCAAGGGTGTGGCTGCTTGCCTTCCACTCCCACACCGCCGCGCACCTCCTGCCCCTCCCCGCCCCGCCCCGCCATCCACCGCGCCTTGACGCACCCAACACGCCCTGCAGGCCGGGGTGGCGCTGTTTGTGTGTGAGACGGAGGCGGACTGCCACAGCGCTGTGAGGGAGCTGGATGTGGCGGTGGGCGATGCGCAGCGCTGCCTGCTGCACCTGGATGGGCGCCACCTTGGAGGGGACAAGGGAGCGCTGCAGGTGGGTGGGTGCACTTTGTGGATCTGTAGGGCGGTGCATCTGGGCTAGTGCTGGGCGCAAGGCTGGGGCAGGCGTGGGTGGTGGTGCTGCATGTGGGTGCACTTTGTGGATCTGTAGGGCGACGTGGGCGGTGCATCTGGGCTAGTGCTGGGCGCAAAGTTGGGGCAGGCGTGGTTGGTGGTGCTGCAGGTGGGTGCGGGGTTTGCGGCGCATTGCCTGTGAAGCAGGCAGGGCCGACACACGTCAAACAGGTGGGCGCGTGCTCGAGTGGTGCCAGCAGTCTGGGCGCACCATGCGGCGCAGGGTTAGGGGTCGAGGGCGAGGCAAGCAAGCGAGCTGTGTCCATGCCACTGATGTGCGTCCTTGCACTGATGTGCGTCCTTGCACTAGTTTGTGTCCTTGCACTAATGTGTGTCCTTGCACCAATGTGTGTCCGTGCACTGAAGTGCGCTTGCACTGCAGCGTACTTGCACTCATGTGTGTCCTGGCACTCGTGTGCGCTTGAACTGGAGCGTACTTGCATTGATGTGTGTCCTGGCACTGATGTGCGCTTGCACTGCAACGTACATGCACTGATGTGCGTCCTAGCACTGCAGCGTACCTGCACTGAAGCGTGATCCTTCACCTTGCCAAGGAGCACTCTGCTGTGGCACCAGCCATCGACATCTTGGCTTTATGCTGTCATCTTGGATGTGTAAACTTCCTGCTGTGGTCTCCATACATTGGCTGTCACACTCTTGCGTCCCGCTTGGCTGACCGCCCACTCTGTGTGTGCCCCCATGTGCTCTGGCCCTTGGTGCAGGCTCAGCTGGCCGACTTCCTGCGGGCGGAGCCCACGGGAGTGGTGGTGCTGCGCCGCCTCGACCAGGTGCAGAGGCGGGCAAGACTACATGTGCTGCTCAGGCTGCCGACCATGGAAACAACACACCACAACAGTCGGTTGTTGGCTGCCTACGTGTCGGTCAACCGTGCTGCTGTACAGCCCTTTATGGTTGCCACCTTGGCGTAGCACACAAGGCTGCGGCTTGTTGAGCAGTTGGAGCTGATCTCTTTTTTGCCTGCGAATTGTCCCCCCACCCGCCCAGCGCAGATGTCTCCCGACCTGCTGCCCGTCCTGATCAACGCGCTGAGCGAGCAGGGTGCGTTCCAGCAGGATGGCCAGCCAGTGCCCACCATCGGTGCGTGCGCCCCGGCTTGCAAGATTGGGGGCCCTTGTGTGTGCCACTGAACTGAACTCAGGCCATGCACTCTTGTGAACTGGTAGATTGTGCCGCGTGGGCTGGTTGGGCAGCCCCATTTTTGCATGCTCACACATCGTGCCGAAAAGTCCTTGCTTGTGCCACACCCCGTTGGGTTGGGCAGCCATGTTAGGCAGCCAAGTCTTCCGCATTCTCAACCATGCTGACAACACCGTGTTTGTTCCTCACCCTGCTGCTTGCTGGGCTGCCTGCAGGCTCAACCTTCCTCTTCACCTCTCTCATGCCTGGCGATATTTTCAGCTACATGGTACGTCAACATGCAGCCCCACCCAGCCCACCGTCCTGCCTGGCCGGTGGCTGCCATACCTCTGCTGCAGCTTTGATCATGCACTGCTCGGCGCACCGCTGTGCAATTGCGTGCACCTCGCTTGACGGTCTCACATTGCACTCAAGCCGTCACCGGATTGTTGCACTTCGATGTCCACATTCAATCAGTCCCTCCACTTGGATTGCAGCGGAGGTCGGACACAGCTCTGCAGTCGTCATGCTATGCTATGGCGTGCCGCCGGCTCGTGTCTTCACCTGTGCTCTGCCCCTCTGCTGCCCTGCAGCACGAGGAGATTAAGTTCAAGCAGGAGGCCAAAACTCAGATGGTGGTGGACATGGCGATGAGGGCGGCAGACAAGGGTGCGTGATCGTGTCGCAGGGGGGGGAATATGCAGCAGGCTGTGGTGGTGCACTCGTGGTGGTGCCCTCGGATTTGTAGCCCTACGTGTGTTGGGCCGGGCAGATGTGCAGCTGCCGAGGGCCGAGGGCGGCACCACGTATCAGTTGCTGGACATGTCGCCTGAGTGTGTGATATACATGTCGAGTGGTGCATGGCAGTTGGTATTACGGTGTATGACAGTGGTCCTCACACCCTAGCGTTGCTTCATGAGCTCCACAGTCACATCCGCGGCTGGCCATGTTGCAGAAGTTTGCTAGACATGCAGTGGCCAGGACAGGCCAGACGTTCTGAGCAGCACCTTTTCTGTCCCTCCTCTCTGCGTTATTGCTAATGTTTCCCAGCAGATGTGGCCAAGTCCCATGGCAACGCGCTGCGCCGGCGCATCGACCTTGTCATCGCCGTGGGCAGGTAAGGCTTCATGTATGTCGGATGAATGTTAGAAAGCTGCGCATAAAGCCGACCTTCGCGGGGGCGGGCAAGTTCTTACCCGACAACTCCAAACACAAGAACGACTGCAAAGCCCTAGGTCTGGCCTGAATTAACTAACCCTACTTGTGACCTGCTGCAGCGAGCCCGTGCCTGAGGGTGCATCAGACGAGGGTGTCGAGCACACGTATGCTCAGGACGCAGCAGAGGTGCCCGAGGCAGGGATGGCTGTGGAGGAGCAGCAGTTTGAGGCAGAGGTGGCGCAGGCCTGAAGGTCCAAGGCCCTCAAGCTGGCACGCTATCTGGGCGTTCAGGCTGAGATGCCTGCGAAATAACTAGCTTCGTGACATTCCTTCTCACATCGCAGACAGTTTTCCTGCCCTAGCCACCTGCTGGCTCCTGTTTGCCCCATGGCCACCCTCTTTCCTCCCCGCCTGCTGCATTGCATATCATCCGACTGCAACTGTCCGTGCCTTCCACATTTTCGGAGGCGCTGAGAGCGCCCGTGCCGCTCCCGACTCAATGCTGGTTGGCCCGCACATGCACCCTGACAGGGGTACAACACGCTTATCAATCCACGTTTCAATCGATCAAACACTCATGCAGCGCACGACGGCAGCGCCATGGTGCTTGATCTATGCTCACTTTGGTCACGTGAGGCAATGGCTTCTGTGTTACACTGGATTGTTGTCGTTTGAAAGCCATCGGCAAGTATCAGTCACATAGGGTGAATTGTGGTCAAGGTCAAAGGAAAGAAGGCAGCGAAGCAGAGCGGAGCGTGAGAGCTGAGGGAGAAGCAAGACTAGAAAGCGGGAAACTATCAAGCGGGGCGGCACAGGAGTGAAGTGTATCCCCCCAGCACGTGTGACTCACCCCGCGAGCAGGCAGCAGCACAAGTACAAGGAGCGGGGGCAGGAGTGCTCACCGCCAGTCAGCTGCTGCAGCTTGAGGCGCATGCAGGCTTCAAATTGAAGCCTGGTGCATGCAAGCAATGGCAGGCCTCATCGTGCCCTCTAGAGCTCGTCCTCGGCGCGCAGGTACTCCCCGCAGTCTGCCTGGTGGAAGACGACAATGGCGTTGGGGTCGGCGCTGCGGCACTCTGACGTCGACTTGGAGGTGACGCCAAAGCCCAGCGGGACGTCTGCACCGGGACGTGGGCAGCCCAGGGTAAGAAATGATTGCTGCTGGTGTGGTGCACCAATTGTAAGGGCGAAAAACATGGTGGCACTCAGTGTTAGGCACCCAGCATGTGTCAACTGTGCACGTGGCTGCAAGCACACGCACCCACATCCACGCGAGCGTAGATAATCTCTGGCTACATTGTCAGGTACTTTAAACGATCCTCTTAATACATTGGGTTCTATTCAGCTTTGCAAGCGCTTCCAAAGCAAGCACAAGACATATAGCAGCGCCAATTCAACGCTTCGACTGCAGCCCCATGCCATTTGCACTCCACCACCATGTAAGGGGTTACCCAGGAGCACGAACAAACAGGCAGAGAACTGCAGCGCCAGCACACACGCACACACGCACATCCCTGCGCGCTGCTTCGGCTCACCCGACATGCTGTAAACCACCACCCCCGTGTATCCGGGCGTGTTCTCCGTGATGCGCCCCAACCCGTTTTTGAGCACGTGGTTGCCGTACAGAAACTGCATCTCCGCAGACGGCTTCACCCACACCTGCAGAGGTGGGGCGCGGGGGCAGGCAGCGCAAGTGGGGGTGGGCAAAACATGTGTCAGTGGCTGCAGAGAAAATAAATGTGGGAATCGACGAGCACGAGGGGCGTACGTTGTTGAACAGCAGAGCAGGTTTGAGGGGCTGCGATTGCGCGCCAGTCCAAAACTTGCAGCAGCTGCCATGCCCAGTTACATGCAATCCTACCCGCGCGCCCAAGCTGGTGCAAGTTGCAGCACGCAGATATGCAGCAGCCCTCAGTCCAAGTGTTGGTTGGTTGGTTTCTTCCACACGTTGTGGATTCGGTTTGAAGACTGAATAAGTTTTGCATCACCGGGCGGTGCAGGCAGCAAATAGCAACTGGCAAGCAAATGCAAAGGGGCCTAAGGTGCTCATGCAATGCAGCGGCAGTGGAGCTGCGGCCTCAGTCCAAGTGTTGGTTGGTTGGTTTGTTCCACACGTTGTGGATTCGGTTTGAAGACTGAATAAGTTTTGCATCAACGGCCACGTGTGTGCAGCAAGTCAAGGGTGAGCTTGCACGGAGGGCGAGCAGGCCCAGCATCCCAACAACCCGCTGTTTCATAGCAAGCTGCCCCCTGCCACGGCGCTCCCTGCTCACGATGCGGCGCAGGCCCATGTACGTTGTTGCACACATGCATCCCTCCCTCCCTTTGCAGGCCCCCAGCCTTGAGTAGGCTTCACTGCACGGGCAACACCACGCCATCATGTCAAGCACAAACACGAATGATGTTCACCACAGCAGCCCACCTTGTACTTGGCGTACTGGGACAGCAGGTCGAGCGCCCCAATTGTGAGGCGGAACTTGCCGCTGTGCGTGAACTTGCCGATGCAGGTGCCCAGGGACACCAGCTTCTCGCGCGCCACCTGCACGGCAAAGTGGGACGCAAAGACGGAGTGAGGAAACAGGAACGGAACAGTACATCAAACAAGCGTGTGTGCAACTCAGGCGAGGCCAGCGCACGCAGCTGCTACGCATGCATGTCCACACCACACCGCATGCATGCATGCATGTCCTCTCAAACCCAGGATGCAGGCCCAGCTAACCAGGCGCCACAGCGCAAACCGCGACCGCTGCCAATGGAATGCTGCGTCCCCTTCAAAACGCCTTCCTTGTTTGACAACAAGCAAGGAGGCAGGCTGCCGGTCGCAATTCACGTCCACTCGGTTTAGGATCATTCAGGTTGTGAAGCACACTCCCGCCGCTGTGCCACCCTCACGTTTGTGGCGCGCCGCATCATGTCCTCCCGCACATAGAACACGCGGTTCTTCTGCAGGCGCAGGCAGCATGGCGTCTCCCCCTGCTGCACCAAAGCCTTGATGTTCTTCCCAATGAACTTGTGCAGCTTCTCAAACACCACCTTTGTCTCATCCTCTGTGAGTGGCCGCACTGCAGGCAGGGAAGAGGACAGAACGGTGGGACCCGGAACGCGCCAGGCCACAAGCAGAACAGTGAGGACGCGTGGATGGCAGCAGGCGGTATGTGGGCTGCGAGCCCACAAATTCATGTTCACAACACCGTCCGCCAGAAGCCACAAACATCCTGTTGTGACGCCCCGTGGGCAGGATGGAGGGTCAGTGGGCGCCGCCGCCACTGCTGCCGCCACCATGCATGCGATGGGCGGGACGGTCGGCTCAGTGGCATCCTTGGGGGCGTGTGCTAATGCTTTCGAGTGCGCACTCACTTGTGCCCCACTTTGTGCGCCGGCTATGCGGCGGCGCGAGAACGCTGGGAGCCCCGCTGCGGCCTGATGCGGCTGCTGTGCGTCTCTACAGTCAAACTCAGTGCCGGATGCACAAGCAGGTTATAATAGGCCCACGCTCAGCCAAGTGCATGTGCGAATGGGGAAGTGTCGCAGCAAAGCTACACGCGCTGTCGGACTAAAGAATTTCAGGTTCGATCGCTTGCAGCGCAGGGCAAGCCTGAGGAGCTCCTTTGGCGTTGCAAATTGCCAGCGAGGCACAGCACAGCATTCTCGCCTCCGCCATCTGCCGCCTGCACCATCGCCTAGTGTCGTGTTTCCCTTGCATCCTCACACACCATCTCAGTCAGCCAGGCACCGTAAAGAACAGATATGTCGGTGGTGGCAGCAGGTGTGTGCGCAGCTGTGTGCCAGTGGGGCCGCTCTCTGGCCTTGTAGGGCTCTCCAGGGGGGTGGCAGTTGACAATGTGCGTGCCCAGGGCGGCACTCCGTGGGTGCTGGGCGCTGGGGGCACTCCACTTGCTGCGCCTGCAGCAGCCACCTGCGATCGAACGGCCGTAGCAAGCACCTTCACGCTGCCTGCCACATGTGTGCCTGCAGCTTCCTTCTGCGAGGCGCGGCCGCTGGCCCGGGTGGGCCGCAGCAGCGCCCGCTCTGCTGCTGCGGCGGCGGCACCTGCTGTGCGCTGCCATGCGGCGCCCGAGCAGCCCGCCTCCTCCTCCGCAGCCGCCCCAGGGCTGGGTCGCCGCAACCTGCTGAGCGCAGGCCTGGCCCTGTCTGCCGCAGCAGCGGTGCAGCCCACTCTGCCGGCACAGGCAAACCGGCCGCTGTCTGCTGAGTGGGAGATTGTTGAGCTGCCGCTGGACAAGGACGTGCTGCTGCTGGACATTGCCTTCACCTCTTCCGATCCCAACCACGGTGCGTGGGAAGTGGGTCAGACAACGAGTGTCATGCAATTAGGCTTGATGGGCGGTGCTCAAGTGTGACAAGTGTTTAGGGAAGGCGGGCACCCACGACGGCAAGAGGGCGCTGCGCTGCGCTGCCGCCGAGTGCCTGCAGCATGCCTGCCTGCCCAGAGCGCACATATTTGAGTTTCGCAGCAGGCAATCAGGCAGACCCGATGTCAGCCCATGTGCCTTTTGTATGTGAAGACAATTTGCTGGCATGCGGCCAGCACCGTGCTCCCTCCCGCATGCCCGCTCGTTGCCTGCCTCCGAACGAAACCTGCTGTGCCGCCCTCTCGGCGCCCCCCTCCCCATTTCCACAGGCTTCCTGCTGGGCAGCCGTCAGACTCTGCTGGAGACTTTTGACGGCGGCAAGACCTGGGCCCCACGTACCGTGGACGCTGCGCGGGTGGGTGGGCGCTGGAGTGTTGCTGGGCCCCGCGTTGTCCTTGCACGTCTGGCCTTGCTGGCTGCACAGCTGGCAGCTTGCTGGCTCCAGCACTGTTGACTGCACAGCACCACTTGCCGTACATGGGTGGTGTGTGCGTTCACAACAGGCTGTGCTCCCCAAGGCAAGGCCTCACTTGCCACCTCTGCCGCTCCACCTGTCCTCTGTTCACAAGCGTCTCCCTGCCTTCTTGTTCTCCCCGCAGGACGAGGGCTTCAACTTCCGCTTCAACTCCATTTCCTTCAACGGCGACGAGGGGTGGATTGTGGGCAAGCCCGCCATCCTGCTGCACACCACAGATGGCGGCAAGAGCTGGGAGCGCGTGCCGCTGTCAGGTGCGTGGCGTGGCCGGGGGGTGGGCGGGTGGGCGGCGGCCCAGGGCCCTGCCTGTACGGAACACGGAGGAGCGGGAGAGGTGCACCGGCCTTGCAGGGCAGCAGGGAAGCATTGCAGGAAGGGCAGCGCTCGGTTGCAGGTGGCAATCTTGCTGCACACATGTGCTGTCAGTATGCGAAATTCATGAGCAGCGCCCGCCAGCCCTGGGGGCAGGGGCACCGCCTGCCGTCCCGCAACTTGCCCTTACCTGGTCATCCTGCTGCTGCCATCTCGCCCACCCCGCTGCCTCTGTGCAGCCAAGCTGCCCGGCACACCCGTGCTGGTCACCGCCCTGGACGGCCCCGGCTGCGTGGAGATGACCACTGATCAGGGCGCCATTTACGTGACCAACAACGGCGCCATGAACTGGACGGCGGCGGTGCAGGAGACGGTGGATGCCACCCTCAACCGCGTCATTTCCAGCGGCATCAGGTGCGGGCTAGGTTGGCGCACTCCTTGCAGCCATGTTCTTGGGTGGGGGGAGTGTGTGCAAGGGCGGCGCCGCCGTGACGTGTGCAAAATCATTCATCGACCGTGCACGGCTGTTGCCTTGCCTTGCACCTCCATCGCCGCCCCACCGCACCACTCCCCCGCCCTTTGCCCCGCATACCACGAGGGCCCTGCTCTCGCACATCTTGCTGCTTGCTGTCACAAAGCATGGCTTGCTCACCTTTGTGCCTCTGCCTCCCCTGCACTGCAGCGGCGCCTCCTACTACGAGGGTTCCTTCTCTAACATTTCGCGCAACGCCGAGGGTGACTATGTCGCCGTGTCGTCACGCGGCAACTTCTTCATGACCTGGACCGCGGGTGGGTGCTATGCACAGCAGGCGGGGATGCAACCAACACCTGTGTTCCCTGTGTTTCTGGCCGTATGCTCAACTTTTCAGGTGCAACAGCCCCGCTCACACCCCGCGCCGCCCTCCCGCCCCATCCTGTGTGCAGGCCAGACGTACTGGCGGCCGCACAACCGCCCCTCCACGCGGCGGCTGCAAAACATGGGCTACACGCCCGACAACAAAATCTGGCTCACCACCAAGGCAAGCATGCCTCGCCTCTGGCTGGCCCACAGGCTTGCTTTGGCCCACAGGCTTGCTTTCTTGCTTTCCTGGGTCGTTGGACCACAGGCAGTCATCATGTTAGGAGGTTTAGAAGTGCAGAGCCGCCAGCAGGACTCTACTGTTGAGGGTGGAGGGCAGAGACTGCAGGAGGCTGTTCGTTAGCCACCCTAGTGCACCGTCTGTTATACTGGGGCCCCACCGCCGCCTGCGTCCAACACCTCTGACTGTCCTTGCCACCCACCTGCCCCTCCTCCAACCGCACCTGACTGTCTACCGTTCATCTTCATGGCTCCACTCCAACCCTGCAGGGCGGCGACGTCTACTACGTGGATGCCAGCGGCGAGGGCAAGTTCGCCCCGGTAAGCCTTGTGCAGTGTGGTGGGCCTGCAGAATGACCTGGCCTGGCTCTGTCGACAAATTTGGCATGTTTGCATGCCATGCCAATGCCGAGAACGTGGCAGATCTGTGCAGCCGCAGCACAGGCACACCTGTTGCATGCAGCACCTCACCACGGCTGGCGGGGTGGAGCACCCAAAGCTGCATCAGTGCACACCACCTGTTTTACTGGCTCACCCTTCCTCATCCTTTCTAAGGTATCCAACAACTCCCTCCGTAACCTAAACCCTGACAACTCCCGCGGCGTCCTGGCCACTGCGTCAGGGTGTGGCGTCCTTCACACAGTACACAAACACTGCACAGACTCTTGTGCACCCTGCCTCTTCCTCACAGTCCGCGCTTGTTTGGTTGTTGTTGCTGTTGTGTGCAGGCCAAGATCAACTCGCGCGGCTTTGGCGTGCTGGACCTCAAGTTTGTGGACGACAAGCTGGGCTACGCTTGCGGAGGCAGCGGATCACTGTTCAAGACAGGTGCGCCCAGGCTGCTCTGGCAGCAAGAAAGAGGAGGGTGTGCGGCACCGGGGCAGCAAAGCGCGGAGCGTGCGTGTAGAGGCGGGGTGTGCGGCCGCCGTGCTTGTGGGAGGTCGCGGGCCAGTGGATGGTAAGAGTGACGCACTGCAGCAGTCGCTACGGGAGGAGGCCGGCTGTCAGCTGCTGTTGACAGTGGTGGCTGGCCCTGCCTCAGCGGTATCAACCCGCTCACCCCCTGCTGTACATCTCCATTCTGATTTCAAGTTTCAGCAAATCGCATGCCCTTATTTTTTTAAGGATGCTTTTCTTTGTTTGGTTGGCACACACTCAATGTTTTTCACCTGCCCCCATCCCCTTCCTCTCATCACCCGGCAGAGGACGGCGGGCAGACCTGGAAGCGTGAGCGTGCTGCCGACCAGCTGGCTGCCAACCTGTATGAGCTGGTCTTCACCACGGGAGGCCTGGGCTTTGTGCTGGGCAACGACGGCGTGCTGCTGCGGGTGAGCCGGTGTGCTGCAGGCTGTTGTGTGCTGCAGGGGCACTCGGGGGAACTGGGGGGCAAGCGCGCGCTGCATCGATTCGTGTGCCTGCAGCATGGGGTGGTGAGTGCTGCACCGATCCGCATGCCCGCTGGCCCGGGTGTTGTTGCCAGGCTAGAACGGCGAGCTGCGGCGGGCGTGCCAGTCATTGTCCTGGCTGGTTTAAATTCTGAACGTCCATCCCCCCCCCACCCCCCCCCTGCCTGTCTGCAGCGCATTGTCCAGGCCTGAACAGGCAGAGCGCACAGCGTGGGCCTGCACCGTGGCAGGCCCCTAGTCACACCCCCCAGCCCAAGGCATGAGATATGAGACCCCCCTCCCCGTTCCCCCGCGAGCTGCGTCCCGCCCTCGCCCTCCGAGTACACTAACCCGCCACCCCACATTTGATTTCTGCTGCTGTCCCTTCCCTCATTTATCCCGAACCGAACGATTTTGGTGCACGTGTGCCTTTTTCTGCCTCGCCCCTGCCCACTGCATGCCCTTGCCTGATGTAAGCAACAGAACATCAGGCCGTGCGAGAGTCTACCAAGGGATTTTTCAACTGACTGTCAATGTTCACCAGCACCAGGGGCTGCGCAACAGGCTGCGTAGGGGCCGGATTGTCTTCAGGTCACAGAAGAGGAAGGCGGGTTGTGGGGTCAGAGCTCCGAGGGTCATGTGCAATCAACGGCAGGGCAATGGGGCATTCCTGCATTCCTGAGCTGGTCATAAGCGTGGGCAGTTACTGGAAGGGCACAGGGGTGCCGGCACTTTTCAGCCTGGAGAGGTGGTGAAGCACGTTGCCAATCTGCTGCTGCTGAAACAGCTCCGGCTGCTGTGTCTCCTGCCGCTCCTGATGCTGATGCTCAGTTGCCTGCTGCTGCTGTTGCTGCCACTGCCCGTTTGGTTGCTGCTGCTGATGATGATGATGATCGATCTGCTGCTGCTGCTGCTGCTGCTGCTGCTGCTGTTGTCCACCTGGCTGCTGCTGCTGCGGGCCCTGGCTTGTGTCTGTGCTGTTGCTGCGAGGCACCATTGCTGCCCGGGGATGCTGGGGCCATGGCTCGCCGCGCTGCTGCTGATGGCTCAGGGCCTGAAGCGCGGCGTCCAGGCCACCCGTGCCCAGCTGCAGAGCAGTGCAGAGGGGAGGACTGAAGTCAGCAGGCCAGCGGCACCCAGCGGCAGCTCAGGCAAGCCAGAGCAGTGCAGAGAAAGGACTGCAGTAGGCAAACAAGCAACAGAAAGCAGTTCCTTGCCAGTTGAACTCCGCATTAGCAGGCAACTCACAAGGTGGTGGCCACAGTAGGCGCACACAGCACAGGCAGAGCAGTGCAGAGGGGAGGACTGAAGTCAGCAGGCCAGCGACACTCAGCGGCTGGTGAGGCAGGGGGTATACTTCCGTGATTACTGTACCCACTGATGTACAAGCGGCAGTTTTGGCACCCATGCCACAGCAAGCCCCGCCTGAGCAGGCAAGGCCGGCCACCCCCCACAGTAGAAGCAAAGCTCAGGCAGACATACCACATGCCGCACACACGCACACCCACATGAGGCCAGGTGGCCCCCCCGCGCTCACATCGGTCAGCAGCTGGCCCCAGTTGAGGCTGCGTCCAGACTGTTGCCCCTGAATCAGGTCGGCCAGCTCAGCAGGCACCTGCCCCCCGCCAGCTTCCCCGCAGCTTCCGCCAAAGCCCTGGGCCCGCTCAGGCCCCGCCACCCCTGCTGCCGCCTGTGCCAGCGCATCTGCCGCCGCTGCCAGCGCGTGGTTTACTGCCGCATCTTTCGTGGCGGCTGCGGCCTGCTGCTGCTGCTTCTGGCGGTCGGTGTTGCGATACATGGGCACCGGTGGCCTGCGCAGGGAGCGGGGCACGGGAGGCGGCGGGCCGATGCTGGGATGAGGACTACAGTGAGGGCACGAGTTCTCAAGTAACTTCAACTTGATAACACAGCGGGTCATGCGCAGGCTGAAAGAGGAGCTTGAGGGTGCATATGCTCACATGCAACCGTGGCCCATACAACAGCAAGATGCAAATGCCGTGTGACCATCTCCTCCATTGCATCTTTAAGCGCCGCGGGCCGGGATTTAGCCAAAACCTGTAACCATATGGGGAAGCTAATAGTGCCTAACACTAGTCCAGATGGGTCGAGTAACGGGCCTGCCAGCCCTGGGGCTCACCTGCCTCCCCCAAACGACGGCCGCGTGCTGCCGTTGCTGGCGTGTGCCGGCGGTGGGATCACCGAGGGGGGCAGCACCTCGTGGAGTGCCCGCGCGTTGAACTGGTCCACCAAGAAGTTGAGGGAGGCCTGCGGCATCAGGGGCGGTGGAGTTGAGCTAGAGTTGCATGCCTTGTCAACCCCTCAAGAACTGGTTTGTTCAAAGTTGAATCATCTTTCAAGGGATGTGAAGCTGTAACGAAACTAGACTAGAGTTTGAGCGGCGGAAGGGGACACAGAGGTGTGCAGGCAAGCTACGTCTGCTGCTCACGGAAGAGTGGTCAGCAGGCAAGGACTGTGGAGGAGCTGGGAGGGGGTGTGAGTGACAAGTGTGTGAAAGCGCCATGTTCAGAGAGGTTTGGTTTGAATGGGCAGGGCACCGCACCAGGCGGGTGCAATCAAGGCTGAAATTCAGATCTGAGGACGACTGGCAAGGCCGTGCAGAGCATGCGGAGCCACACTGCCCAGAGGCACCAAGCTGGCACACTACCCACGTTGTGCCACACCAGCACACGGCAGGCGCGACGGCGGAGCAGGATGCACTGCCACAGAAGCAGGGACAGCGCAGCAGGAAGGCTCACCAGGGGGGAACCCGTCAGGTGGAAGCCAGAGGGCATGGAGGCGCCGCGTGCCGCCGCGTGCTGCCCCTGCTGCCCTCCCTCCGTCTCCGGCTCCTGCCCCTGCCCCTGCCCCTGCATCGCTGCCGCATTGCCGTGCCACGCGCTGCCCAGCTGCCTCTGCAGGGTGGCCATCGTATCCGACTCCCCGCCCTCCTGAAAGGCCTGCCCCCGAGGAGGACCGCCCAGCAACGCACCCGGCAGCTGCACAGGTGCAGGGAAGTGTGCAGGGGACCACCGAGTGCTCACGGCGCGCCGACCCGGCAATATTCAAGCCACAGTGCATCCACCTGGCAGGATGGGCTAGTGCATTTAAAAAGCAGTGTGTGTACACGGCCAGCAGCCTGCAAGGCAGGCGTCACACACATCCAACAGCACCAGGTCGCGTGCATCACAGCAGCCCCACCTGGTCAGCCTTCTGAGAGGGCAGCACGGGCCAGGCGGGGGGCAGCGGCGGCGCCTGCCCTTCGCCACCGGCAGCGGCCGCGGTGGGCACGCTGGTGCGTTGCAAAACACAGCGCTTGAGCGATGCCAACTCCTGAGCGACAACATGCAGGGCGGGGGGGCAGCAGGCACCGTGGGTGTCGGGCGTGCTGAAGAATGGGGGCCGGCCAAGAGGCGTGAATCCTGGCAGAGCAGCAGAGGCGGTGAGGGCGGCCCTCTTGCCAGCCTGCACGGCCCGCCTCTGCAGGCAGCAGGTGGGCCAGCGACACCCCAGTGTACTTTGTGCCGGCCGCCCTGGGCCTTCTGTTCCATTGGGAGATAGGAAGAAAGGAAAAGAAACCAACGCCCTGCTCACCAAGCAAGTTTGTGCATTGCCAGATGACCAAGAGCAGCCCCCTCTCCTCGTTCCCTCGCACAACACCCTGCCACACCCCACCACAGCCAGCACAGCCCAGCACAACCAGTCTGCGCTGGGCCTCGTAGCAAACGGTTTGTCCCACACCTCTGCCCGCACCTCCACATGCAGCAGCCACACGCTGCTGCTGGCACAACATGGAAATTATGGGCATGCGCCCCGGGCCCCTCACCTCTGCCAGCATCTCCACCCGCTGCTGCACCGGGAGCAGCTCCTGTTGCAGTATCTGACGGAACTGGAGCAGCAGCATGTTCCCTCCGTCTGGCAGCCCCACCGGTTGCGGTGCCAGCTGGGCCGCCAGCGGCTGCACCAGGGGCGGCAGGCTGCCAAACCCAAGAGGGTGTGCATTCAAACCGCAGCCGTTGCCAACGCCATGCGGCAGCCCATCAGGCGCGCTTGCAGGCGCGGGAAGGCACTGGCCAGACGCTACCGCTGACCGCAGCTGGCGGCCCTGCAGGGAGGCAGTGCCGTTGTGACCCCCCTGCGGAGAGTTGACTGCCGCGCCGCCTGACCCCACTTGTTGCTCCAACGTCGCCCCTGCCGTGCTGCCGGCGGCATCCAACAAGGCCGCCAGTGCCCTTGGCTGCTCTGCGTCCCTGCCACGCTTCGAGGCTGGGTCCATGAACACAACGCCCTCTTGCTGCATGCAGCCATATGGGCAACAGAGTTGCGGTTGGGAGAATACAGGTGGGTGTGCGGTGGATTGGACAGGCATGGGCAGGCGTGTTTACCTCGCTTTGACGCCACACAGCACGCCCCGGCACGCGCACAACCACAAGACATGCATATACACGTTGGCGTCACGCGGTGCGCAGCAGGGATGAGGTGCCCACGTAGCAAGCCCCAGGCAGAGCGCATCGAGTGCAAAGGCGCCTGGCAGCCCCAGGCTGCCCCGACATGCCCCATCTACCCTGGCTGGCCAACCTGACCATTTGCCCAGGCTGGCTGGCCGGCCCATCTGCCACTGCGGCTCCCAGCAGCCACCGCCTACCTGCACGGCTGCTCCGGTGGTTCGCGCCTTCTTGGACTGCTCAACCTCGGATGCATCTTTGAAACAGAACATGTACTTCATGGCTGCATGGGTGGCAAGGCGCGGCAGGAGCCAGGGGCGCACGTGGTGAATTCGTGTGCATGGAATGCATCCTGGAAGCAAACGGTTGCACAGGCACATGTGGGCGGGGAGCAATCAGGCGGGCGCCCATTGTGGAACGCTTCAGCTTCAGGCTGTTGGCGCATTTGCTTGCTGAAACGCCACAGGCCAGCGGTGCACACGGAGGCAGGCAGCGACGGATTCAAATGTTCACAGGCCAGTCCGCACGACAAGTGAGCAGGGCTGGGCCTGTCCGTCTGGCTGGCTGCAACTGACTGCACCCGCAGCGCACCTGTGCCCTCGAGAGTGGTGGGGCCCGTGAACCCTCCTCCCTCTCCATCGGTGGCCCGTGCCTTCTCATCAGCTGCCAGCTCAGCATCCAACTCCTCGACCACCAAATCATTCGGGGGGCTGCACACACACACACACACAAAAAAAGTAAAGAAAAGTATTCAAACAAGGGAGTGTCAATGAAACAAAGGCTTGCTAAAGGGCAGAGACACCAAATGAGGAAATGCTCGAGTGTGTGCTGCCAGCTCAGCACCCGGCCCATTAATGACATGGCCACTCAACCTGCCAGGGCCCATGCAAGCCGCAAACACAGCATGGAGCGACCGATACCATGTGCCTTTGTGCCCTTGGCGCTGGGTATGAGTGCTGCGGAATGATGTGATGACAGGACAGAGACAGCAGTGCCAGGCATGCGCTGACAAAATAATCAGCAGTGACAGCAGCACACAGCGTTGACAAGGTGACACATCAGCGGCCTGGGAGCGCACCTGAGCAGCGGCCAATACGAGCTGCGCCGCAGGGCGGTGTGCAGCGCGCGGAACAGTGGCAGCGTGTGCATCTCCTCCCGCACTGCCAGCGCGTTGTACACAATCGGGACGAGCACCAGCCGGAGGTGGCCCTGCAGGAGCAGAAACGTGCATGCATGCGGGTGGGCGGAACAGCAGATGAGCAGGGGTGCAGAGACGTCATGCCGAGCGGCAGGCACAGAGCTGAAAAGACGCGTTTCTTCAACCAAAAAATGTGCACAGCATAGCCAGGGAGAGGTCCTGCACAGGAGCACGACACACGGGCGGCAAGCACGTGGCACTTGCACCGTGCAGGGGCCACAAGGAGGAGTCCGGCCCACCACCATGCAACGGGCAGACACCGCACTGACCAACAAAGCTATACCACAACACACAACCCTGTCATCACACTTTCTGCTGTATGACACTGCCCACCCACCTGCGGCGTGTTCTCTTCCCCCAGCTCCTTCCGCACCAGGCTCTTGATGCACAGCGGCGCCTCAAACGCCCACTGCCAATACAGCAGGCCCGCCTTTTCGGCCAGTGGGCCGTCACTGCTCACTGCAGTGCAAGAAAAAATGGGCGAGGTGGCAAGTCCGGAGATTCAGCCGCAGGGACAGGGGGAACTGTTGTGCTGCCGAGAAAAAAACATGGCTGACTGCGCAGAGGAAGCATCAATTTCGTGTGCCCTGGTTCAGGCTCCCCTGCGTTCTGTCACGCCTGCCTGGGGTTCCCGAGGGGTCGAGCGATCCCTCAAGCCGAGCCCACCAGGTGCCTAACAACAGGCAGGAGGCAGCCGGGGCGCAAAGCGTAGCGGGACCACGCCACAGCTGGGACGCAAAGCGCAGCGGGAACACGCCGGAGCTGGTGTGCACAGCACATCAGGACCACATCACAGCTGGTGTGCACAGCACAGCAGGACCACGCCGCAGCTGAAACCCACACAGCGGGCCCCCGTCACAGCATGCCTCCAAAGCACGCCCGCAGGCTTGCCTGTGACCTGGCGGTGCTTGAGGGCTGCCAGCTTGCGCGAGTAATTTGCCTCCAAGATGGGCTTCATGTCTGCACAGGGGAAGATGGCACGATAGATAGCGATAGAATCGGGGTTTGTGAGTTAGGGTTTAGGGTTGAAGGGTATAAACACCTAAATCCGACCTATATTATCCCACTTCTCACTATGCACCTGAGGGCCACCAGCCCTCGAGATTGTGAATTTGATGAAGACATGGCTAAAAAGCGTGGCTACAACTCCCCATTGCCCATGCTGTGAGGATCGGCTGGCCACGACACAAGCGCACAGGAGCCGCTCCTGCCCCACGCTGCGCCAACACCGGCCTCCCGGCTCACAGATCAGCGGCATCAGCATGTCGCCTGTCTCCGGGTCCTCTAGAAGCAGGTACCTGCACCGACACAGCAACAGCCATATGAAATTGCAGGGACAGGTCAGCTTGCTGGCGCATGCCAAGATCGTTTTACCCATGCAAAGATCCCCATGCAAACATTGTTTGGATCACCAGACATACGACTTTATGAAATTCCGAGTCATTCCTTCAGCTTGAGCACGCCACAGGCTAGCAGGAGCAGCAGCAGCTGGCACGCACTTTTCAACTGCGCCGGCGTGCAGCCACACCGGGTTGGCGGCAGGCAGCTTGATGTTTGGAGAGCCGCCAGCCGCCTCCTTGCCGCTGCCAGGTGCGGAGCGCTTGGACATCGCTGTTTGCGCTTGTAAGGCCTGGGCTCGCACCCACCCACAAAGCAATGGCACTGAGTTGCTGGGGTTGGGCCGCGTGTGGCCAGTGGCAGGGCCGCTGTGGGCGGGGACCCACCGCCGCTACAGTCTGACGAGCAGCCGGTAGGAAGCCCCCTTGCGCTCGTGGTGCCGCAGCCGGTAGGAAGCCCCCTTGCGCTACTTCTGACAGCCCTTGCCGTGGTGCACCGCCAGTCCGGCAGCTCGGAACACTCCCCGGGCAACAGGCACCGAAGACATGCCTTCTCTCGACGGCCCCGTCACCCGGTAGCCGCACGGGATGCTTTGCAGGCTTGATGCGGTGTTTGCTGCGGGGCGGGAGCGCAGGGAGTACTCCGCCGAGCGGGGCCTCGCAAGAGGGCAGGCTGCGGACCAGGTCAGGTCGCAGGCTACTTAACGCAATCCAAACGGGCAATTGAAGGGGCGAGCGCAGACTGCGCGGGGGTCGATGAATGTTCCCTCGATAAGTGCAGGGGCCAGGTTGTGCAGGTTGGCGGAAGGGGTCTAGTCTAGTCTAGTCGTTACAGCTTTTCACATCCCCTGAAAGGGGATTCAACTTCAGGACGAACCAAATCCTGAGAGGTTGACGAGGTTGGCGGAAGGGGTCACCTGAGGGCCATTGCTTGTGGAAGTTTGCTATCCTCCTATCCCAGACAATTCCCAGCAGATGACGTTGCACCCTGGTGTGCTGACATGATCCACATCAGTGCCAGCCACCGGACGCAACTCGCCACCTGCACAGATGCCACAGCAGCCCTGCAGGAGCTCCTGCTCGTCCCCCAACCTGCCGATCACTCTCTGCCAGTTGCACTGAACACTAAATCTGTCGTCGATTACACCAGTGCATTTGTGGTCATCATGAAAAGTCATCCAGGGGCTCGCCCTTCCTGAGTCTCTCTGCCCTTCTGTCCAGCCAGTCCTGGTGCGCTGGGCAGCTGCAGGGGCACGCAAGAGGCGTGCGGGACGAGAAATGGGGGATTGATACACGCAGTGCCATTGGCCTGCAATAAGAGTCCCCCTGCACTTGCAATTCACCGGTTTGCCATGCACGTCTGCCAAGCACACGGCAGCACTGCTACTCACACATCTTTGCGGGTCATATAAACAATTCGCTGGTCTTTATTGGCTTCAGTGCTCAGTAACTGCAGCATAGTCAAGGACAGAGGAGGCGGGCGAGGTATAAATCTCGTATATTTTTCTCGAAGTTACCATCTCCAGCACTCGGAGTGATGACAGCTCCCGCTCTCGCAGTGATCACAGCTGTGCTACTGCTTGCAGCTGCCGAGGCCAAGGCAGAGCAGCAGGGGAAGCAGCGCTCACCTGCCCATGCGCCACCTTGGTCAACACCTTGGCCAGGGTGGGGAAGTCCAGAGCGGTGTCCTGGTCACGAGAGTAGGCAACAGCGGCGCCTGCAACCACGAATGGCGGCCAGAGATCAGACAGGGGTGCGCCCAGGCGGTGTGGATTATTCCAACACCACCCGAACCATGCATTGGAGGGAGCAGGCACAGTGCTTCCCCAATCCCCACCTATGTTCTTCTCCTCGTACGTGCCCTTGAAAGTGTGGTCCTTGTCCGCAACCAGCCTGCAAGCAAGCACAAGCATACAACAGTACTGGGGTAGCTTGTAGGGGCCAAGGTCAAGCAAACCAGAATCTGCACCCAGGGGTCGTCCTCTGCTCCACACACCCCCAGCATGCGCGATTTTTTCCCTGCTCTACGAAGTGCGACACCTCGCACCTGAAGTATCCAGTGTTCACGGTTTGGTCGAATTCGAACCAGTCGCTGCAGAGCAAAAAGAAATAATGGCTCAGCATCATGAGGGCCGCACGGGAGGCCGAGGTCAGCACACACTGTTGAGTCTGCGTGCATTGCCCCTTGAAAGCATCGGCCTGGCAAGCCCCCGCCTGCGTGCCCCCTGTCTGTCTGTCTGACCCCGCTTGGCTGCATGTCTGTCACCCACACACCTGAAATACTGGTCTGCCCAGGAGCACCCCTCGCCCTGGAAGTTCCACGGAATGATCTCCACAAGAGCAGAGCCGTTGGGCATGAAGAAAGCGTACGTGTTGCCGCTGCCGTGCGTGTTGACCTGGCACAAGGCAGGCCAATGATGCAACATGGTGGGCAGCACCAGCAGGCAGGGGTGCACATGCTACAGCTGCCAGGTGCCACAGCCCCGCATGTTGAAAGCACGTGCTGCTACAGGAAGCTGCGCAAGAAGGGTGTGAGCATGCACCCTCAGCAGCTTGCACTCACCAGGGCATGCACGTTTTGCACTTGCGCCAGCAGCTTCACATGGTTTTCGGGAGTGCCGTCTGGCAGCAGCACGCAATCCACGGTCCTGCAGCCAGAAGCGCGACGCCCGGCGGGATTCCGGTGCTTGAGCAGAAGGCAGGTGACGCGCAGGACGCAGGGCTGTGGGCACAGGTGCGTCTCTGCCCTGCCCTTGCGCCAACCAGCCCACTGCGTCGATCCAGCCTGCTCTGATTCCCCCCGCTCCTCCTCCCCGCCTGCATGCCTGGCGGTCCCCCACTGTCGGGGGCCTGCGTGGCACTTGCTTGCGGAAATCAGACTGCAACTCCCCCAATGCAAGAAGCACACGTGTTACCGCTCCTCGTGAACAGGCTGCCCAGGGCAGGTGCCGGCCCGCCCAGCTGGTGTGGGTCCCAAGGGATGGCACGCAACCCAACAGCAGTGCAGTGCGCCTCTCACTTGAACCGAGTTTTCGCGGGAGGTGTCCACGTTTTGCACTCCTGCAGGCAGGAAGACAGGCAGGCATCAATGCACAGAATAAGGCAGGCAGCACTGAGGGTGGTGCAAGGTGATGCATCGGTTGTGCTGTGTCAACGGCCAGCAACAGGGTGGCAAAGCTGCATTGGATATTATCATCTTATTCAGTCATTTCAAGCAAGTGATCTGGGGCCTAAATTCTTCTCCTCCGGTCCCCATGCTGCTCACCTCAACCACTGCCGCCAGGTTCCGTATGATGCGCAGGCCGCCGCTGCGAGGCATGAAGCCCACACGGAACACAGTGCCATTCTCCTCAGCCGCCAGCCTCTCGTGCAGCATGAACTGCTCGGGTTCCTCCCGCCGGAAGTGCTCCACTGCCTGTCGAGCACACGTGATGAGCAGGCATCTCGCTTGGCACGGCAAACCCGCCATGCACGGCCATGCCAACAGCAACATGCATGCACCAAGTGGGACAACAGCAGCCGCACCCTGCCCTTCAGACGCTTTTTGCAGCTGCCCGCAAAGGGTGTATCATAAACCCATGCATCTCGCTTTGCACGTGCCGTGCCACCCCTCCATCACCCTCTTGTGCTGCCAGCTCACCCGCCTGCCCGCCATCTTGGGCATCAGCGCCCCCCAGTCGTGGTGTGGGGTGCCAGTGTACATCCCCACCATGTTGCACATGACTGCACGCTCAAAGCACCGCGTCTGACCGGTGTGCAGGTGCTCGCGCGACGACAACGCCGACAGGCTGGTGACCTGCAGGCACTCAAGTTGGGGTGGCACTTGCGCACTGCCTTACCAGCGGCGTGCCCACGTGCCGCTCTGACACCCCGCACAACACGAGCTAGCAATGTCCACTAACTTGCCTCAATCACCCCAACAAATCTCCTGTCTCGTGAGACCGTTCCTGGCTCCATATGGACATTAAATGTAACAAACTAACCAAGTAAACCACAGGGTTGCTACAAGCGGCCCACCTTGTGTCGGGTGTACGGGGCCAGCAGCGTTTGGTACATGGGCGGCAGGTCCAGCCCCAGTGAGACGGGCGCCAGCAGCACATTCCTGCAGGACACACACACAGGATGCAACGCAGTGACGTCCACACAGTGCCATGGCACGGTGCGGTGAAAGGTCAATTGCCATGCAGGCAATCACACGCAGTCGCTGTGCATGCAAAGGAGGGCGTGGGGGTGGTGGGCTTTGAGGCAAGGAGGTTGATGGGTGTCTGCTGGTGCGCCAATCATCCAGGATGCAACGCGGTGCACTGGTGGCAGGGACGGTTGCCCACCCACCGCAGCTGACCTGTCGAAGGCTCCATCTGCCATCATGGCATCCAGCGCCAGAACAGACCCAATGTACAGGTCGCTGAACACGGAGAAGTAAGTCAGCCACCACACGACTGGCACGGTGCAGTTGGAAAAGTCTGCAGGCAGGGCCAGGAGGGGTGGTTTGAGTGTGGCCGCTGGCACGTGGATTGCAGGTGCTGTCGGACACCCCCAGCATGGGGCGTGGGTTTCCGGTGGAGGTCGATGGAAGACCTGTGGACAGGCGTGCCTTTTTATTTATTTCTCCCTCCCAAGGTCCTTCCGACACGTGCCAGGAGGCAAGGTTGGGGAGCTGCATGCATGCACAGACAGATCGCCCCAATAGCCCTCCGTCCGCCTCATGCCATCCGCAGCAGCAGCAGGGCCAGGCAGGACGAGGGTGTGGCCATTCATAAACATAATGGCCGCCCTAGGGCTGGCTGGCGGCCGGCTGGGATGCCATTTAGCAGGCAGCAACGTGCCGGTAGCCCCCACCATTGGGCTGAGACACATCTGGAGGGTCATACGGCGTTGGGCCCCGGATGTCCACGTCCCAGCATTTGGGTGTGTGGTGGGGGGTGCCTGCACAAGATGGAGGGGACGCGCAGTTCACGCAGCGTTGGCGCAGTGTGCGCCTCAATGGGCAAAGCACACAGGCCCGCAGCAGCAGTGAGAGGTGCACGGCGTGACGGTCGGCGCTACTGCAGGCTGTCCGCCGCGCCACGGGCGGCACGATAGCGTACACAACGGCTGCAGCATCGCTCTATCCTGTGTCATCTAACTGCCAAACACCTCACACATACACCCACCCGTGCACCCACCCACCCAGCGGCTCCTCGTATCCGGGCAGCACATAGGCGGGCACAGCCTCCGTCTGAAAGAGGGGCCCATGCACAAAGCTGGGATCGTCGGGCGTCTTCTCGCCGCTGTGCAGCAGCATGTGGTCCTGCGGGGGGCCAGCACAGGAGGCGGGCACCCCACCAGTCGGCATTAAACATGCAGGCTGTGCAGTAATGGCCAGCCAGACGGGCATGCGCGTACCGCTTTTCATGTATTGTCCACGTCGAGGTACCCTCACCTGGTCAAAACAGGCCTTGTTGAACACCTTGCATCCCCACTGGTTCAGCTTTTCTTCGTCCAGCTGTGCCCGTTCGCAGTGCTCAAACTGGGGTGAGACCTTGGGCACAACGCGCTGCGAGGTGCTGCCCAGCAGCATGGTGGCGCTTCCGCCTGCCGACCACCACAGCGTGCTAGCGCCGAGCAGCAAGACGTTGAGCATCAGCGACAGCACCACCTACGCGGAAGGCAGGCAGTGCGATGCAAGTCATGGCGGCCACATGGCGCAAAACAGCTGTAGCGGCGGCAGGTGGTGCGAAGGGCGGCAGCGGAAGGCGGCAGGGACTCACCAGCGGCTGTCGGCGGCGCTGGCCCGCCAGGGCGAGCTTGCTCATGCCTGCGCCGGCCTCCTCTTTCAATCTAAAATCCGTGCAGCTGCACGAACAGGCCGACAGAGAGATAGACGGTGTTGAGCTCCAGCTTTATTAGCAGCTGCGCGACGGAGCGAACATTGCACGCTCCGCCGCGAGTACAGAATGCAAACCCGAGCCGACCAAGGGGGACTTCACGCTGCCAGGGGGTCGGGTGCTTCCCGCCACGGGTGACACCTGCCCCTGCATCTGAGGGGGTTGCGGACCACGTCGGACCTGCCAATCTTGCACCCGCGGACCGCCACCCGCGGACCGCCCAATTCAGGCTGTTATGCCTTCAGCAGGGCCTCCAGCCCCAAGGCCGTCTC
>JTEE01000113.1:237044-248421 GCA_002896455.3 Chlorella sp. ArM0029B | reverse complement strand
CCCAGCCCCTTGCCGCCTCCGCATCCCACAGACCGTCCCCGCCTCCTCCTCCCAGCCCATCCCCCCAATGACCTCCAGCCCTTCACCTCCACCGCTCCCTCCCAGCCCATCCCCGCTTCCTCCCCTTGACAMTTCAGRRATGCCCCCATCTTGCACCGCCCCTTCAACCTTATCGCTTGTTTTCACTCGATACTTGCTTCCTGGGGTGCTCAGTAACTTGTCCCATGGTTTCTCATCATTTAGTAAGGGATGTGGCACCTTCATCTTTGGCTGCAGCTCTTTAGGGCACTGTAACCTCTGATGTACAGCTGAAGTACAGCTGAAGCTGGGATCAGGGGTGGTTTAGGGGGGTTTCAGGATGGGTCTGAAAGACCTCTGAACCTGGGATCAGTGTACTTCAGGGGTACTTCAGTGGGGCGTTAGTACCCTTCAGGGGTGGGTTCAGGGGGGGTTCAGGGGGGTCCTGAACCACCTCTGATCGCCCGCCAGGGGTGGATCAGGGGTCCCTGAACCTACCCTGAAACCCCACTGAAACCCTACCCCTGAACCCCACTTCAGAGGTCAGTCGGTCCCCATAGTGGTGGTGTTCACTGCCTCCATCACCCCCACCAAGCTTGCACGGACAGCAGCAAAGCGGTCGTGGCGCAGCGGCCTGCTGTGATCCAGCAAGCCGCATACTGTGTTCAGCGCGCTGCGCAGCTCCTCTTGGTCCAGCTGCACCCTCTTGCCGTTCTTGGAGTTGACCGACCTAAAGCCGCCAAACCGCTCCACAACAACTGCCGGCAGCTGAGCAGTGCTGGGGTTGGTGCTGTTCATCTTGTCGTGCTGTGCTGTGATACTCCACAGGACGTCGGCGATGTTCTGCACCAGAAGCCCAGCGCCTGCAGCATGGAGCAAGGAAAAAGAAGTCAGACCTTGACTGTGCTAAGCCAAACAGTCATGGCATCTGGCCTCATGACTGTGCATGCAGCCCGCAAGCACCGTCACAGCCCTGCCACCCTGGTTCAACCCGCACGATTATCGCTATCTCATCACCCCATGCACCTTTGCTGTTTGCATCTACTCGCATGATGCCAGCCCCCTCATCCTTCATCCACGCCAGCACCTCGCGGTGCATCAGAGACGGGCCGCTGCCAGGTTTGGTGGTGAGCGGAGAGGGCAGGTGTGTGTAGTCCGGACTGCCCGCCGCCATCAGCTCTTCTAAGGCTGTGGGACCTGGGGTCAACGAGGGCTGGCTGCTGGCTGCCGCTGCCGCCGTGGGCACCACAAACTTGACAGCACCAAAGCCGCCGCCGCCGCCGCCGGTAAAACCCTATCAGGGCGCTGCCAGCGTCGACGGTGCTAGACACCTTCACCCACTGGTTGCTGTGGAGCTGTGTGCCAGCGCGCGCCAGGAAGCATTCCACATTGCACTGCCCGCAGGTGCAGCCGGGAGTGTAATCAGCTAGGCTATCTGCCCCAGCCGTGTAGATGCCGTGCAGCGCCGCGCTGGCAAACTTGTGCCCCGTGTGGCGGGCAAGCACGTCGATACACCGCTCGTAATCGCTTATCTGAAGGAACTCAGGCTGTTGAGCGGACTTGCTGCCGACCTGAACGTGAACTGTGGCCCACATGGCGAGGCATGTGCGAGATGGTGGTGCCCCTCGACCTAAAACTGTCCGTGTGTGTGTTTAGGACGCACGGTAACTATGTGGGGGGGGTACAGAGGGGGCTGGAGAGCCGGCTGCCACGCAAGCAGGCCTTACAAGTCGCTCCTGGGTTTTACTTACTTTTTTTAACTGACCAAACTGAAAGATCCAAGCGTAGCAGCCTAACAGGCGTCCGTCTAACAAGGAAAGGCATTTTCTCGCCGTCCCAGATGAGGCGGGACCGACTTACTTCTTGAGGAGCCATAGATCTTTGCTGGTGCTCCCGTCTTACCATTACCAATTGTATGCATGACGGAAGAGGCAGCTCGCGACCATTTTGGTGCAGCCAACTCCCATGTAGTTGTTCAACTGCCACTATTACCAGCGAAGCTGCGCTGCCCTATATTGTGTTCGCAGATGGACTACCACTACATCTTCAAATATTTCTTGAGGCTGGAGCTGGTCTTCCCTCCACCCCCAGAGCCTGCCCGAGCGGAACTTATTGTTGTGATGTGCAAGAGCATGCCCACTCGGAGGCCCCTCCTGCACTCTACTATACGGCCACAGCAACTGCAGGGGCTGCCGCCCTGCATGCCCGGTTGCCTTCCCGGCATTGGCAGCCCATTGTGGAGTGTGGAGCGACTTTTCCCACGAACTAACAAGCCCTTTAATAGCCGGTTGCATGCCGCTGGGCATTGCTCCATACCTCCAAAGGTGCGCCGCCCCCCGTGGCCGCCGCAACTGCAGGGGCTGCCGCCCTGCATGCCAGACTGCCTTCCCGGCCTTTGCAGTGCAGTGTAGAGTATGTGGCAACCTTTCCCACGGACTAACCAGCCATTTCCTAGCCGGTTGCGTGCCGCTGGGCGCTGCTCCATACCTCCAAATGTACGCCGAACCCGCGTGGCCGCCGCAACTGCAGGGGCTGCCGCGCTGCACGCCCGGTTGCCTTCCCGGCCTGTGCAGCCCAGTGTAGAGTATGAAGCAACCTTTCCCAAGGACTAACCAGCCATTTCCTAGCCGGTTGCATGCCGCTGGGCATTGCTCCATACCTCCAAAGGTGTGCCGACCCCTACGGCCGCTGCAACTGCAGGTAAAGGTAAAGGCAAAGGTAAAGCGTGGGGCTCATTTGCCCTTGACGTCCCCCTGCGGACCAGTATATGATCCTACCGGGCCACGCAAGCGCTTGAACAGACGAGACCCTGATTTTAGCGGTAGTGTTCGATTAGCGAGAGTGTATGTGAGCGGTAGAGTACTTTGTACGTTGAGCCTGTTAGCTCTGCCCCAAGAATTTTCGTAAGTCGATACTGAGGATCGAACTTGCAAGGGCTAGCGACCTGCATGCCAGACCGCCTGCTCGGCCTGTGCAGCCCGGTGTAGAGTGTGGAGCGACCTTTCCCACGGACTAACAAGCCCTTTAATAGCCGGTTGCATGCCGCTGGGCACAGCTCCATACCTCCAAAGGTGCGCCGACCCCGTGGCCGCCGCAACTGCAGGGGCTGCTGCCCTGCATGCCAGACCGCCTTCCCGGCCTGTGCAGTGCAGTGTAGAGTATGTGGCAACATTTCCCAAGGACTAACCAGCCGTTTCCTAGCCGGTTGCATGCCAGTGGGCATTGCTCCATACCTCCAAACGTGTGCCGACCCCTACGGCCGCTGCAACTACAGGGGCTGCCGCCCTGCATGCCAGACCGCCTTCCCGGCCTGTGCAGTGCAGTGTAGAGTATGTGGCAACCTTTCCCACGGACTAACTAGCCATTTCCTAGCCGGTTGCATGCCGCTAGGCATTGCTCCATACCTCCAAAGGTGCGCCGACCCCCGTGGCCGCCGCAACTGCAGGGGCTGCCGCCCTGCATGCCAGACCGCCTTCTCGGCCTGTGCAGCCCAATGTAGAGTATGGAGCAACCTTTCCCACGAACTAACAAGCCATTTCCTCCGTTTGCGTGCCGCTGGGCGCTGCTCCATACCTCCAAAGGTGGATCGACCCGCGTGGCCGCCGCATCTGCAGGGGCTGCCGCCCTGCACGCCCAGTTGCCTTGCCGGCCTGTGCAGCCCAGTGTCGAGTATGGAGCGACCTTTCGGAAGGACCCAAAAGATGTTTTATATCCAGATGCATGACGCTTCACACTGTTCCTTACCTCCAAATGTGCGGCGTCCCGCGTGGCCGCCGCAACTGCAGGGGGCTGCCGCCCTGCATGCCAGACCGCCTTCTCGGCCAGTGCAGCCCAGTGTGCAGTATGCAGCAACCTGTCCCAAGGAGTTAGCCGGTTGCATGCCGCTGGGCACTGCTCCATACCTCCAAAGGGGTGTCGACCCGCGTAGCCGCCGCAACTGCAGGGGCTGCCGCCCCGCATGCCCGGCCGAATTCCTGGCCAGCCCAGTGTAGAGTATGGAGCGACCTTTCTGAATGACCCAGAAGCCATTCCCTAGCCGGTTGCATGCCGCTTCACATTGCTCCATACCTCCAAGGTATTCGTGCGCCGCCCCCTGCGGCCGCCGCAACTGCAGGGGCAGCCGGCCCACATGCTAGACCGCCGTGTAGGCTTGCGCAGCCCAGTGTAGAGTACGGAGCAACCTTCCTGAAGGAACCAGAAGCCACTTCCCGTCCGTGTACATGCAGCTGGGCACTGCTCCATACCTCCAAAGGTGCGCCAAGGCCCGCCGCGACTGCCGCCACCGTCGGGCGTCGCCAGGCCACCCGCAGGGCAAGAGGAAAGCAGCGGTTTTTTTAGTCGTACCCAGCACACAATCACCTTAGCAGCCTATCCTTCTGATGTAAAGCGATGAGCAGCTCTTCCCGCGTGTTGTTTGCCATCCGCGTTTACAACTCACCAGCTCGCGCAACCCGTTATTCCCGCCTCCGCTCCTGCCCTCAGCATCGTGGCACGCCTGCAACAAGCGCTTTCGCCACTCCATCCAGGCGGACGCTGCTCGTGTCCCTTTCCTCGGTCGCTGCCCCTCTCCTCGCCTCTCGACACGCCTTCAGCGGGCTAGGTGAGCAGTGGTACGCGCAGCTGGTGCAATCAAGACGCCGCCCGGCGCAACGAGGCGTGCAGCAGTACCTGAGTATCAACCTGGCTGCCCCGCCCGACTGCCGCCCGCTTGCTCTGCAGCACTCGCCAGCCCCGCGCCACAGCGCACATTTACTGCCGCTGCCAGCGGCGCCCAGGTATTTGCAGCCATGCACAACCAGGATTGGCTGGTGGACCACTTGAAGCGAGATGGGGTGGTGAAGCACCGCGAGGGTAAGCACAAGAGGCACGGGTGCTGCCGCAGATGACACTCTGCCGGCCCGCCCCGCCAATCACCCCTGCCGTCGTCACATCGTGCATGCACAGCTTACTCAGCCACCCGTTTACGCTCGCCGCCAATGAAACCCTCCACGTACTGTCGAACCCCGGTATTCGTGCCAACAATTTGCAGTGCTCCCGCCCCCGTGTGCCCCTTCCCTGCCCTCTGCAGTGGAGCAGGTGCTGCGGCAGGTGGACCGAGGCAACTATGTGGACCGAGGCATCCCGCATGCATACATCTACCAGGTGTGCCCGGGGGACTCACAGCTCGCGCTCTGGACATGCAAGTGGATGAGGCAGGGTGTCAGTGCGCGCCAAACAGGAAGGCAGAGAGCTGAGCGAGCCGGCGCTCGTGACATTGTGCGGCAGCGCCGGCGTGTGACAGGCTGTGGCAGCAGTTTCGTTGCACCAGTCAGGCAGAAGCTGGCTGACAAGAACATGAAATGCCACCCCCCGTGCTTCCCTGGCAGGACTCGCCCCTGCCCATTGGCTACCACGAGACCATCTCGGCGCCGCACATGGTGAGGGCCAGGGAGGTTCGTGCTCGAGTCGTAGCACGGCATGCGCCAAGGGGAGACATATGCTGCCTGCTTCTCTACCGTAAACTTTGACACCTTGAGATGAGATGCAAGGTCCTGAGCTGCCGCCGAGGAAGAGCCTGCGCTTGTTCTGAGCGGCGCTCGCTGTGTGGAGCTAAAGAGCTGGTGTCATCCCTGTGAAGAGTGTGCTGGTGCCTCAGGCACTCTCAAGCCCCTCATGCACAGTCACCTCCCACGCACCATGCAGCATGCCACTTGCCTGGAGCTGCTGCGCGAGCACCTGCGCCCGGGGGCGCGCGTCCTGGATGTGGGCTCAGGTGCCTGGGTAAAGGGCGCAAGCGGATGTGAAAGAATGCAGATGACAGTTGTGCTGCGAGTTCAAACTTGCATGTGTTGGGCCCAGGCTGCAAATGTTCAAGCCCCGATGGCGGCACATCCACGAATGCCTTGCTGCCTGCCTGTGCCTCTGCAATACGCTGTCTGCCAGCTAGGCGGAAGCCTTTCAAAAGAGCCGCATCTTCACGCTGTGCCCTCGCAGGATCTGGGTACCTGTCGGCTGCCATGGGCCTGATGGTGGGAGGCACAGGCAAGCCTGACATGGGGGTTAAGTGGGGGGCTGGGGCGCGCGGGGCAGTGACCAAGCGGGCCGTGCTGGAGGCGCTGGCTCAGCCACGCCAGGTCAGCGACCAACTGGTGCATGCCTACATGGCACGCAGGTACGGCAGGGTGGGGCAGGGCGGGGTGCAGCGGGGGCACCTGCCTCAGGGCGGGGGCAGGGGGCGGTGGAGAAGGGGGCGGCAGCAGGGGGTGGCAGCGTGGGTGGTGGCAGGCACGGTGGCCCGTGAGCATGTGTGCGGTGCGCCTGAGGACGCCATGCTGCTGCAAGCGCAGGGGCCGCTGTGCTGTGACCTGGGCTTTCCTGCTGGCCGCCAGTGTGGAAAGCATGGGCGTGCGGGGCTCAACGGGGCGGCATGCACGCCGACTGTCGGAGGCAGCGGCAGCAGCGATTTGAAGACTTGAGGTGTGATGGGGCAGCCTGCTGGGGCCGGTGCTACAAGTTGGCGGCAGGCGTGGCATGTCCTCTTCCCTCACCTCCCAGCCTTTCTTCACCGCGCCCCTGGCCGACCCTGCCCGCAGGCAAGGTGATCGGCATCGAGAAGCACCCGGAGCTGGCGGAACAGGTGGGCAGCGTGGCCAGCCGGACAGAGCATGGTTGGCTGTGCGTGGCAGCTGCCCTGTGGCTCGCCTTCCATTGCTGCGCTGCCGCGCTGGCGGTTGCCGCTGCCAAGCGCAAAGCCACTGTGGCCTTGGGCGCCCACTGACACAGGCACACGCATTCTCAGATACGTGCATCTGCATTGAAGCCGTGCTGGCCGTGGCCACACGTCTTGCCCCTGCTTGCACTGCAGTCCATAGCCAACGTGCGGCGCGACCACCCGGAGCTGCTGGACAGGGGGGTGGTGCAGGTGCGGTGCCGGACAGGCCTGCAGGGTGGGGCGTTTGCTGAGAGGCAGGGCAGGGAAAAGGGAGATGAGCTGGCCCTCCACATGGCAACCTGCTGTTTTGTTGCCGCCCCAGCCCCATCAAATGTCGCCGTATAGACGCTGCACCTGCCCAGTATCTAACCATTCATTCATTCATTCATTTACAGCGCCGCAGCAACACAAAAGTGTGCCGCAGATGCGTCATCCCAGCATTATGGAAAAGCAAAAACATTTAACGGTGTTTTTATTATAGGGAGAGAGAGGCACAGAGGGGGGGTGAATTGAGAAAGAGAAAGGGTGTGTGCGGGCGCTACTAGGGCTAGCTTTGCAGGCTGCGGGGGTTGATGTTTTCGCCCTTGGTGGCCCTGTGCCATGCGGGGCAGTCCTGAGCCACGCGCTGCCAGCAGTTCTCCATCCGCATGCTGGCCACATCGTGCCTGGCAATATCCTCCCGCCACCGCAGCGGGGGCTTGCCAGGCGGCCGCTTGCCCGGCAGCTGTGCCCACAGCAGCTGTTTTGGCAGCCGGTCATCTGCCGTGCGGTAGCAGTGGCCCAGCCACCGTGTGCGCATCTGGCGCAGCTGGCTGTGCATTGGCTGTGCACCGCAGCGCTGCAGCACCTCTTCATTGTACAGGCAGTCGCGCCGGCTGATGCCAATCATGCTGCGCAGGCAGCGCATGTGGAAAGTGTGCACCCGGGCCTCCTGCTTCTGGCTGGGTGCCCAGGCATGGCTGCCGTACTTCAGGGTGCTGCCTACGCTGTGCTCGAAGATGGTCATCTTCGTGGCCAGCGGCACGCACCGCAGCTTCCAGAGGCTGGACTGCAGGCTGAATGCATACGCTGCCTTGCTGATACGTGCGTTGATGTCGGCATCAATGCTGCCGCTCTCTATCCATCCAGTATCTGACCAGCCCTCCTTTCCTTACTCGCCCTGGGCGCATCCCTGCAGCTGCGTGCGGGCAACGTGCTGGGGAATGTTCTGGAGCATGAGGAGGCGTTTGATGCGATCCACGTCGGCGCCGGTGAGGGGGCGGGACTGCAGGGTGGGGCAGCCTCCCTGGACAGGTGATCCCTCGCGACCTCGGGGCAGGGTGAGCGAGGGTGTGGGCGAGGGTGTGGGCGATGGTGTACACATGTGAGCGAGGGGGCAGCTGGGGGTGTGCGTGGCTGCAGACGTGTGTTGGGGAGAGGAGGGCTGGCTAGCGGCAGTGGCGCCTTGCTGCTGGGTGCCGCACACAAGCTGGGCAGGTGCGCAGCCAGCTGTGCCTGGCTGCCATACAAATTCAACGCAATGCCCTTCCTCTGCCTCCCCCTGCCTGCAGCCGCGTCCTCCCTACCTGATGTACTGGTGCAGAAGCTGAAGCCGGGAGGGCGCATGGTGATCCCAGTGGGGCCGCAATGGGAGTACCAGGTACGGGCCGGGGAGAAGGGGATGGGCAACACAGGGCAGGGGGCAGGGCTTGGCCATATCATTGGGTTGCAGTGGCTTGCCTGTGTGCACGCGCTCCTGCACTGCCCGAGTTGTGCCCCTGCTGCAGTCGGTAGGCGACCGTGCCCTCCAGGTTGTGCCTCTGCCCACTACGCTCCGGTTCACCTGCGCCCCTTCCAGCTACCACTGCCCTCGTGCCCACCTGCCCTGCAGGTCATGCAGTGCATTGACAAGGACGAGCATGGCAAGGTGCACAAGCACAACCTCATGTAAGTGGGGCGGAGCAGCGGAGGGCATCAGGGGATGCTTGGGGATGGCGGGCAGGGCAGAGCTCTCACACATGGGTGCACTGGAGCCAGCCACCGCCCCCGACTTGCGGCCACAGACACAACAGTGGTGATGCCCAAATCACGATCGCCTCCCTCCTGTTTGTGTGTGCAGGCATGTGCGGTACGTGCCCCTGACCACTCCGGGGGACACCGACTGGGAGCAGTGAGTGCCAGCGGGCGCACCATAGCCTGGACGCCATCCAAGTTTGAAGAAAGAAGTGTTGAGGGAAGCCTCCATCTTTCACCCCAATGTTGGCAAAGCCGCTGGCAGCGCTCCTAGCGTGCCTGTAACATGTCTTATCACACCACAGCGCCAGGCAGGGCAAGACTGCCTGAGCTCAGGGCTTGTATATAGCTGTTTTCATCACGCCCGCTGCACGTGGCTCCCCGTTAAAAGGGTAGGGTAAAACCTAAACCCAAAACCCAAAACCCCTGCACTACACGACCTGTCCTTTCTTGCCGTGTACATCTCCCGGCAGTGCCACACCTGCTTTCATTTCAACCCTTGCCTCTGCTCCGTTCATATGTGTTGTAGTCATAAGCTGCTTACAAGACAGGTCTATGCAGTGCTACAGCAGACTGCATGATGCACAGTACAAGTTCATAATGATTGTAACTGGTTGAGCAGCAAGCAAGCGTGCTAGGGTCACACGTCAAGGTTAGCTGGCTACTCCCGCTGCCCCACCGCCTCCATCACGGCGCTGAAGTCGGAGTCGCTGTACCCAGCCGCCCGTGCCTGCAGCAGGCGTGGTGGCAAGCCAGCCAGCAACCGGTAAGCAGGCAGAGCAAACGAGCAAACTGAGTGCAGTATCGGGCATGGGCGGCAAGCCTCAAGCAGCAGCACTGGCGGCACACCAGCACCACCCAGCTGCCTAGAGTGACCTGCCTGCTCTGCCCTCTGCTTCCCACTTGTGCCTCACCTTCTTGTACAGCTCGTTTGCTGCAGCCGCCAGGGGTAGCTGCTGGGCTTTGGCGTCACCCAATGCTAGCGCCAGCCTGCATCAGTCACACAAACCACAAAAAAACGTGTGTCAGCCGCCTGGCACACACAGGATGCTGGCAGCAGCAGCAGCAGCAGAGGCGCAGAGCGGCACGCTTCACTCTATGCCCAGCCCCACCTGAGGTCCTTCTGCTGGTGCTTCAGTGGGAAAGCGGGCGCATACTTGCCCTCACTCATGGTGGGGCCCTGCAGCGGCAGCAGGCCGAGAGGCAAGTAGCAGACATGCATGAGTAACTTTGGCAGGGGTGCTGGCTGCCTATATGTGTAGGCCAGCGCAGCATTCAAACAAAGGCAGGCTGCAAGCTGCATGTCACTGCACGTGGGGGCAGCAGGCCCCAGCCTGGGACGCCACCTCGCCGGCCCAACTTCCGCATGCCATGCTTACCTTGAGCGCAAACATGGGGCAGGCAATGGCCCCCAGCTTGACCACCTCAATCAGGTCCTCCTGCTTCAGCCCGCACTGCTTGGCCAGCGCCAGGCCTGCAGGGCAAACGGTGGAGGCACAGAGTGTGGGACGCATGCCAAAAAGGTGCTAGCGTGCATAAGAACACAGCAGCGCAGCCAGCTGTGCCGTGCCCTGTCGCCCCTGCATGGCGCATACACCCCACGGCTCCACCCTCGCTTACCCTCGGCGTATGAGGCCATCATACTGCCCATCACCATGTTAACCACCAGCTTCATGTTGGCTCCCGAACCCACATCGCCTGCACAGCAGGCCAGTGAGCGGCAGGGCAAGCGGCCCGGTGACGGAAGGAAACAAAGACAGGCAGGCGGACAGAAGCAGGTGGTAGCAGGCAGAGGAAAGCATGGTGTGGCAGACGGGCGTGCAAAGCACGCCACAGGCCGGAGGAGAAGCGGATGCTGTCATGAAACGTGTTGACCGACTGCCATGCACATGCATGGTGCCCGCTCTTCAGCCCTGAGCAATGCTGTCAACACTGATCTGCCACCAGTCGCTCAAGCCCATCCATCGAGCCCCCCCCACACTCCTCCAACCAGCCCCACACCCTGCCCTGCACCCACCCAGGAAGAAGGAGGCCTTGCCCATCACATCCAGCAGGGGAGCAGCCGCATCAAACAGCTGCTGGTCGCCTGAAGGAGGGGGGAGAGTCACAGGGAGGGGGTGGGTCAACAGTTCCATGGTTGAAACCTCAAACAAGCAGCTGCACACAGCGGCAGCTGCACATTACTGCACAGAGCACCGTTCCAGGTCCTCTGCAGTGTGTGCCAGCTGCTGCGCCCACCCTGTCAAAACAATGCTGCTAAACTACCCCCCCACTCATCCCCCTGTCTCAGTCGCAGCGTGCCCGCCCACCTCCCGCCTTCCCCTGCAGCACAGCACACCTGACGTCAGGAAGACGAGATGCCCCTGCTCTGCGGGCCCCTTGCTGCCGCTGACGGGCGCCTCCAGGAAGGCCCCGCCCGCGCCGCGCACCGCCGCCGCCACCGTTGCTGCCGTCTCCGCATCCACCGTGCTCACATCCACATAACCCTTGCCAGGCGCCATGGCAGAGGCAGCACCGTTGGGGCCTGCAGGCGGGGAAGCCGCGCAGGGCGTGCTGTCAGCAAAGCAGGCAACCACCCGGCAGGCAGGCAGGCAGCTTGGTGGCCACCCGGCAGGCGGGCCGTGGGCACCCATGCTGGGCGTGTGCCACAAGTTCTGCCATGCCATCTTGCTCCCC
>JTEE01000113.1:208412-236995 GCA_002896455.3 Chlorella sp. ArM0029B | reverse complement strand
CATGCCGGCACCTAATCCCCCCAGCAGCTGCCCGTGCTGCCCACCTGTGGCCACCTGCAGGCACGCCTCTGGGTCGGACAGCATGGCCAGCGTGATGTCGCAGGCAGACACCACATCGGCGGGGGTGGCGGCCACCTGGGGGAGGGCACAGAGGCAGGCGGCGAGGGGAAAGGGGGGGGAGGCAGAGGTAAGAGGGCAGCACGCAGTGAGCAGGAAGTGCGCTGCGGGCGACAGGATCATATCCGTCCGCGGCGGGGCTGTCGAACTAGCGACATGCAGACGTGCAGCAGGTGGCCCAGGGTGCCCCACAGTTGCCCAGAGGGTGGGTGTGGGACATGTGTGCCCCACCCCTGCGGCAGTGCAGAGGGTCGACAGGCAGGCGGCTGTTGCTCTTAGCCCTGCTTGCCCTCCCTCACCTTGGCTCCGGCCTCCTTCAGGCCATCGCACTTGGCGGGCGAGCGGTTCCACACGGTGACGTCATACCCAGCCTTGAGCAAGTTGAGGGCCTGCGGGAAAGGAACATGACGGGTCGCAGGCGCATGTGAGCAGCGGAAGGAAGAAGGTGGGGGAGGTGGGGCGAAGCTGTTTGAGAGCTGCCAAGAAGCTGACCGGGCAGCCCGGCTAGCGGCCACGCTGGTCTGGCTCCCAAGTCAAACCAAAACCCCACAGCATCGACCTTCCTGGTTTCTCTCACCATGGCGTGTCCCATGATGCCGATACCCTGCCAATGTGGGATGCATGTGAGGGAGAGCGGTGGAAGGGTTGGGGCGAGAGCAATGCGAGTGTAGGAGCGGTGGAAGAAACGGGCGATGCGGGGGGGATGCGAGCATAGGAGAAGAGCGTTGCAGTAGTCCATACAGCGCCATAAGTTCGGTGCCATCACAGAAAGCTGCCCACGCTCACCAGGAAGCCAACTTTCATGGTGCCAGGGGCGGCAGTGGGCACCGCGGCAAGGGCGGAGGCGCGGCATACGCTGCTGCTGCGGCTGCGCTGCTGGGTGGGTGAGCATGGGGCCGCAGTCTGTGAAGTTGATGCCAGGCCCCGCTGGGGGATGGGGGAGTGCCGCTGCAGGGCAGGGGCCGCAGTGCAAGGCCGGCGCAGGGTGGTCGGGCGCGCGCCCGCGAGGGCAGGCTGAGAGGCGTGAGCTGCCTGCATCGTGTGTTGGTCGGCCATTGAAACAGCCTGCTTCACACGACCACCGCTGAGAGAAGAGCTCGCACCGGTCGACTGCCACATGGGCAGTGAAAGTGTTGCCGGATGGACGTCCCGGCGGAGCTCCCACGATTGGCATCGCGCACTGAGCATTTCTCGCAGCTCAAGGAGCAGCACCGGCCGTGTGTAGTGAAGGGGGAAAATGCAGGCCGTGAAGGTCTCCCAGCACAGCCGCAATGGCGGCCTGCTGCGGCCTCGTGTCGCCTCGGGCAAGCTGCCTCGTGCATTCTGTAGGCTTGCACGCCGCAGTCTGCGCCCTGTCGCCACTTCGGCCGGTGCCACGCCCCCAAGCAGGCGGCAGCTGCTGCAGTCCACCCTGCAACTGCTGGCAGCCGCGGGTGTGACTGCGATGTCGGGAGAGCAGGTGGGGCTGAATGGACGGGCAAATATTTTGCCACCGCCGCCGCTGCCTGCTGCTTGCCGGTGGTCGCCTGCCTCACACTTTTGTTAATCTCATGCCCGCTCCAACTTCTGCATTCAATTGCTTTTTTATTTACGGTTTCCACGTGCAGGCCGCTGCTGCGGCCGGTGCAGCCGTCGAGACCGCCGAGGCCGCGGCTGCTGCCGGCGACGTGTCCGTGCTGCCGCTGCTGGGCGGCGCCGCCCTGGGTGCCGCCATGACAGCCGCCGCTGGGCTGGCAGCCAAGGGGACCGAAGCTGCCGAGCGGGCGGAGGAGCTGGCGGCTGCAGAGGCAAAGCGGGTGGCAGAGGCGGCAGAGGCTCAGCGCCGCCTGGAGGCTGTGGGGGCTGAGGTGGCAGCTCTGCAGGCAAAGCAGCGCGAGGTCGAGGGCCAGATGGGCCGCCAGGCGCAGGTGGGGGGGGTTAGGGAGGGCAGCCGAGGCACACAGGACGATGCATTCTTGCTGCTCCTTGCCTTTGCTGTGCTGCACATCTTCTCCAGCTTGCGGGATGCCCTTTGACCAGCCGACCCTGCTCCCTGTCACGCTGCCCGATCTGCAACAGGAGCCTGCCACCTCTTGTACCCTCATTGCCCTGCTCTCCCCTTCAATTCAGCTCGCCCTCCCCTTCCCTGACACCCTGCCTGCCCACCTGGCACGGCACTGTTGCAGGAGGTGAGTGAGGCGCAGCGCCAGCTGGCGGAGCGTGAGGCAGCGGTGGCGCAGATGCAGCGGGCCAAGTCTGCTGCCGAGGCGGCGGCTGCCGAGGCGCAGGCGGCGCTGGCGGCAGCTGAGGAGCGTGCCGTGGCCGCTGAGGCTGCTGAGGCCGCCCAGAAGGCCGACATTGCAGACTACAAGAAGCAGCTGATGGAGGTGGGTGAGAGGGAGGGGAGTCGAGCGGGATGCTGGGCAGGCGCTGGCTGGCAGACCGCAGGCGGCAGACTCCAGGCTAGACAGACGGTATCAAGGGGCACAACTGGCTAAACAGATTTTATCAAGGGGATTTCAGCTGCATCAAGCGTGACGAGCCAGCAATCCAGAAACCAGAATCGGCCAGGCATCCCGTTTCTGAACCGCCGGCTAACCCTGTCCCGCTCATCCATTCTGCCCACCCTGCCGCGCTGCACAGGCCTGGGCTGCTGCCGACCAGGCCACGCTCGACCTGAGGCACGGTCGCATGGAGCGGGAGGAACTCAAGTTCAAGGTGGGCCAGTCGATTGTCAGGTCCTACGAGTGTTGCCATGTGGGGCCCACGGCTGGGGGCTGCACGGCTGATGTAGACTGCACGCTTGTAGAGGGGGAAGAGCACTGTAACCCAGGGTGGGAAGGGGTGGGGGGAGCCAGACCGGCTGTGGTTGCGGTAGGCGTGTGTGCTTTGGCATGCTTGGCGAGCCTCCTTCAAGGACGGGCAGGCAGAAGGAGGGTACTGGAAGGAGGCGTGCCACCCCATGTTGCAGCTGCATGCGCGCAGGAGGCGCCCGGCATGACTCCCCGAAAACCAGACATAACCGTCTGCCTAGATGCCTTCCTGGGCAACCAGACATAACCGTCTGCCTACCTGCTTGCCTGCAGGTCATTGCCGCTGAGCGCGCTGCTGAGGTGGCCACCCAGCTGGCTGAGCAGGCGGATGCAGCTGCTGTTGGGGCCGCTGCCCAGGCAGCTGCCCTGGCAGAGGCGGCAGCTGCCCGGCAGGCGGCGCTTCAGGAGCAGCTGGATCAGGCAGCGGTGGAGGGCACGCAGGCTGAGAAGCGCCTGGCGGCAGCTGAGCGCAAGGTGAGGGGCGGCACTGGGTGGCAGCAGGCGGCTCTGCGCTGGGATGCTGCCACTCGGCAGGTGCTGCTGCGTGTTGGGAAGGGAGCCAGCGGTTTATGGGCTGCCTGGCCGCATAACCTCTGGGACGCCTCACTGCCAGTGCCGGAGGTGGATATGCTTTTGTATGCATTCCACACCTTGAAGCTTGCCACCTCCTGCTGTTGATGGATACCTCTGCAGGCTGCTGAGGTGGGGGCGCAGCTGGCGGCGGCCTCCTCTGAGCGCGACGGCCTGCAGCAGCGCTCCGCTGACCTGGAGGCGCAGGTGTGGGTGGGTGTGGCGAACGGGGGATGTCGGGGGCCAGCATTCGCCTGGGTTGAAAGCGCTGTTGAGGGGTGTTAAAAGCGCTGTTCAGCCAGGTGTGGCACTGTGCCTGGCATTGCCCCTGCTTGTGCTGCCGGCTGGGAGGTCCTCCCGAATATCAGTGTGCAGCGCTGCCACCCTCCTGCAAGTCTTGTCCAGCCCCCGCCAGGTACTCAAGTCCCACCCCGCAACACTCCCTCCCCTTCCCTCAACCCACGTTTCTGTGGCCCCCTCCTCGCCTCCCGCAGCTGGGCGCCGCCCGCAGCGAGGCAAAGGCGGAGCGGGTGCAGCTGGCTCAGACGCTGGAGGCGGCACGGCTGCAGGTGGGTCGTGGGTCGCAGCGCTTTCAGAGCGACTGTGGAGCGGTGCGGGGCGGGGGATGGGATGCCACCCCTGCTGCTGTGATTGTGCCTTTGAACAGGACCACCGCTGTATGCATTGCCCTGAAACCACCCAACCCAGTCCTGTGTCAACGTCACTTATTCCTGAGTCACTGCATCACTGCATCACACCGCACTGCTGCAGGCTGCTGAGGCGCGGGAGCAGCTGGCAGCGGCCGCCGCGGAGAGGGACGCCCTGCAGCAGCGCTCCGCTGACCTGGAGGCGCAGGTACGCATTGCACAGGAACAAGCCAACGAAACGTTTGGTCTGGTCTGGGCAATGCCTGCTGGACGCTGCCTGCACTGCTGCCAGGATGTCCTCCTGAAATGGCCCCTGCCTGATCCCTTGACCTCTCCCGCAGCTGAGCGCCGCTCTTGGCGAGGCGGAGGCGGAGCGTGCGCAGGCGGCCTCCCTGGCCCAGGCGCTGCAGGTGGCTCAGGCGCAGCTGGAGGAGAGCGAGAAGGACGCCAGCGCTGCCAAGGGGCTGGTGACTGCCGAGCGTGAGCGGGCGGCGACGCTGGAGAAGGCGCGGTCAGCGGCCGTGGAGGTGAGGCGTGGCGGGGCACGGAGGGGGCGGGGTGGGGTGGCGTGGCTGGGCCTGTGGGCTGGCTGGGCCTCGGGGCACAAAGTGCTGGCAGGCAACCAACAGTGGTAGGCGTAGGACCGGGTTTGTGGGTCTGGAGTCGACAAACTCAAACCGACGACGGTGGCATAACACAGCACACCACAGCTGACGGCAGGGCAGGGGCACTTGCAAGCGAGCAGAGCTTCCTTAATGCGCCCCTCCCCTGCTCCGTCCCGCCTCCTCTGCCCCACCTCACGCCCATCACCCCTGATGTGCCACGCCCTGCAGGACGCCCGCAAGCTGCTTGCTGCCCAGCGGGAGCTCCAGTTTTCTCTGGAGGAGGTGCAGGAGGAGGTGGCAGCCGCCAAGGCGTCGGCGCACGAGGAGCAGGTGGGCGCTTTTGTCTTGATAGTTGTATTGGAGGAGTGGCCCCTCCCTGCCTGCCCAAGGCCTTGCGGTGCGCAGCAAGGTGCCTGGCAGCCCTGCCCCCTGCACGCCCTGCCTGCCCGGACAGCTCACCTCCCCACCTACCTGCCCCGCCCGCCCTGCAGCTCGGGCGCATGGCTGCCGAGAAGCAGGTTGAGTCACTGAGCCAGCAGAGGGAGCACCTGAGCGGCGAGCTGAGCGCAGCACAGGTGGGCAGGGCGGTGCATGGGGCGAATCATCTCCAACTCTGTGGCTTGCACGCCAGCCTGCCTGCCCTGCTTCCTGGCAAGCTTGCCCTGCCTGTGCATCCCTCGAGCTGCCTCTCCCCCAGTGCCTTTCACCGCGGTCTTCCTCCTGTGCCCTGATGTGTGCTGTCTTTGCTTTTCTGCCCCCAGGCTGAGGTGGAGCGGCTGGAGGGTGTGGTTGCTGACAAGGCGGTGAAGAGGCAGCAGCTGGAGGAGGACCTGATGGTGAGGCGGGGGCGGGGCTGGTTGTGTGGGTGGGGCAGGGTTGGCTGGCTGGGGGGTGAGACGGCTTGAAAGTGCTGAGCAAGGCTGCTGGTGTGCGATGTGCAGCAGGCCGCTGGTGAGGGGTTGCAAGGAGGACTAGGGAAATTTGGAGGGGAGGTGTGGCAAGGGGGAAGTAAGGGTGCAGGCCTGACCAGGAGAGGCCAGGAGAACGGAAAGGCCCGGGCTGCATCTGGTCACTCTCCCTCACTGAACCTGCTCTCTCCAGCCCTCAACACCCTCCACTCGCACACAACCACCCCAGCCCGCCCCTGCACCTGTGCTTTCATTCCCTGCCTCCTCACCAACCCAACCCGCCACGCCACGTCTCCCTTATCCTCCCGACTTCTGAGGCCCCCACTCCCCACGCCCACCCAACCCCACCCAACCCACCCGAACGCCTCCCTGCCGTGCGCAGCTGGCCAGCAAGGACGCCAAGGAGTCCACCCACCGGGAGATGGAGGCGCTGCAGCTGCTGGAGAAGGCCACAGAGGTGCGGGGGAGGGAAGGGAAGGGGCAGGGCTGGTGCAAGGGAAGAGTGGGATGGGTGGCACCAGGGCTGGCTGGACGGGGCGGGGCGGGTCAGGAGGGTGGTTGGTGGGGCGGGAGGGCGCTGTGTGGCCGGCACCTGCATGCCGGCAGGTTGCGGGCTAGCTGGGCAGGGCTGCGCTGGGCTGGGCTGGGCAAGGGGACTCTTGGTGGGGGAGCAGCAGTAGGGGGTGGGCACCCCGTCAGGGTGAGAACCTGCAGTGTGGTAGCTGGCGGGCTGGCTAGCTGGGAAGCGCGGCGAGGGCCAGCGGCTTCCTGGCAGTGTGCCCACTCCTGCTGGCCTGCCTCCTCTCCCACACCTCCCCCACCTCTGCTGTCCCTTCTTGTGCGCCGCCCTGACAAGCTTCTGCACCCTCTCCTCCACCCCGACCACCTCCTCCCCTGGACCCTCCGCCCGACCGCTTTCTCCCCCAAACCCTCCGCCTGACCGCCTCCTCGCCTGCCCCCCTCCCCCGGCCCGTGTGCAGGAGATTGCCGACCTGCAGGAGCAGCTGCTGGACCTGGAGGAGGAGGAGGAGGTAGTGGCGGCGGCCCAGCCGCAGGCGCAGGCACCCCCTGCTGAGCTGGCCAGCACTGGCGAGGCATCAGAGGTGAGGGGGCTGTGGGTGCCTGCTGCCCTGCCCTGCATGCCGGCTATGAAGGCCACACCAGCAAGCTTCCCAGCAGGTGGCTGCTCAGACTTTGAGCATATGGCAAGCTTCCGAACACAACCAGCCCTCAGCTTGGCATGTCCTCACTGCCTCTGGCCCTTACTGCTGCCGCCCTGCCTGCAGGCCCCTGATGCTGCCCTTCTCTTGCCTTCAATGCTCGCTTTCCAGCGCTCAGCTCCACCGTAAACACGCTCCCACCGCCCGGATGCTTCCCCCTGTTTTGTGCAGGCCTCTGAGGCAGCCCTGGCTGCTGCCCGCGACGAGCTGAACAAGGTGAAGCAGGCGGCTCGCTCCGACGTGCGGCAGCTGCAGCTGGAGCTGGTGAGAGGGGAGGGGCGGAGGGGTCCGGAGGGCTGGCCAAGGGAGGGGCCAGCACGGGGTTGCATGGCGGGCGATTTGAATGGATGGGGTGTTATGTAGATGATGCAGCAGCCCAGGACTGTGAGACAACAGTGACGGCAGCAGTGGTTGTAGTAAGCAGGCGCTGCCGCTGAGTCATGCTGCGTTGCGCACCGCCTGCCCTGCCCCTCCCGGCCTGCTGCCCACCACCCTGGCTCAACCCAGCGTGCTCTTTTCTTCCCTTCCCCCCATGCCCCGCAGGTGAGCACTCGTACCGCGGCGCAGCAGCGTGAGCGGGAGCTGGAGGCGGCTCGGGCAGAGGTTGCAGCGCTGCGCCAGCAGGTGGAGGTGAGCACGGTTCTGGAGTGGGGCAGGAGGGGAGGGGGCTGGCAGATGCTGTGGGTGCTGTGGGCTGCACCTGGCGGCATTGCGCCTGGCATCCAATGGCCGCGATTTAAGCGGAGAGCAAGTTTCTTTGCCCCCCTCAGCCTCCCCATGTGATGCCTTCCCCTCCCTGCAGACTGGCCGCTCATCCAGCCCGCCACCCAGCGCGCCCAAGCGCGGACGGCCGCGTAAGAGCGGCGGCGGCGCCTCCACCGCCACCGTGGRGGCCCCCGCCGTCAGCGCCGACGCCATTGTTGAGGCTGGCTCGGATGCCTCGGTCGCTGAGCGCCTGTCCACGGCCGACTCTGTTGCGGCGGCGGCCGCGGCAGAGGTGGCTGCCGCCGAGCAGCGCGTGTTCCAAATCCGTGCCGAGGCGGCGCTGCTTGTTGAGACGGTGGAGGACCGGGCGTACGAGGTGAATGGGTGGGTGGGCGGGTGGGTGGGCCAGGGACTGTTGGTCATGGCTCCAAGTGCTGCCAAGCACGAGCAGCAGGGGGCAGCTTGAAGCGGGGAAACAAAAGCATGCCCTTGCTCTGCCCTGCTTGCCCGCTGGATTCCCCTTCTCACCGGTGCCATCAACCCCTCCTCCTCCCCTGCCCTCCACCCTGTGCCAGGCTGTTCTTGACGCCGAGGGCAAGGCCAAGGCGGCAGAGCTGGAAGCTGAGCGGCTGCGGGCGCAGCTGCGGGCGCTGGGCGCCCGTGACTAGGCATGACGGGGCGGGGGCGGCAGTGGTAGCCGGCTGGTGCTCGTAGCGCCACTCAGATGCAGGCACCCCACCAGTCCCCGCGCCTTATGCATATTGCTCTGTCTTGTCGTGCTATTTGGCTTTGGTTTTTCCGCTTGTAACGGTTGCAAAGAAGATGGCGTCGTTGAGGCCGGTGTTTGGACGCAGCAGGCTGGCTGCTCTGCCAGCCCCTGCCTGCTTCACCGTCTGTGCTGGCATGCTGTGCAATCCACCTCACTGGTGTGCCCCTGTCTCGTTCACCCCCTCCTGTGACCTTGGCCTGATGCTGGGAGGGCTCATGTTTACAGGCTGCAGAGAGGACAGCAGTGTGGTGGGGGCCGGGAGGTGGCAAAGCGGCCGCTGGTGCAGGCTGCTCACAAGCGTTGGTGGGAGAGCTATGAAAGGAGGGGACCCTGTAGGCACGTGTGGGTCAATTAAGTGCTGGCACTCCGCCCCCCTGTCGGGGATGGACGCACAGGGGGGCACTAGCGTACAAAATTCAATGGTGGTGGAGCGTGCAAGGGGGTTAGGGGGAGGAGCGGCTTGTGAGGGGAGGCCTGCCAGCGACGACGGGGCCAAAAGGGGGCCCTGAGATGCATTCATTGCAGTGTGCGGCTGGAGGCTGCCGGGGTGGAAAAGTGGCGGGGCAGCAGCAAGCAGAGAGAGGGAGGGTAGAGAGCGGGAAAAAAGAGCGGCAGAGGACAGAGCAAAGGCACGGGGTTGACGGTGGAACAGGAGGGTGAGAGGCAGGGAGAGCGGGGGATTAAAAACGCTGCAACAGCTCTTCTTTCTTCTCATTGAATGGGTTGCATTTGCACAAGGGGGGTGGTGGCAGGGAGGCGGCAGCTGGGCGGCCGGCTGCGGCGTCAGGGCAGCAGCAGCACGCGCCCGCCGCAGCGACGTGCCGGTGATCACCGCTTGTTGTTTGCTACCGCAATCTTCTGTGCCTGGGCAGGTGCCAGGCCCTCCTCGTCAGACAGCCCAAACATGCGCTCAAGCGCCTCCATGTTGGCAAGCGTCTCTGCAGGCAGGAGGGCAGGAGCGGAGGGGGGAAGGCCAGGTTAGCGCTAGTCCAGCAGGATGGGCGGGTGCGGGGTGGACACACGAGGCACATCACTGATGGTGAAACACGCTGCATGGCGGTGTTGCAGTGTGCAGGCAGGCACGCGCTCCTGCACCCCACAGGGGCCTCTGCTGCGTCGCTCACCCGTGACGGCAGCGGGGTCGCCGCCATCGCAGCGAAGCGCCGTCATGGGGCCGTGCAGCAGCTTGTTCACAATGCCCTTGCTCAGCTCCTCAATGACCTGCGGGGGGCAGGGGGCAGCGGGGGGCATGGAGGCGACAGGCATCAGCGGCAGCGCAAGCGACTGCTGACGGTGGTGTGGCACACGCGCTCTGCACAGGTCTGGCGGCGCCGCACTTGGTACTACAAGGCACCGCTGCAATGCACACGCGTGATGGCCCACTGTTTTGCTGTCCTGCACTTTCCAGTCCCATACTGCCCCGTCTCTGCTGCCCTGCCCCCTGCTTCCCTTCCCTCCCTCACCTTCTTCTGCTTGTTGGTCAGCCCATCCCCCAGCTTGTGCAGCGTCTTCTCCAGCTCCACCGCCCGAATGCTCTCCGCCTTGCCGCGCAGCGCCTTGATGGTGGGCACAGTCTCCAGAGAGTCGCGCCACGCCTCAAACGACAGCTGCTCCTCAACCAACAGCACCTCCGCCTCTGCCGCTGCCCGTGCACGCCCCTCCTTGTTGGCAACCACAACCTCCTGCGGGGTGGCAACACGGGGTGGGCGAAGCGGGCCAGTGAGCGGCGAGACAGGCGACAGGCCTCTACTGGACATGGGCGCCGGGCTGCTGCCAGGGCCCAGCGCAGGCACACAGCCACTGCACCCGGGAGCAAAGCGGGGACACAACCTCGCAGGCGCCTTGCATGTTCATTCGCCTGCCCTTGACTCACAGGGACCCCATTCACAGGGGCACCCGGTTGATCCTCCCCGCCAGAATCCCCCCCCGCCCACACCTTGAGGTCGTCCACGTTGTACACAATCGCCCCCTCCAGCTGGCCCAGGTTGGACGCAATGTTGCGGGGCACGCTGATGTCCACAAACCGGCGCACGCCGCCCACCTGCGGGGGGTGACGACGAGACACAGGCAGTGGGGCACTGTGGGTGAGCGGCAGGCAAGGCAGCAGCGCGACAGCTGGTGCAACAGCAGGCACGGCAGTGTGGGCGTTGGTCTGCACTGCACCGCCAGCCTGCACTTTGTGCTGCCCAGCCGTGTTCTTGGTCACGAAAAGTAGCTAGATACCTCCAAACCTGCCCCGTCCACCCGCCCAGCCTGCCCACCTTGTCGCTAGCTGCAGGCATGTTCTCCACGTCCTCCTTGTGCACCAGGATCTCCTCACTGCCGCTGGCTGCAAAGATGACGTCGCTCTCCTCAACGCACTGCAGGGAGAGGTGCGGTGCGTGGGTGGGGCGGTGCAGGATGGCGGTCAGCGAAAAGGAGTGCGGGGTGTTGTGAGCCGGCTGCGCCCAGCCCAGATGCACTGCGCACTGGAACATAGAAGCGAGCAAGCAAACACAGGCAGGCTCACGAGTGTCAACCTCACACGCGCATGTGCAACCGGTCCCGCCCGCCTTTCCCTGCCTGCCAAGCAACCACCACTTTCCCCCGCCCGCCTGACCAGCAACCACCAGCTCCCCCCAGGGCGCCGCCCCTCCCCACCTTCATGAGGTCGTGCATGAGGTGGATGTCAAACTCGACCTCTGGGAACTCCTCTGCCAGCGCCTCTGCGCGCGGCAGGCTGCGGTTGAGCACCGTCATGCGCTTGCACCCCTTGGAGCTCATGTGCTTCACCAGCAGACGGCTCATCTTGCCGGCGCCAATGATGCACACCTGGGGGCGGCGGTGCGGGGGGGCAGAGGCAGAGTGAGCAGGAGCAGGGGACCAGGTGGGTGCTGGGCGCACAGCAGGGCGCAAGAAGCGGGCGTCCCCCTTAACGAGCGCTGCGCTGCACAGCAGAGCCCCCCTGGCGCACAGCCTGGGCCACCCAAACTCCTCCACCTGCACCCGCACCCCCTGCCCCGCCCACCTTGGCGTCGTCAAAGTCGTGTGTGGGCAGCTTGAGCTGCGCCAGCTCGGCGGCGGCAGAGGAGACGGAGACGGCGCCGCTGGAGATGGATGTCTCGGTGCGCACGCGCTTGCCAGCCGTCACGGCCTGCTTGAACAGGCCGTTGAGGTGGCGCCCAAAGCCGGGGGAGTTCTGCCCGACCTTGTGCACCTGCTTGACCTGCGACAGGATCTGGCCCTCTCCCATGACCAGGCTGTCGAGGCCGCCAGACACGCGCAGCAGGTGGCCGGTGGCATCGCGGTCGCGCAGCAGGAAGAGGTGCGGGCGCAGCTCGTCCAGAGGCACGCCGCTGGCACGGCTCATCCACTCCTCAACCTCACGCACACCTGTGGGAGGTGCAGGGCAGGGCAGGCGGGGCACGTGGTGGGTGGATCGCTTGGCGGCACCGGCACCGTGGCACGAGCGGGCAACGCAAGCGGGTGGGTGGGCGGTTGGCACGCTCACTGGCGGCCGACAGCCAGAAAACCGCAAGTCAAACTGCACAGGTGTGCCGCACGCCACAAACATCGTGCAGATAGTGCCAGCCTGTACTCGCTGCCTCCCTAGCTGGCAGGGCAGGCTGGCCGAGAGCACGACGGCTGAGCGGCGGCAGGCGGCGGCGAGCGCTGCCGCTCACCCCTGTGGAAGCTCAGCCCCACCACGTAGATCTCCATGCGGTTGCAGGTCGACAGCACCGCGGCCTCCTCAATGTGAGGGTAGCTGCAGAGCTCCTCAATGGCGCGGGGCCACTCCGCCTCGGGCACTGCGAGCTTCTCGCGCAGCTCCACAGGGGCGTTGTGAATCGTGAGCCCAATGGCAATGATGCTGCTCTTCTTCTCCATGGCGTAACCTGCAGGGCGCAGTAACCGAGCTAGTGAAGGGGTGGTATAGGGGGCCGACGTTCTGAGCCAATGCGCAGCGCAGCTAGCCTCCCCACAGGCTCCTTAAGACCCCCAGAGGCCCCTCGACTTACGGTTGACGCCCTTGGCGGCGCTGGTCTGGAGCTGCTGCAAAGCCGCTTGGCTGCTCTGCGAGTGGCTGGCCGGCAGCTTGACGCCCGTCTGCTGCTCCACAATGATGTTGCACTCCACCAAGGGGGCCGCAGCCGTCCGCTGCGAGCGGCGGGGGCGCTGCTGGAACCCCGCGCCTGCAGCGGGCCGGCGCAGCGCCTGCTGGCTCATAGAGACCTGCATGGCTGCCCCAAACACCGCTGAGTGTAGCTCCGCTTGGAAGACTACAGGTGGAGAGGAGCAGCGGCAGGCGAATGGCATGATGGGCCTCGATCGGCTCTCATCCAGTCGTGCTGGGGGTGCTGGGGCCTCCCAAGCCAATGCCAGCTACGTCTCCGCGCTTCCGATGGCCGCTTTAGGGCGCTGCCGATGTCGGTTTGGGTGTGCTGGGACAGGATGGGTAGCCCAGGGGCAGCTCGGCCAGCTGTGGCAACATGTCCTTGCATGGCTGCGAGCGGCGGTGACGCAGACGGGGACCGGCACCGGGCAGAACAGGCAGGCTCTCACGTGCCCCAAGCCAAAAACATGGTGTCGCTTGTTTACAGTTATCCTGTTTTTGTGTTCTCTTCGTATTCCCTGGCTAACATACCAACTGTTCATTGATGATGTCAACGCATTCGCAACTGCCAGGCTGGCTGCTTGCTCTTTGCTGAGCGTGTGCCAACCTGCACGCCGCCGCTGCCTGCCTGAGCAGTATCTAGCTATGTGGCGGCACGGTTACCGTGTTAGCCCCCTTGCGGCCTGCCTTCTGCCGGTCATCGCTCCTGAGGCTTGACCACGAAGCCTGTGTATCCGGCCCCAAGCACGTAGGCGCTGGGCTCGCCTGCGGTGTGGCCTGCGGGGGAGGATGGGGGCGCTGGAGGTGGGGCTGTGCAGGGTGAGGGCTGTGCTATCACAGGGCCCTGCGCATGCACTGCCACGCTGTTGGCGTGCTGCGTAGCACGAGGCCACAGGTCTGGCTAGCTTTCAACCCGGGGCAGTGAGGACTGCAGGGGCTTCCAGCCAAGGCGTTGGGCCGGACAGCAGGGGCACGCAGCATGCTGCTGGCAGCCCACCCACCCACCTTCTGCCACCGCCTTGGGCTCGCCGCTGCACAGGCAGTAGGAAAGCACAGAGTATTCGAGAGGAGACTTCTTTTACTTCCGTAAAATAAGGCCCGATCCCCGCCAGACAGCGCACGGAACACATGGGGGCGGAAGGCTGGGCAGGGCAGGGCAGGGACACAGCAGGCAGGGCAGCTGCCCACCTGGCGATTCTGGGGATGTCGCCGACGTCGGGCACGGTGCGCGCCAGGCGCACGGCGTTGCTGACCTTGGAGAGGTACACCTGCGGCCGGAGCGAGAAGAGGGGATGCAACTTTGTTATGAGGGACGCAAGAGCTGGGGAGAGTCACGGCTCCTTGTCATATGAGTGGAGATTGAGCACAGGCAGCAGCAGCACGCCGTCAGCTGGGCTCATGGTCCACCCCACACCCTCACCTGCAACTTGTTTAGGCACACGCACAGGGCTCGACACGCTGGGGCCTGCCCAGCCCCGCCTCCTCACCTCTCAGCCCCCTGCCCCACCCTGCGCTGCCTGCCGGGCTTGCCCTCCGTCCCGCTGCACCCCACCCCCTCAGCTTAGCCCCTGTTATCCCAGACCCCACCCCACCCCACCCCACCTGCTTGGAGTGTGAGGAGGTGAACAGCGCGTCCTCCACGGCCTGCGCATGGTGCATCAGGTTGCGGGCAGGCTCGCTGCCATACCTGCTGGGGCGGCGGGGGGGCAGCGGGCCAGCAGGCAGAACAGCAGGCAGGGTAAGCAGTAGGGTGGCACAGACCGATCTGGTCTGGGGTGGCACATATCAGGCTGCCTGCTACACCAGTGTTGCGCACAGCAGCACCACTAGACCGCTGGCTGCTGCCCGGCACAGCCTGACCCCAGGCTGCACCCACGGCAAGGTGCACCAGAGCACAGCTGGTGCCAGCAGCCGCCACACCCACCGTGGGTTGCCCTGCAGCGCCTCAAACACCGACTGAATCATGCGCTCCCGCGTGCTCTCAGCAATCGCCGCCTTGCGCGGCGTGTCTGGCGGCTGGCTGCCCATCCCCAGCGCTGGCATGGCAGGCGCTGCGCTGCCCAAGCCCCTGGGGCTGCCCAGCTGGCGCGTTGCCTCTACCGCCTCTCCTGCCTCTGATCTCTCAAAAGCAGTCTCCGCTGCCTCCAGCACATCCATCATGGCAGCGCTGCCGTACAGCCCCGACTTGTGTGCCGCCAGCACCGCCGCCGCTGCTGCGCCGGCGCCCGGGTCGCTGCTGAAATCTTCGGCCGTCATCTCCACTTCCACAGCGGCGTGCGGTCCTGCGGGCGTACAGTGGGGGTGGAACGGGAGGAGAGAAGCAAACATCGGGGCCCACACGATCCAGCACACGGTTGTGCCGTTGAAAAGAGCAGCCCCCAAGCGTGGCATGCTGCGCGCACAAGCAATGCGGGAATGTTGCATCAGGTATTGAACACGACCAGGCAGCAGGCCGGAGCATAATGCAGCAAGCGGCCTGCCCTGCCCTGATCCGACCCTGCTATACCCTCCCCTGCCCTGCTCTGCCCCACCCCACCCTGCCCAGCAGTGGCCCAGGCATGTGCGCACCCACGGCGTCAGGAGGCGCATCCGGGTCCTCTGGGTACTTGAACCTCTCCCCTGCCTCCTCATCTTCCCGCATGAACTCTCGCGCCTGATGGCGCTGCGGGTCGTCCAGGTCGGGCACCCGGCTGCCTGCTGGGCCCTGGGTGTCGATGGAGGGCAGGCCTGCAGGGGCGGGGGCAGTGAGCAGGGAGTGGGGTCAGGGTTGAGGGGCAGGGGATGGGGGTGCAAGGGATGGGGCAGAGGCAGGGGAGGAGGGAGCTGAGTGGGGCAGCAGGGCAGGAAGCAAGACTGCAACCGGAAAGGCAAGCCAAGCAGTCAGCAGCAAGGCACTGAGGCATGGCATGTCACTTTGCGCCTGGCACGCACACCCACAACCCGTGCAGCCACAGCCCACCCACCGAACACGCGTGCCGTCTCCTCGCCCTCCCCCACCCGCCGCTCCGCGTCCTCGCTCATGTCCACAGAGTCCTCATATCGGTGAGCGCGTGCTGTGGCCATGAGCGGGTGCTCTGCGCTGCCGCCATCCACCTCCATGGCGCCGGCCAGCAAGGGCCAGCCTGCACTGCACGTGCCACCGCGGAGCAGCACTGTCGGGGCAGGAAGCGGGGGCGCCGCCGCCGGCGAGGCGCACAACCCTGCCTGCCTGCTCACCCCGTACCGTTCTTGACCCCGACACCGCCTACCAGTTCCCCAAGCCGCTTGGTGCAGTATATTCTCCAAGACCGCTGAGCACAAGCTCACAGGCTCGACACCATCTTCGAGCTTTGCTTGGCGCCTTGCGAGTGCTGTGCCGCTATCTTCGATAATCAGCTGGCTCTGTGAGCAGGTCAATTGAGCTTCACTGAGCACTTGCCGCGAGTCTTCCTGCCTGTGCCACGTGCCCAAACCCACCAGGATGATGCTCGTTGTGAGGCCTCGGAACATCTACCAGCCGCTATCGTGGAAGGGACCGCACCTGCTTCTTGGCGGCCAACCTTCCGCAGTGCCGGCACCTCGTCTCGACTCCCAGGGTTAGCTATGCCGTTACTGGGACCACAGCTGGACTCTCTCGATGACCACACGCTGCTGGCGGTGTTCAAACACCTGGACCCTCTGCCCGACCTCTTTCTGGTCGCAGCCACCTGCCGGGTGAGCTGCTCTTCTCTCCGATGTTGCCTATGAAGTGACTTGTTGTGAGCAGCGCGATAGGTTCTCCACCGGCGGTAGCGAGAAGGACGCAGGGTGTCCCGCTGCCTGCCCACCGCCGCCGCCACTCGCCACTTTGTCCCACCCAGTGCTCTCTGCCCCCATCCCTCATGTCATGCAGCGCTTCCGTGACTTGGCACTTGACCGCCGTTCCTGGCTGTATGTGACGCATGCCGCCACCGATGCCGCTGCCGACTCGCCCGCCGTGCAAGAGCAGCAGCGACGGCGTCGCCGCTCGCTGCAGCCCGCGCGTGCCCCCTCCACAGCCTCCCTCGGCGCCTCTGCCGCCGCTGCTGCCGCTGCTGCGGCTGCTGGCGAGGAGGAGGATGCGCCCCACTGGTACCGCAGCAGCTTTGCCACCCTTGAGGCTGCGGTGGATGCCAGCCGGCCTGGGGACACAATCCTGCTGGAGGCGGGGCCCGGTGAGGGCGGGGGCGGGGCTGCGGGGGCGGTGTGCACCGGTGGGCTGCGCCCGGCATCGCCACAGGGTGACGGTGCCGCGGGTTTGAACTGCAGCAATGGGAGCAAGAGGGAGCAAGCTGCTGTCCGCTGATTGGTCCCGTTTGAGACAAAGTGGATGCGCACACGACTGGCATTGCTGCCGAGGGCCCGACTGGCAGGCTGCCCGACGACGCGTCCCCCACCAGTGCCTGCCTCCCCTGCTCATCCCGCCCCTGCCCCTCGCTGTCCACCCCCCCGCAGTCCCCCACCTGGTCCCCTCCTCGCTTGTGGTGCCCCACCCGGTGCACATCCTGGGGGGCGGCGCGCAGGCGGGGGAGTGCGTGGTGCAAGGGGCGCGTGGCATCGAGGCCCTGCTGGACTTCCGGTGGGTGCCTGGTGCCAGCCGGTTGGGTGGGTGGGCGGCCGCTGTCAGTTGGGTGGATGTGCGTAGTGGCTGGTTGGCCTGGGTTTGACTGCCTGGCGGTGACAAGTCAGGTCGGCCAGCTGTCATCTGGCTTGTTGGCTGGCTGGCACAGTGGATAGACAGCCATCTCTTGTTGAACAGCAGGTGATGGCGGTGGCAGGCGTGCGTGACGGTCAAGTTGTGCCTGCACAGTGCTTCTGCTTTTCCTGTCTGAAGGTGGCAGCTGGCAGGCCAACGGGGTGCCCACACACCTGTGCAGGCGGCTGCCCCTCTCATCAACCAGCCTGCGCCAACCCAACCTCTTTGCCTGCCTGTGTTGCAGGGCCTCTGGACGGCTGGCCAACCTCACAATTCGTGCCACCGCTGGCGCGTGCGTGGCCCACACCCGCGGCAGGCTGACGGTGCAGGTACGGCCCTGCCTGGCTGGGGCAGCGCTACAAGCCACGCCTGGCCTGTGGCCCACAACCCGACGCCTCCACGTGCGCTGTCAGCGCCAGCTACTTGCCCAGGTCCTCAACAGGAGCTGCTTCTCGTCTGCTGCCTCCTGCTGCAGGGCTGCACCCTGGAGTGCGACGCTCGTGGGCTGCCCCACCTGGCGTCGCCGCTGCTCACACGAGCAGTCAGCGGGGCGCTGCCTCCAACCACGCCGGCAGCAGCTGCTGGCCGTCTGCGCCGCCTGCCACCATTCCAGGCAGACAGCAAGGCAGCATTGGCAGCGCCACATGCAGCGGGCTCAAAGCGCACGGCAGCCATGGCAGGCGGCGAGGCGGCAGGGTGCACCTCGGTGCTGCCCATGCCCGCAGCCAAGCGGCCATGCGTTGGGATGCTGGCAAACGGCGGTGCAGCGGCGGGGGCGGGAGTGCTGAGCGTTGTTGAGACGCGCATCAAGGTGGGACCTGCTGCCGTGGGCTGCGGGGCTGCAACAAATGTACAAGCCGGGGTGCTGAACTACTGCCACCCACGCCCCCTGCGCCACCCCTCTTTGAATCCTGCATCTGGTGTGCCCCTGCCGCCCCTCCAACCTGCTGCCTGCTCTCACGCCCTGCTGGCTCTCTAACCTGCTACCTGCTCTCACGCCCTGCTGCCCCTCACCCGCTGCCTGCTCCCCCGCCTGCTGCGCCTGCTGCAGGCCCAGGGTCTGGCTGTGGACCTGCGGGGCACCGGGCGGCTGGCAAGCGTGCGGGCCATCTACAGCACTGGCCACGCCCTGGTCTGGCTGGAGGTCGACTCTGCCAACTCAGCAGCCAGCTCAGCACGGGGTGCCGCCAGCCTGGCAGCAAGCAGCACGTGTGCAGCTGGGCCAGGCGGCACAGCAGCCCACCCGGCTGCCCAAACTAGCGGCAGCGGTGGGGTGGCAGGCAACCAGGCGGCGGCAGAGCTGCCCGGCACGCCGCTGCCGTCATGGATTGCCGGCACGGCAGCAAACTTTGACCCAGCTGCTTTCCAGAGGAAGATGCAGCAGCTGTCAGCACCTGCAGCAGCCCCCAACCAGCCGCCGCCGCCGCCGCAGCAGCAGCAGCAGCAGCAGCCACGTGGTGAGCCGGGCACAGGCAGCATGGCACTGAAAGCGGAGGCCTGGTGCCAGCACCATCACAACTCCCTGGCTGCAGGGGCAGGGGCAGACGCCCAGCCAGCACAGGAGTGACCGAACGCATCAGCTGGCAACGACCCGGCAGCAGGCCTGCTCTTGCGCCCTCCCTCGACACACTTCCTAGACCTGTACCATCACACGCTCCGCGCTGCACCTTCCTTGCAATGTCTCCTGCTCTGTCCACGCTCTTTTGTATCATATGCGTGGTGCTTGTATATCAGCACACGTTGCAGTTTTCGGCCTCTGCCATCCACGTGTGCCCCAGGCCTCCCTTTGGAGCACTGCAGCGGCAGCACTGCCGACATCTAACAGTACACTGCCTTGTTTGGGGGCCGCAAGGGGGGCGGCGCGGTGTCATGGTGGTTGCGCCTATTTCCGTGCTACCCAATGCCAGCAGGGAGCAGGCTCGTGCTTTGCAGCCTTCGGTCAAGGATTTTGTCTGGTCGGTGGCCCTCCCGCCACGAGGCGGCGGCACTGGCGGCAGGGGCTGCACAGGGGCCGCTGCTCTTTGGCAACATTGATTTGGGGAGGCTTTAGCGGGCCAACTCTGGACTGCAGGTCCTTAAACACTACACAGGGGGCAAACAGGGAGTGGGGAAGCAAGGAGTTGCTGAGGAAGTGGCATGGGAAATGGGCGCGCGGTAGGACCACTGGTCAGAGCAACCAGCCAGAGGGCCCGCTGCCATGTGGGACCGCCCAGCCTCGTCGCCCCAATTGGCAACCTACGACGTCTTAGGGACACGCTCCAGCCACAAGCGTTCAAATCGAGCTCAAAACCGCCCGGCTCGGCGCGCTGTGCTGCGTGCTGAGCCACACCGTGTGACTTGTCTTTAACATGCGCCCCACTTGCACCCTCAACCATTCAACCACACCACCGCCTTAACAGCGCAGCCTTCTTCACAGGGGGTGTTACTGCACAGGCAGCGGCTACGGACTCTGCATCTCCCACTGCGCACGGCTGCTTCGAGGCGACACCTTGCTATTTAGTAGCTCCCAAACAGGTAATTGCTGGGGGTGTCGGCCTTGCAGAGCGGCGTGGCCAGCGAGCGGGCCGCGATCTACATAGCGGCAAGGTTCAAGGCCCCTGCAGGCCCGGTACTTCGCCAATTGCCAACATGCGCGCGCATGTTCTACTCTGCGAGCATCCGAGGGCGCATGAAACGCGGCGACATCTGAATCTCGGGACACATCCAAACTCGGCAGGGCGCTTTCCCTTCCCTGCTGCAGCACGCAATGTGTAATAACGGCCGCTCGGCCGCTCGGCCGCTATGCTCGACGGCCCGCCTGGCCGCGGCGCTCGTTTTGCTGCTGTGCGCCGGCACGGCAGAGGCCGCCGCAGGCGCACACGAGCGCGCGTGTGGTGCCGCCTTCAAGGTGCTACGCCACTGTGCCGCAGCAGGCAGCCGTGAGGACGTGCGTGCACGCTGCTGCGGCCTGCTGGACGCCTTCCACCACAATGGCTGCCTCTGGTGAGTGGGGGCACTCACCGTGCCAGCCGCTGGTTGCTGCCGCCATTGTGAGCTTGCTGCCCTGCTTGCATTTGCCGACTGCAGTGCATCACCCCGGGGTCATGGAATGCATCATCAGTACCGCCCGCCTCTCCGTGACTAATTGCCGACTTGCCTACGTTTTGCTGTGCGCAGCCCCGACTGCCCGCCCGGCGCCTCCCCCAGCGCCACCAGCTCCCAGGGCCTGCTGCTGGGCGCTGAGCTGTCGCCGCTCGTGGACCTGTGCGGCAGCGACCTGCTTTCCCAGCCCACGCAGCTGGGAGGGGCCCAGGGTGAGGAGGAGCTGGAGGGCGATGAGGATGACCTGGCTGCTGACATGGCAGGGCTGGCTGCGACAGCGCAGGACCCAGTGGGCGCGCAGCAGCTGGCTCAGCATGCAGCGGCTGCCGTGTCGGCACGCGCGGCTGCTCTTGCCCAGGACCAGCGGCTGCAGCAGGAGGAGGAGGAGGAGGAGATGATGGAAACCCCAGAGGGTGAGTGGGGTGGTGCTGGCTGGGGCCAGGCGCGGGACTGGCGGGCACGGGAAGGCGAGCGGCTCGGCACGGTGCATGGATGGGCTTGCGTGCACAGGCTTGCCGCACCGGGGGACACAGGCGTGGTGGGGACACAGGCGCTCTGCTTTGCAGAGAGATCCCACTGAGCGATGGTGGCGCTGTCTTGCCCGCTCCGCCGCTTGATTCAGAACATCCTTTCTACAGCCTTGGTCTAAACGTAGTGTACTTCTTCCTCCCCTCCACCCCGCCCACAGATGATTACGACAACCTTTTGAGCGATGCCGATGCCGCCTTCATGCTCGTGGACCCGGCAGTGGCCCGCACCTACGCCTCGCGCGCCGCCCAGCTGGCACGCGGCATGGCGGCTGACGTGGCCTCACGCCTGGCCGCTGGGCGTGCCGTGGCTGCTGAGCTGGAGGGAGAGCTGCAGGCACGGCTGGAGGCGCTGCTTGCCGGGCAGGGCGCTGGCGTTGGCGATGCTGCCTCTTCGGCTGGTGCTGTTGATGGCAGCCCGAGCAAGGTGCAGATGCAGCAGGTGCAAGAGGCGGTGGCCTCTGCCGCTGCCGTGGGCGATGAGTCGGCAGTGGAGGCCTCTGAGGCGCCCGCTGCCCACGGCCGCCCCGCCATCCTGCTGGCGCGTGCCGACGCGGTGCCTCAGACGGCAGAGCAGCGGCGGGCGGAGGAGCTGGCTGCGGCCATGGAGGGCCAGCAGGTTCGCAACCTGGTGCTGCTGCAGGCCGCTCAGGAGGAGCACAGTGTGGAGAAGATTTCGCTGGACATCACAATCGATTCTGACAACCCAGGTGGGTGGTGGGTGGTGTGTGTGTTTGACAGGGTGAGTGGCGTGAATTTGCAGGGCAGGGTGGGCTGACTTTGCAGGGCAGGGTTGTCGGGATGGCAAGAGGTACTTGGGTGATTGGTGGGGCAGACATACGGGGTTAGCAGCCAGCTGGGCGGGCGGCACCCTGGGCAAAATGCGGCAAGGAGGGGAGGACACACGTCTACGCACTGCCAGGGTGCATGCCTGTTGTGGACTTCACACTGAAGCCCTCTTCCCAATGTCCCCCTGTCCCCTGCCCGCAGAGGCGGCACGCCGCATGGCTGGCAGCCTGGCTGCGCTGCTCAAGTCGTGGCAGGCAGCAGGCAGCGCCCGCACCCAAGCCGAGCTGGCCGCCGCCCTGGAGAGCACCGCTGCCAAGATGGCTGCTGCAGTGTCGTCCAGCGGGCCGCTGGGCCGCGCCGGGCTGCAGCCTCGCCAGCTGCTGCTGCAGCAGGTGGAGGAGGCGGGGCGGGAGCCTGGCAAGATGTGTGCCTGCATGGACGCAGAGCTGCCGGCAGACGGGTGAGTTGGGAGGGCTGCTGCCTGTAGTTAGTTGCTCATGCCGCCAGCGCTGCCCACCTGCCTGCCCTGCCTGACTGCCCGGCCATTGGGCAGCCTCTCATCCGCATGGGTTCTTGGCCTGCCTGTTGCCATGCCTTGGCTACCACCAGACCAAGTCAGCGCACGCCTCACCTCGCCCCCGCCCCTCACCCTCCTCGCCCCTCACCCACCCCGCCTCCCCCTGCAGCCCCGACGACCTGCCCGCCGCCGCCTACCGCCGCTACATCGGCGTGCGCCTCTCGCTGTGCCGCTTTGCCTGCCAGCACCAGCAGACGCTGGCCATGCTGCTCGTCGTCGAGCTGGGGCTGTGCGCCGTCTGGCTCGCCATCTGGCTGCTGCGTGCCGGCCACTCGGCAGCATCAGACTCAGGGGCAGATGGGAGGCACCACCACCCCCAGCACCAGCAGCAGCAGTTCCTCATTGCCTCGGCTGCCGACCCCCAGTGGCATGCCACAGCCGCTGAGCTGAAGCAGCCCCTGCTGGGGCCGGGTGACACTGCGGGCAGCAGCAGCTCCTCGTGCTGACCTGGCCTGGCATGGGGCCAACTCTGGGGCGCCTCAGTGCACCCACCTCCCCATCCATACGTTCCGTAACCTTCGTGACTCTTCCTCCGCCCCCGTGCCCTCAATCGTATTCCTCTAGTGCAATCTCGTTTGAATGAGCTCCTGCCAGTGGCTCATTAGCTTCGTTGCCTGCTGCGTTGCACTATTGTCAGCAACACGCGCCAACCCTGCTTTTGCCACGCACATCCTGGCGGCACAAAACTGCACCAAGCGGCGCTCCATTGAGCAGCGCCAGCGGCACTCTGCCTGTTGCAACTTCCAACATCTTGAGTGGGCCTTGATTCAGACACGTGCTCTGCACCCCTCATTAGCTCAGGTCTCTTTCTGGAGGGGCTTGGCCCCTCCATCTCTTGCTCCCGCGGCAATGCAGCAATGAGCTGTCCCCACCATTCTGCATCCTGCCTGCCCCCTCCCTACCCGCTTTCACGCCCAAAGAGCACCCCCAGTTTTGCTGCTGACCGCACCCAACCCCTCCTCACCCAACACACACACACACACCTGCCTGAGCAAGTCACGCAGCTCAGTGCCAACCAACCTGCACGCATATATTATGCTGACTCTTGCCCACAGGCTGTGCACATGCCCCCCGTGCCACAAGTACTCTCCTCTTCATTCATACCTCCCTTCACATCCGGGCAACCAGCCCCACCTGTAACACACAAAAGTTCAGCTCTACCTAAGCCAAACCAGTGACTGGCTGGCGTGACTGGGCTTGCAGCCTTGCACACTGAAAATCAGGATCTTGCAGCGGGGAAAAGTAGGTAGGAGAACTGACAAAGAAAGCAAAAACCCGGAAGTGCCAGGCAACAGCAGCAGCCTGGTCGGAGTGGTGAGGGTGTACGGCAACACCAGGCGCAGCTGGCATAGTGTGAGGCTGTGTACACGTGTGTCGCATAGAGAGGGAGGGGTACAAGTGTGTTTGACTTTCAGGGTGCAGAGAGGGGCATCAACAGCAGCATCTCAACAGCTGCATTTTGCGGCGCAGCCAGCACAGGCTTTTTCTATGCTGCCGGCCGAGGGCTCGTGGCGGTAGTACGGGAGATCGGGGCTTGAGAGGCTTCCCCTGATGCTGCTTCACCGGTGGCTGGTGGCGTGCAGCGAGTAGATGGATGTCAGCCAAAGGCAGCAGCACCGGCTGGCGCTCTCAACGTGACATGAGGCTGCGGCCGCCAGGCATGTCCATGTCGTCGCTCACTGCAGCGCAGGGTGGGGCGTGCAAACAGGCAGGGTGGCTAGGCAGGCGTGCAGGCAGGCAGGCAGGCACATATGTCACACTGTGACGCATGAGTGGGGAGCAGCGGGCAATCAAGCACGGGTGCAGCATGCACTGCGCATCAGCTGCCTCCAAACAGAGCAGCCTGCACAGGTACCGCTTCTTGCAGCTGCTGCGCCCACCTGCATCAAAAGGCAGGCGCGGCATGGCGCTGGTCCCCTGCCCCAGCGACATGTCGAGCGTCAGCTGCGGGGCGGCGCCCGGCACCGCTTGCTTCTTGGACACCTGCAGCCGGGTGTGTGGTGGGTTGATTGGCTGGTTGCGCGTGTATGGGTGGGGCAGAAGGACACGTGAAGCGAGCCAACAGCAAAGGCTCATGCAGCGCTCACGCTCCCAGGGCTGCATGGGCACACATGGGAACATCACCCCCATGCGCAGATACAATATGAGCGTCAGTCTGTGGGACCAGCTGGCACCAAATACAGGCGGTCCCACAGCGCATGCCACATGGCCCCTCCCGCCCGCCCCACCTTCTTGCCGGGGAGGAAGCGCAGGGTGGCTCCCCCCTTCTTGCCCGCCGCGTTGCCGCCCTGAGCGCTGGCCGCCGCCACCGCCTCCACCCCCAGGTTGGAAGCCGCGTTTTCATCGCCCAGTGAGCCGGCAGAGACGCCCTTGAGCTTGAGCGGCGGCACCTTGACGGTGGGCAGCTGCGCAGCGGGGCGGCCCTTGGGCGGGGTGGGCAGCTTGGCGACCGCGCTGTAGAGGGATCAGGTGTGGGGGTGGCGCGCACGGCGAGGAAGGGTGTGAGAGGTGAAACTTGAGGAGGGAGGGCGGGGCGACGAACGCAGCTTGGCACTTACTGTGGGTAAAGGTGCACAAGGGGCGTGTCAATGGACATTGCACATGCATTGGGGCGGGTGGAGTACGGGGCGGGTGGGCTCAAGGGGCAGCTTGGCCACCGTTGTGGGGCATGTGGCAGAGTGGTCAGCAAAGCGGGGCTTGTGGGGCTTGCAGGGAGGGCACAGGGTGGCCTCGGTGCATGGCGTCTAGCGATGGAAGCGGTGCTGCATAGTGTACGGTCAGGGATGGCACAAATTGGCCCCGTGCATGAGCCAAAGGAAACAAATCTCCTGTCCCGTGAAACCGCTCCTGGCTCCATATGGGACATCAAATGTAACTAACAAAGGAGCACCCTGCGCCCAATCCTCCCCTGGCCTTGTGCCACGCTCATAGAGCCCACCCACCCACCNGCGCACATGCCGCCGCTAACGCCTGCCGCCGCTGCACTGCCGCTGCTCCAGGCGGCGTTCAGGCGTGCCGCAGCCGACCGCATCATCAACCTAGAGCTACTCATGCTCAAAGGGCCGGGTTGTGCACTCCTCAAACAGCGCCGCAAGAGAACCGCTCGCTGGCCCTGCTGCCGCTAGACCGCCCAATCACTGGGAGCTGTGTAACGTTCAAAAACAGGGCGACAGGAAGGCGTGCGCAACAGGGACCGCGGCGAGGGGAAGAGGAAGGACCTCTGTGAAGGGCGTCAGCAGGGCCGTCCCTTTTAAACAGCACGCCGTGCTCAATCGAGCATCGGTGATCGGTTGGCAGGCCAAAGGAACAGACTAAGTTTCCCGACACCTCAGCTTCCGGTGGCCACCGGTGGCATTCAATTTCGAGCCGAATCGATCCACCCTCAACTTTGCAGCATTCCCACTTTCGAAATATCACCTGGGTTGCTCGCGCAAGGCTCGCGCCAGGATGGCGCCGCACCCTTTGGGTGCCCTGGTGGCCGGGCTGCGCCGCATGGCTACCCTGTTGCACCAGGTCGTCAAGACGGTGCTCAAGGGAGGCCCACACACCCTGCAGACCGGCCTCCTAGCGGCCAACCCTTGTGCTGTTTAGCATAGGTGCGCCTTCGGCGGCTGAAAGGAATCTTGCACAGTGCCATACACACAAAGAAGGCGCTGCGACACTTGCAAGACGCAGCATCCCGCAATGCTGGCCTCCACTGTCACCCGCCGTCGACTATGGGAGCGCTCACTAATCTACTAAGGCAACGGCAGCGCAAATGCTCTCCTTCTTGCTTTTAATGTCTGTCCCCTTGCCGTATTGTGCTTGCCACCCTGCAGCCACCCGGCGACTGCGGCGTGCACAATTTGCTGCCACAGTGCGCGTGGTTCAGCAGCTGGATGCCGAAAGCCTCGCCTTCTTGCTGTGCCACCAGCTGCCCATGTGGATCAAGGTGGGATGATGAATGAATACTTCACATCAGACAGGCGGTGGGGAAAGGTGGTGGCTTGGGGGACAGGGCAGGGCGGCGTGAGGGAACAACATGTCTGCGCGTCATGCGGCATGCGTTTTGAGGTTGCCGAGCGGTGGCCATCGAGCCAGGCAGCCCGGCCCTGCACCTCACGTCTTACATCAACTTTTCTTGCACCACCGTGCTTCCTGGCCCACCGTGCCTGCCTTCAACACGCCGACTGGGAGCGAGGCGAGCACCTGCAGTCGTTTGTCACCCTGGCCTGGCCCACCTTCAACCGCATGGTGTGCGGGTGAGGCGGGGCCTTCAGTGGCCTGCAGGATTGACCGGGGGCGGAGATGCTGCCAGGCCGGCAAACCTGGATGTCCACCCCACACCACACCACACCACTCCCATCTCTGCCCTGATCCCGCTTCACGACATGCTTGCTTGACCCCACCATCCCAGCCGCAGAAGACCGGCCTCTCTGATGGGGGCTTGAGGAGCAGCTGGGCAGGCACCCCGCTGTCATGCTGTGCAGCCCACAGATGTTCACTGCACACCCCTACACTGCACACCACTGCACTGCACTGCAACACCCCTCCCCCCCGCCGCAGCATCATCAAGCGCGAGGTGGAGGAGCGGCTGGGRAGCCACGGCGAGTTTGGGCGCGTCTCCTTTGCCCGCCTCTCCTTTGGGTCTCAGCCGCCCGTGGTGACCGCTGTCAAAGGGGTGCCGCTGCGGGACGGAGACCTGCTGGCCATGGGTGGGTGGCGGGGGACGGGAGGACCGGCTGGGTGGGCGGTTGCAGTAGGATGGCCAAAGGGGGCGTTTGGAGTGGCTGCGCTTTGCATGTTTTCGAGGTGCCGGCGAGCGGCTGGGGCCGCCCGGTGAGGGATGGCGACTTGCTGGCCTTGGTGTGTGGGAGGGAAGGCTGGCTTGCTGTGATGGCTGGTCTACTGGGATCCGGGGCTGCCGGTCCCATTCAAACTGGGGTTGGTCAGCCAGGCTTGTCGAATAGCAACAGACTGGGCCTGGCAGTTGTGTCCGTCCGTCTTCCTCATGGCTGTGAATTAAGGTTCCGGCTGGTGCTGCGATCTCACCTCCTTGCGTAACCCTGCAGCCTGCCTGCCCCTCACGCTGCCTCTGCCCCATGTTCCCTTTGCTCTCCACCCACCGGCTTCCTGACCCGCCTGCTGCCTTCCACACACCCTGCAGTGATTGACATGGATGTGCGGTGGGCGGGGGAGCCCGACGTGGTGATGCAGCTGAGCGGGATCCCGGGCGCCGCCGTCGCCGTGCGCACGTGCCAGGTGCGGGGGCAGGGGGCGGCGGGGTGGGAGGCGTGAATGAAGGAAGGATGGCAGGCATGCCCGCGAGGGGAGGTCTAGGCGTAACGGGTTCCATGCCCGCCTCTGGCCTCCATTGCCACCTGCATCACTGCCCCCCCCGCTGGCCCCTGCCCTGCTCTTTCCACAAGTTACCCATGGCCATCCACCCACCCTTCCACCCCCCAAACCGGTGCCCTGCTCATCCATCCAGGTTGCGGGCGTGCTGCGTGTGGTTCTGTCCCCCATTGAGGAGGAGCTTCCCTTCCTGACGGGGGTCACGCTGAGCCTGCTGGAGCGACCGTACCTCGACTTCGACATCAGGTCGGGTCAGGGGGCGGTGATTGCGGGGGTGGCGGGAACGTTTGGAGAAATTTCTCTCGAAAAACTGACTTCTTGACCTCCGGCTGGCGAGGGGTGGGTGGCGGTGGTTGCGGGAGTCGCAGGCAGTCCCAGGGTGAACATGGGGTGCACTTGTTCATGGCACAGTTGTTTGGTGTGGCAGTATCCACCGGGCGAGATGCCTGCTGCGCCGGCAAGCTGCCATCCAGCATACCTGCACTTGCTCCTCACACCTGCAGGGTGCTGGGCGGCGATGTGATGTCACTGCCCGCGCTGGGCAGCTGGCTGCGCTCCTCTGTGGCGGGGCTCATCCAGGAGCGGTGAGCGGGTGGTGAGGTGTAGGGTTTGAGGGTGGAGGGTGAGAACTGCTAGGGTTCAGGGCTGGGCGGGGTTGGCAGAGAGGTGCGTGCCACGCCCGCAGGGCTGGTGGTTCTGACTGATACAGGTGGCTGGGCGATGCAGCCAGCTGAGGTCCTGTTCGTTTTGGGCAAGCAAGCTGGGTGACTGCCGGCAGAGCTGCTCAAGTCTCTGCTTGTCCTGCCTTCCCTCCTCCGGCATGTCACACCCACGTCACCATGCCACGCCACCTTGGTCATTGGCACGTGTCTTGTCGGCATGTCACACCCACGTCATCATGCCACACCACCTCGTGTCATGTCGCGCCACGTCATCCTCGACATCATCCTCTCCCGCATGCTGGTGTGGCCTGAGAACCTGGGCTGGCGGTGGGGGCCCTCCTGGGACCGGCAGCGGGCAGAGGAGGCGGAAGCTGTGGGGGGGAGGGCGCTGCTGCCGCGAGAGCAGCAGCGCCGGCGGCAGCTGCCGCCCCCGCTGGGCGTGCTGCTGGTGGAGGTGATGGGGGCGGAGCTGGAGCCGAGGTGAGGGGGAGGAC